>BSBM01000955.1:4785000-5268367 GCA_027924585.1 Larix kaempferi
TCCTAATGTCAATATTCTTCCAACCTGGTGCAATATGAGAATTGGACAGGACAGAATTGCTAAACGATTGGACAAGTTTTTAGTTAATGAGAGAATTCTACAATCAACTATTAGCATTCACTAGTGGGTCAAAATGGGAGGGGATTTTGACCATTTCCCCAATTTTATGAAGTTTTTGATGGATGGGGAAAATCCTCCCATCCCCTTCAATTTTAAATAATCTTGGTTGGAAGATGGTAGTCATAAGGACATGGTTAGAAGTATGTGGATTCCATTTGATGAATCTCGGTATGAATTTGCTAGCCTTCTTTTTTTAAATAATCTAAAGAGGATAAAGGCTCAATCTATTACCTGGGTAGCT
The DNA here is from genome assembly GCA_027924585.1 of Larix kaempferi. NCBI lineage: Eukaryota > Viridiplantae > Streptophyta > Pinopsida > Pinales > Pinaceae > Larix > Larix kaempferi. The sequence goes on from BSBM01000955.1 coordinate 4,785,362, forward strand.
AAGAGGAGGAGAAGAGTAGACAATGAGATTCACATGATTGAATATTCACTTGATTCTTTTCATGCAAATTATCTGGAAGGTTTTCTATCCATGGATAAAAAAACTAGTAGTTTCTCTTGAATTTAGGTGAACACAGATCCTTGATGAAAATGAAGTAGCATGGAGGCTTAAGAGAAAAGTGATATGGATTAAAAAAGGGGATGATAACACCAAGTTTCAGGAATCTACCCAAATCAGGGGTTCAACATTTTGATAATCTATACAAAGAGGATGAAAGGGCATCTATAGCACACATGTTAACAATCTCAACATTTCTTCCAGATTTTTTTGAATGAGGAACAAAATGCATTGGTTATGGAGGAGGTAACTCTTGAAGAGTTAAAATGTGCTATACAGTCTATGCAGAAGGACAATATCCCAGGACTAGATGGCTGGCAAGTAGAGTTATTTGTTGGTTTCTTAGAATTATTTGAGAAGGACCTTATATTGTCAGTTATTGAAGAATCAAGAACTATAGGTAGGATTCTAGCAACTTTCAACTCAACCTTAATAGCCCTCATCCCAAAGGTTGACAATGTGAAAAACTAGGAGGACTATAGACCTATATCCTTATGTAATTGCATATACAAATTGATTGCTAAAGTGGTAGCTAGAAGAATGAAGGAAATTATGTTTGAATTTGTGTCTTAGGAACAATTTGCTTTTATGAAAGGTAGACAAATACATGAGGAAATAGGTATAGCTTAGGAGGTGATACACTCTGCCAAGATAAAGAAACAACCATTTTCTATTATTAAGTTGGACCTATCTAAGGCCTATGCCAACGTCAACTAGTTGTTTCTGAGGTTAGTTCTCCTTCAGGTTGGTTTCCATCTACCTTTGTGGACTGGGTTCTATCCTGTGTACAGTTTGCATCATTTGTTGTTTTAATCAATGTATTTTCTGTTAAATTCTAGCATAAATGCACAAGCAAGATCACTGAAAGAAACACAATCACAAGATAGACACAGATATACCCTGGGAAACCCTCATGGGGTTGAAAAACTAGCAAAGCTTTCCTCAACATAGATAATCAACCCAATACAAGATAGCAGACCACAACAAGAGCTCCTTCTCCTCCTATGCAGAACTCTCTCTCTCCTATGCGCACAATAGAAGTGTGAGAACAAGTGAGTTAAGTGAGGAACAACCTCCTCTACTTATACTTGTTTTCCAACTGACTTTTTACCCTATGAGGCTGACTTGTCAAATTGAGTCTAATAACCTCCGATAAAATAACTTTAGGCCGATCCCCACATAGGAGATCTAATAACCCTAGTTCCCATAATCCAATGGAGGAATAAACATCTCTGGATATACAATAGAGTCCCATCGGAGGAATAAAACATCTCCGGAATAATACAAATATAATATTATTTGAAGTTACAATATTTCAACACTCCCCCTTAACGAGAAGGATATTATAACAACAACTGCAGGAGCAAGGAGTCATCGACTACATGATACATGATACATCTATAAATCATTGGAAGCTTTCTTTATACATCATCAGTAACTCAAGCAGTTACTAGAACATCTTCAAGATCTTCAATACTGGAACATCAACATCTTCAGTACTGAGTCTTCATCTTCTGCAGCACTCGAACAACTACATACGATCATCAGCATCGTCATCACACGATCATCAGCATCGTCATCACACGATCATCAGCATCGTCATCAAATGATCATCAGTACAACAGCAGCATATCCTGCAATACAAATGATCCAATTATGGGATGATCAATCCCTCTCACTTTAGGACATAGGTCCAAGGATGATACAATCCTGAACCACTTACGGGATGATCAATCCCTCTCACTTTAAGACATCTCTCATGTCTATGGATGATGCAATCCAGATCAACTTACAGGATGATCAATCCTTCTCACTTTAAGACACCTCACCATGTCTAGGGACGATGCAATCCCAATCTATTTACAGGATGATTAGTCCTTATCACTTTAAGACACCTCACCATGTCTAGGGACGATGCAATCCCAATATACTTACAGGATGATTAGTCCTTATCACTTAAGACACCTCACCATGTCTAGGGATGATGCAATCCCAATCTATTTATAGGATGATTAGTCCTTATCACTTTAAGACACCTCACCATGTCTAGGGACGATGCAATCCCAATCTACTTACAGGATGATTAGTCCTTATCACTTTAGGACATAAGTCCAAGGATGATGCAATCCTGATCCACTTACGGGATGATCAATCCCTATCACTTTAGGACATAAGTCCAAGGATGATGCAATCCTATCATGTACATTTTGAACCAAACGCTCAGGGACAATGCAGTCCTATATACGTCCACTAAGGACCATATTCTCGGAGACATCTGTCTACGGATCACTTTAGGACTGAAGACCAGGGATGATACAATCCTCCTCGTTCGCTAGGAACCGCATTCTCGAAGACATCTGTCTACGGATCACTTTAGGACTGAAGTCCAAGGATGATACAATCCTCCATCAACCTCATCATCGGAACAGGCAACCTCATCTTCAACCTTATCGTTGAAACAGGTAGGCACATCATCGATACAGTATCCTCATCAATACAGGTATCCTTTAGTATGTATCATCAATACAAGTATCCTCATCAATGCAAGTATACATATCATCAATACAAGTATCCTCATCAATACAAGTATACACATCATCAATACAAGTATCCTCATCAATACAAGTATACACATCATCAATACAAGTATCCTCATCAATACAATTATACATATCATCAATACAAATATACACAACATTAATACAAGTATCCTCATCAATACAAGTACATATGCAAGTATTCTCATCAATACAAGCAAACATAACATAGATGCAAGTATCCTTATCAATACAAGCAAACAAAACATAGATGCAAGTATCCTCATCAATACAAGCAAACATAACATAGATGCAAGTATCCTCATCAATACAAGCAAACAAAACATAGATGCAAGTATCCTCATCAATACAAGCAAACATAACATAGATGCAAGTATCCTTATCAATACAAGCAAAAAAGACATAGATGCAAGTATCCTCATCAATACAAGCAAACAAAACATAGATACAAGTATCCTCATCAATACAAGCAAACATAACATAGATGCAAGTATCCTTATCAATACAAGCAAACAAGACATAGATGCAAGTATCCTCATCAATACAAGCAAACATATAATCTCAATAAGCAATCTCATCATCAATATAGGTATCCACATCGATACCAGTACCCAAACATATCTTCATCTATCATATCACTCCCCCTTTCGAGGAGAGTCCTTTTGAACTACACCAATCTTGTCTCGGAAATGCTCAAACTTTACATGAGACATAGGTTTGGTTAGTATATCAGCAACTTGCTTGTCCGTGCTCACATATTCAAGCTTGATAGCTCCTTTTTGCACCATATCCCGTATATAGAAATAACGGATCTCTATGTGTTTTGACTTATCATGAAATATTGGATTCTCAGTCATCTTGATACAACTCTAGTTATCACACAGAATCATAGTGGGTTCCATCTCTAAGTCAAACAGTCCTGATAATAACTTATGAAGCCATATTGCTTCACAACTGGCAGAGCAAGCAGCTATGTATTCTGCTTCAACTGTGCTGAGAGCCACACTAGACTGCTTCCTGCTATACCACGAGATCATAGCAGATCCCAGACAATAACATCCTCTCGATGTACTCTTCCTATCTGATACACTTCCTGCCCAATCAGCATCAGTGTAGCCATGCAAATTGAAATCATGATCTCCACTATAGTAAAGACCAAAATCTATCGTACCTTTTAAGTACCTCATCACATATTTTGCAGCTATCATGTGAACTCTTCTAGGTTCCACCAGATATTGACTCAAGGTATTCACAGCAAAACATATGTCTGGTCTAGTGTTAGTCAAATACATTAATGATCCAATAATTTGTCTATACAGAGTTATGTCCACTAACTCTAATGAGTTATCTACTAATAACTTCAAGTTGGAGTCCATGGGAGTGGCCATGGCTTTACAGTCCAACATATCGAATCTTTTCAAAATATCCACAGCATACTTACTCTGATTTAGAAAGATTCCTTTTGGGTCTTTCCATACTTACAGGCCTAAGAAGTAGTGCATCAATCCGAGATCTTTCATCTCAAATTCTGAAGAGAGCTTCTTCTTGCACTTGATAATCTGTCTCTCATTTCCAGTCAGAAATAGATCATCTACATACAATAATAATATAACATGTTCATCATTCATAACTTTGAGATAAAGGTTAGGATTAGCTTTACTCTTGGTAAAGCCCATGCTTGTCAAGAAACTGTCAATCCTTCCGTACCAAGCTCTAGGAGCTTGCTTCAACCCATACAAATCCTTCTTCAGTTTGCATACATGAGTTCTTCCATCTTCTATCTCAAATCCAAGTGGTTGTTCTATGTACACTTCTTCTTCAATTGCACCATTCAGGAAGGCTGTCTTAACATCCATCTGGTGTAGTTTCCATTTCATCATCGATGCAAGTGCCATGATAGCTCTAATGGAAGTGTACCTAGCAACTGGTGCAAATGTTTCTTCATAGTCAATTCCCTCTTTTTGAGAGAATCCTATGGCTACAAATCTTGCCTTATATTTTTCAATGCTACCATCCGCAGCATGTTTTATCTTGAATATCCATTTGGAGGACACTACACTTTTATCTTTTGGTTTGGGAACTATATCCCAAACATCATTTTTCATTATTGACTGGTATCCTTCTGTCATTGCTTCTACCCATTCTTTCTTCTGAACTGCTTCTTCATAGCTAGTAGGTTCCTGATCCACTAGATTACACATCAAAGCCATATAGTTGGATACTAGCTTTGGTTTCTTCCTTTCTCTAGTGGAGCCTTCATGAGCTCCATACTTTTCAGCTCCTTGAATAATGTCTATGGCCCATGCTGGCCTTCTTTTTCTTGATAAGTTTGTAATTGGGGGTTCTTGTGGTTCTAGCAAGTCATGGTCTTCAGGTGTAGTATCTTCAGGAATGGGTGCAGCCTCTGTGATCCTAAAAGGTGTGTCTTCTTCATAGATTTTTTCATGTTGGCACTTCCTAGATCTCTTGAGAGCTGCTTCTTCATCAAATGTCACATCCCTACTAATTTCCATATGATGAAAACCTGGGATGTAAATTCTGAATGCTTTGGATGATTCACAATATCCAACAAATATTCCCTTCTTTCCAGAAGGATCCAACTTGGTTCTCTTTTCTTTTGGAATGTGAATGTATACAGGACATCCAAATATTTTAAGATGACTTACCTCAGGCTTCTTTCCTGTGAACACTTCTTATGGAGTTTTGAAATCAAGAGCACTATGGGATAGTCTATTTTGTACATAGACTGTTGTTCTAGCTGCTTCAACCCATAAATACATAGGTAGGTCTTGATCATGTATCATTGTCTTTACAACTTCCATGATGGTTCTATTCTTTCTTTCCGCAACACCATTTTGTTGGGGATTGTAGGGAGTATTTAGCTCTCTCTTGATTCCAGCTTCTTTACAGAAATCTTCAAAATCTTTTGAAGTATATTCTCCGCCATTATCTATTCTGAGTATTTTAATTTTCTTTTCTGAATGATTTTCTATCAATGCTTTGAACTCTTTGAACTTTCCAAAAATTTCATTCTTCCCTTTTAAGAAGTATATCCAAGTCTTCCTTGAATAGTCATCAATAAATGTGAGATAGTATTCATCTCCACTTAAAGATGTGGAGGGCATTGGTCCACATACATCTGAATGGATCAATTCCAAAATGCTTTTGTTCTTTGTTTCACTCTTTGGAAATGGGTTCTTGATGTTCTTTCCTTTTGCACATCCTTTGCATGTTCCATCATGGTCAACCTTTAAGTCTAGTAGACCTACAACTACCTTGCTTACATGAGGTAGTGCCTTGTAGTTAATGTGAGCAAGTCTCCTATGCCATAGCTCATTTGGGCTAGTGACTTCTTGTACAAGAGCAGCTTCTGGATGACCCTTGAGCTTGTACAAACCTCCTTCCTCTTCACCAATGACAATTGCATCCTTAATAGATTTACCTTTGGACCACATTAATACTTGTCCATCAATGAATGCAACTCTATAGCCTTTCTTGTCCAATGCTGAGATGGAAAGAAAGATCTTCTTCAATCCTGGAACATACAAAACTTCCTTCATCTTCATGGGGGTTCCAGAATCAAGTTTGTAGTTTGCTTCACCAATTCCCTTGATGGGATATTGATAGTTATCTCCTAAAGATACCTTTTGTGGGGAGGTCTTTTCTTCAAGTTTTGATAGAGTCTTCTTTTGTCCTGTCATGTGCTTTGAAGCACCACTATCGATAACCCATGTACCTTCTCCAGGTGTTATAGATCCAGAGAGTGCGGAGAATAGAACATACTCTTCTGCATCTTCTTCTTCACTTCTTCTAGATCTTTTCTTGAAGAAGGTCCTTTCTTCATCTTCTTCTTCTCTTCTAGGTCTTTTCTTGTGAGGCCTTTCTTCCTCTTCAACTTCTTCTTCACTATCATCTTCTGCAAGATGTGCTTGATGTATTTTGTGGTGAGTACCCTTTTTCTTCTTCAGAGGATAGTCCTTAGGAATGTGTCCTATTTTGTGACAAGTAAAACATTGGAATGAGGAGTAATCTCTTCTTTGATTAGATCCTCTTTTCTTTTGAAATCTTGGTGGAGGATGAGACTCCTTGTGACTATCCTTCTTAAAGTAGGATTGATTCCTTCTTCTCTTGGTGTGGATGGCCAAGGCTTGGTCATCTTCCTTGAGCAATGCTTCTCTGTTGGCAACCCTGGATTCCTCTTGAATGCAATCCTCCCAAACCACATCAAACTTCATACTTTCTTTTCTGGCACACATGGTTTGGATGAATGACTCCCAAGGTCTAGTGAGACCATTTAGAGCAGTCATGACTAGTTCATCTTCATCAAGAGTATCTCCAATAGCATCTAATTGTTCTTTGAACTGAGAAACCCTTGAGAAATAGTCTTGAATAGATTCTCCTTTATTCATCTTGGTGTTCTTCAATTGAGCTCTCAGGTTCATCTTCCTGTTGATGTTCTTTCCCTCATACATTCTGGAGAGAGCATCATACATTTCCTTTGGGGTCTTCTTGGATGCCACTTGGGGAATCAAGTGGTCCTTAATAGAATCAGCAATGATTCTCTTTGCCCTAATCAAATCTTTCATGTACTTCTCTTTAGCTTCATCTTCTGTAGGTTTTGCAATCTCATCTTTGATATAATGGGCAAGATCATTCTCTTCAAGAATGAGACCAATTCTATATTTCCATGCTTGGAAATTCTCTATACCCTCTAGCTTGTCTTCAAGCTTAGTACTTGGGGCCATCTTGCCCAGGGGGTCACTAAAAATTGAAAATTCCAAAAATGAAAAACTGACCTTACCAGGAGATTGGCTTGACTGAGGCGAGGTGACTGATGTACTTACTTTCTGGAAACTTCAATTTTTCAGCCTCCAAACTTGACCAGCGAACTTCAGATCTGCTGTAGAATTCTGTTCTGGTTTTCTGGTTTTATAGTTTTATCGCACTTTTGTCAAACTAGGGTTTGACTTTCCCGGAGTTCTACCCAACCACAAGGTTCGATCTAGGGATCAAAAGATTGGTTTTGAGAAGGGCTATCCAGCTATGTAATCAGAATTCAACAATACCAACTTTTTGCAGAAACCCTAATTTTCACCGGAGAGAGAGATAGAGATATTTTCACCTTGTGAAAGATGTCCTATTCAGGCTCGCTCTGATACCATGTTAAATTCTAGCATAAATGCACAAGAAAGATCACTGAAAGAAACACAATCAGAAGATAGACATAGATATACCCTGGGAAGCCCTCATGGGGTAGAAAACCCAGCAAAGCTTTCCTCAATATAGATAATCAACCCAATACAAGATAGTAGACCACAACAAGAGCTTCTTCTCTTCCTATGCAGAACTCTCTCTCTCCTATGCGCACAATAGAAGTGTGAGAACAAGTGAGTTAAGTGAGGAACAACCTCCTCTACTTATACTTGTTTTCCAACTGACTTTTTACCCTATGAGGCCGACTTGTCAAATTGAGTCTAATAACCTCCGATAAAATAACTTCAAGTCGATCCCCACATAGGAGATCTAATAACCCTAGTTCCCATAATCCAATGGAGGAATAAACATCTCCGGATATACAATAGAGTCTCGTCGGAGGAATAAAACATCTCCGGAATAATACAAATATAATATTCTTTGAAGTTACAATATTTCAACATTTTCCTCCCATTTCTTTAGACCTAGGAGGGGATTGAGGCAAGGGTGTCCCATGGCACCACTGCTCCTCATTTTGATTGTGGGAGGGGCAGTTGAGTAGAGACATCCTATATGATCAAACCAATGGAATGCTCAGAGATATCAGAGTTGGGCGAAATGTCAACATCACACACTTTATTTTTGTTGATGATATTCTTCTGTTCTCGGATGGATCTAGGTGAGACATTACAAAGTTGAAAGAAATACTTGTTCTTTTTTCAAAAGATTCAGGAATGATGATCAATGTCAAGAAGTCTACATTAGCTTTCGTGGATCTAGAATAGGTTATTATAGACTGGATTATCTCTCATTTTGACTATGTTGTGGTGGGCCTCCTGGATGGACTTAAATATCTAGGATTCATTTGGATCCAAACGACTATATGCAACAGGATTGGGCATGGATCATAGGAAAAATTGAGAAGAGACTTATGTTGTGGTGTAACAAATGGTTGACTCAAGGGCGTAGACTGATTTTTTTAAAATCAATTTTGGAAGCAATATATGTTTAGTGGATCTCACTAGCACATATCCCTGCCGGAACCATGGATCAGATCATGAAATTATGCTATATTTTTTGTGGAAAAGGAATAATGAGGGTAAATCTTTTCCCCGTGTGGCATGGAATAGCCTCACTCTACCAAAGGAACTTGGTGGTTGGGGGTTAAAAAACCCCACACACTTTTCTAAGGCGCTAGTGGCTAAAGGGGTCTAGCATATTATTAAGGGAGAAGGATTATGGTTAAAGGTGGTTTTCCATAAATATATATTCCCCCTTACCACTAAAGAATGGATCGTATCAAGGTTTAAATTTGTTAAAAACATTTCTCCAATGTGGAGGGTATTAATTTATGCCTTTGATTTTGTTGGGATTGGATATTTTGGCAGGTTGGTAATGGGCATAGGTTGTGGCTTGGTCAAGATCCCTGGATCAGATGTAACGGTGATCACAGGATTCCTAGGCATATGATTGAGCAATTAGAGGAGAAGGGTCTTTTGTTGCTTATCCAGATTAATTACGTACATGATAATTCTATGGTTAAACAAGTTTGGATCAGTGCTATGGAGTTGGGTTTCTCCAATGAAGATACAGTCTAGTGGAACAAATATTTAAAGGGCCTTAAAGACTATAACATTTGATTGGTGGATAAGGAAGATAACATGATTTGGTCAAGGAATGAAGTGGGTGGTGCTTATACCCCTAGATTGGTATATAGAGTCTCAAGGGAAGAAGAAGACCTTCTTGAACAACTGTGGTGGATCGCCATGATATGGAAGCTTAACTATCCTTTCAAAGTCAAAATTTTCTTGTGGCTGGAATTACATAATAAAGTCCTGGTATGGAACAACATGTTTAAGGGATTTTGGAAAGATCCAGGTTGGTGTCCATTATGGAAGGTGGAAAATGAATTCTTGGAGCATCTTTTCCTTCATTGTCCATATACAAGAAGGATGTGGGAATATGTGACAGAGGTCAAAGGAAATTTTTTTATCTAGCATGGTAGGGATATTCAGGATAGATTCCACACGTGGAAAAATAATGAGGCATACAAAGATCAATTAGATTTACCAGCATTACTGATATGGGATTCGTAGTTTGCTAGGAACAATGTTATCTTCAATGAGGTATACATAGCTCACAAGATGTTGGAACATAAAGGATTTGAAGGGTGGTCGAGGAGGTCATTGACAAAGAAGGGTGCTGGGCATATTTTGATGGGGCATCACAAGGTAGGCCTCTTATTGGTGGTGTTGGTGGAATCATCTACTTCATTGAACATTGGATACAATTCTCTGCAGGTGTGGGTGAGATCACGAACAACCATGCTGAAATGATGGCTTTAAAATTGATTATACTGCTTCCCCACTCAAAGGGTATTTAGCATATTCATATTTTTGGTGATTCTAAGTTGGTGGTAGATTGGATGCAGCATAATAATTTTCCCAAGAACATACATCTTTATGATTTATATGTCGAGCTTCTCAAAATTAAGGGCTTGTTTAAGAAGATCTCATTTCAACATATTTTAAGAGAAATAAATTCAATGACAGACAGGTTGTCTAAGTTTAGCATACAAGAAAGAGAGGGATATTGACACCTGTGGAAAAATGAAAATGGTACCATTATGGAATTTGATTCAAGACCACATCCTGGATGACTAAAGGATCCATCATCTTTTTATTTTTATTTTTAGAACACTCCTATGACTAGCTCTTTATACATAGGAATTAAAGATTATCAGTTATGATGGAGGTTTAATGAGTTTTCCATGACAATTTTAAGTTATGTTTTTTTGGAGTATATGTTATATGTGACCAGGTACGAACATATGATGATATAGGACACATTTTGTGCTCAACCATGGATATGTATCCATTTTTATATCATAACTTTTTTAAAAGGATTACTATGGCTCTATAAAAGATGATTTATTTAAAGGAAATAAAGTGCATTCTTTTTTCCGAGGAAAAAAGCTAAAGCTAATTAGTTGGTTGTGTTGTCCTCCACGTTACTATAAAGGCAATTGAATCTGAGACTAAAAGATAAAGGTGTAGAATCATGACAACGTTGAAAGAAGAAAGTGCCATGAATCATCTTTGTGAACGATTTCAAAGAATGGAGTACAATTGGTAAAACCATCACTTTCAAAGGTAAAATTATTTGTAGTTTTCCAATCGAAAGTTCTCATCTTATTAATTTTGGGGTTTTTTTAAAAATTTGATTAAAATAACGAATATATAATAAATTTGTTGTACTATGGTGAGGCTGATGCTAGTTACTGAAGAAGTTCAAATAGATCCGTTAAACTTTATCATTGGAAGTCTGCATTAAAATCACCTAGACCCACACTTCCCAGACCTGCACCTCCCAGACTCGCACCTCCTTGTCACTCCAACCTCACTTTCAAGATGCATGAGGCCAGTACACTTATTTCATTCCTAATTCAAAGCTATTCATTATATATATATTGTTGTATAGTATTGCTGGTCAAGGCTAAGGTCTTGTATGTCAAGACAGATCCTCATATATATATATATATATATATATATTCACAATTTCTCAACTATCAATAAGTTACTTCACGAAACTATTTCTACCTATTCTTTTTTTTTATGGCATGCAAGATGACAAAATTTCCATGTAGGATGAGGGGTTGGTAAAGGTACTTGGGAAGATTGGCAAATGTTATTTACTGATTGGGGCGGCCAAAGGACATCGAGAGCTCATCATCAAGTTTTCCATATCAGTGAATTGAATACATGTAGAGTTGATGAAGGTGATCCTAGTAGGGTTGCGGCTCACACCAACCAGAGCTCTTATGATGATTGTAGATATGCCCAAGTTGGAGGTGGACAAATACTTGTGCACATGGAAACACACTTTGGTAAGAATCAAAGGTAGGATTACTTTGTCATTGAAGGATAAACCCTACAAGAATAATAGTTTGGAAAGGAAGGAATCCTTGTGGCAATATAAGGACCAAATCTAAGAGTTCGAGAAATAGAACCTTAGGGTTGGTGGGGGAGTGTTGAAATTGGCAGAGTAGACATTTTTTTCATACACCAAAACACTTCTGAGTGTATATTAAATCAATGAAACATTACACACACACATAGTCTATCTCGCTTAAGGCCAAGCTTTATATATATAAAGCTTGGCATTAAGGGAGATAGACTATCTTAACCACACAATCAATTTGTTGAGAAAAGTATCAACCTCCTAAATAGTAGAAGCAAACAACTCATGTAGAGATAAACTCTATATTACATTAATCAAATACAATAACAAACCTCAACTTTATATAATGATGAAGAATGTCACACATTAAGCACAAGATAAGTAGAAGTTAATATTTCTAACACGAGTACCTATCTTGATCTGTAATGTCTTCAATAGTATCTCTAAGGTCAATTAGAAATCTTACAAGATATGAACTCCTTTACGTTGTCACCTATTCCTAGGAAAGGTATAGTCTCCTCAATGTGATCCAAGTTTCCCAACACATTGGACACCATGCAATGTCTCATAACCCCCATAAAGGTCTGATGCCATCGTGGATCTCTTATGAACTATTGGATAGAAATCCCCACATAGTTATCTCACAACCCCTATGATCAACCAGCATCACAGACTATATAACCAAACATTCATCTTAAAAATACAATTTCAATTCACATTGACCTCTTTCACCTATGATTTTGGAGATCAATCATCATTTATTTCAGAAACACATAACAAAATTATCCCATACCTCAAATGATGGAGAAGTGCTAGGAATGAGTGGGTGACCACTACGGTGAACGAACAAGTTAACACAGAACACGAGGCTCTTCCTAGTTCATAGATTTCCATGGGAGAATCTCGCTGCACACCAGCCATGAGAGTGGACCCCATGACCACCCACACGCAACAATTAAACTAAAAATGCCCTAGCCCGTTGGATATTCTCACCTTTCCCAACTGTGGTATGTTACTCTTGATCTACATAATTTATGGGCCATCAGAGAATCCTTGAAATCCATCCCGTTGGCCTTCTCTTGATCCCTCAGTTGCTCGAGAGAAGCTATACACTCTGGTTGGATGAGTTTCCCGCAGTTCCTCCAGGCATGACCTCGATTCCTCACACGGTTTCCCAACTGTTGTAGTTTCCACCATCGTCTCCTTTTGAGACCTCAAGGATTTCTTTTTTTTAGCGGAAAAATCACCTTCCTACTATTCCAAAGGAATCAAGGAAAGCGAACACGCATGAGAAATCTCAAGAAACTTCCTCACATATCGTGGATGGTAGGTCGAGAAAACCGTCAGCCGGTCATCCAAGCCAGAAGATGTCTCAACATAATTGAACCCAGGTGGATGGAATGAAATCCATCTATCCCCACCAACGGACCACCGTATCCTTCACAGACACCTCGAGGCTTTCTTATAAAGACGACATAATACTCATCCATCCATTCTAAGGCTTCTGCCTACTTTTCTATTTGAAACTTGGCTACAACTAGCATCGCTTGAATACCCATATTTGATCCATGACTCATACATCGGGACCGATCACTAATAGCCGCAACCTTCATATGGAAAAGAGATATAAAATGCCACAAACAGAGAAGCAATATCCCACGGGCATCAACAGTGAATGAGGGAGGTCTAGATTTTCTCTGTAGCAGATTTATTACACATAAACAAACACAAAGTAGCAATCACTCCACTCTCAACTAAAAAATAAAAAACAATATACTCTCTTAGGTTAAGCTAATCCTATATATGTACAGAGGATTAAAACTCACTATCTTTGCCCCAAAAGGGAGTTAAGCTTAGACCTTGACTCTTTCTTTTGGTGAAAAATTGAGAGAGTAGACATCTTCTAAGACACGAAAACAATTATGAGTATATATAAATCAATGAAACATTATATATATATATATAAAAAGTTCGGCTCTAAAATAGATTATACTATTTTAGCCACACAGTTAATTTGTTGAAGGAATATTTCAACCACACATTTAAATAGGAGATTTAATTGGAGAGATTTTTTGTCACACCCAATTATCTAACAACCTTTTAGAAGCAAACAACTCAAGTAGAGATAAACTCTATATTACAATAACCAAATAAAATTTAATAAACCTCAACCTTGTAGAATGATGGTGAATATTACACAATAAGCACAAGACAACTAGGATTAATATTTCCAACATGGAGGATGTAAGATCTATGCCTACCAGTAAGTGCATTGCCGAGCAGGCATGAAAGGTTGCCAAGGATGAATGCATGTTAGACATTACGCATCGATGAGACGAATAAAGTGGTGAACAGTTCATGCAGCATAAATAGATTTGGAGGTGCCTTGGAGCACGATTCAACCATGCAGACCCAAGGGAGTTGATCCCTCCTTAGTGAAATGACATTTGATGGAGTTGACCAAGTAGCTTCAGGTGCACTTGTGAGCATCTGTTTGATGGGTGGATGTACAATGAGGTTTGCAACACACAGTGAGCAAACCTGTGGGAACGCGAGTGCCATATAGACTTGCAACGTGCATACTTGTGGAAACACTTGCAGAAACTTCCGGGGATTGTTGGCTGGAAAGTCCGGGGATTGTGTTTATTAGAAGACCAATCTATGCAGAAACTTCAGAGTCGAGTACACTGCTGTTGACCATGCTTATGTCGTCAAAATCAATCCGAAGCTGTTTTGGAAAAAGTATGCCTCCTCGGCTGTGGAATAGCGGTAGGTGGGCGAACCCATCAATCAAACGAATTCGCTGTCATGGTTTTAAGTATTAGATAACCGAACAATAAATCTTTCACGATTAGCGGACTGGGTATGCTTTTTCAGTTAATATGTATAAAATTTTATTGTTATTCAATCAGAAAGCAATCTACACTCACAGTTGTTTTTGTATTCCTGATAGATCAGCGAATCTTTCGGTTATATATCGAGTTATATATAACATCTCTTATATGTTTTTAGATAATGAAATGTGTTTTTGGTGAAAATTATAATGATATTCTTTTTAACTATCGCTAATATTAGGCCTGCTACAGACCATTTAATGCTGCAGCAGCAAGCCGGATAATATTCACCCTTAACTACCAATAATCAATTGATTATTTAATAAAAAACAATCACATCAATAAAAAAAAATTAAATATAAATATAATTTAAAAAGTCAATAAATGTAATAAATAAATTAAATAATATGACCAGTATGTTTATGCCTCAGTTATTTATCTGTTGTTAAATCAGTTATCAATGACTACCTCTTATCCATGTATTAGCTCTGAGTTATCCATGCATTAGCTACTACCTGTTATCCATGTATTAGCTATGAGTTATCCATGCATTAGCTACTAGTTATTTTTCATATTTCTTTTTATTTTTTATTGTTATTTATTTCAAATTTTAAACACCATAAAATCAATCTCGATAATACACTTGTCCCATCCTTCTTTAATCTAAAAAAATCCACAGATGATAGTCCAACTCAAATTCTAAGATATATACACCTATCCTTGTAACCAAACTATACCACACAACAAAAAAGTGATCCTTTTTAACCAAACAGGATATGGAATATTTTAACCATGGTATGGCCTGGTGAGAAAGGACGGTACAAAACAACGACATTATAACATAACAACCCTATCTTTACATTGCAGTGAGATATCTAACCAAACAGTATGGCCCAGTGCTGCAGATCTGCTTAACATGACAGCTACATTATGTCCAAGCAAAGCAAAGCTATAAAAGGATAAATTTGACTTGTCAAGATAAGCGACAGTAAAACATCCTTCCGACCACAAGTACTGCATGTATACTGAATGGTTTAACGGTGAGCAAAGGTTTTACAACTGTTTTACATGTATGCAAATATGTAGCACATTCGACAGCCCTAACAAACTCTACAGCTAAGAGCCACACTTCATGAGCACTCATACCAAGCTCAAAGCGTTGCATTCATGCAATACTAAAATGGTTGGTTGATACGCAGATCTGGTTTCGTTGGAAGAATTACCTGGAAGGTGCCATTAATGCCCGCATGCAATATTATGACAAAAGCTTAATTGAACAAAAACAAGAACATGATGATGTTTCCTCCGCACATATCAACTGATCCCTAGGCACTAGGCACATATCAAAGGCCTGCTTGCAGCCTTAGAGTTGGAACAGCAAAGAGCTGAAAGCGTGGTGGCATTGCCACCCCATAGGCTTCACTCATATTCTGCTCCTCCCGGATTTCATCTCTGCATTCCAAAGTCCAACTGAAGCAATGCAACAGCTGGGCGAGTGCAAGGCCGACTGTTTCAAGAGCCAAAGCTATCCCCGGGCAGCCTCTCCTGCCCGATCCGAAGGGGATGAGTTCAAAGTCCTGACCTCTCACATCTATATTTCTATGTCTTCCACCCGGCATAAACCTCTCCGGCTTGAATGCCAAAGAGTCGTCTCCCCACACAGCTGGATCTCTTCCTATCGCCCACGCGTTCACTATGACCCTCGTTTTAGCAGGAATGCGGTATCCCGCTACAGTGCACACCTCCATTGCCTCGTGGGGAAGCAGCAGTGGAACCGGCGAATGCAATCTCAGCGTTTCTTTCACGACACATTGCAGGTACTCCAGCCTTGGCAGATCACACGGCTTTACCCGTCCATCTTTGCCCACGGCCAACTCGAGCTCTTCCTGCACCTTCTTCATCACAGAAGGATTCCTCACCATCTCTGACATCGCCCATTCTAATGTAACTCCCGAAGTATCAGAACCACCACTCAACGTGTCGAGAAGAATGGCCTTCATGTCGTTATTGCTGATTATGTTCGTGCTGTTGGGGCTCTCTGATATGTCGAGCAGCACGTCTACAAAATCGTTATTTGCCCGCCCGTTTTGTTTTCTCCGTTCAATGCGTTCATCGATAATCTCGTCAACCAAAGCGGTGAATTCTCTGTTCACTTTCTTCATCCCCTTCCTGATGCCCTTTAAATCCAACCACCCGAGAGAGGGGATGAAATCTCCAATATAAAAAGCACCGACCAAAGCTGACATCTCCCGCATCAGTTCCGCCAATCCTTTAATGCCCGCGGGCGCCTCTGTCGAGCATTTTCTACCCAGCAACGTTCTGCATATTATATTTGCCGTGAGGGACAAAAGCATTTTGCTCACATTAACGGCCTTGGCCCCGTTTTCGCTTTCCTGCCTAATGGAGCGAATCATCTCAGACACCTCCTCCTCTCGCACCGATTGAAAGGACTCAATTCTTTTGGCAGTGAGCAGTTCTAAGACGCATATTTTTCTCATTTGCCTCCAATAATCTCCATAAGGAGCCAATGCTACGTCTCTGAAGTTGTAGAACAAATACTTACCTACAGCTAATGCGGGTCGGCTGGCAAAGAGCAGATCTTTTGTTTTGAGAAATTCTTTCGCCATCTCAGGAGAAGAAACCACAATGGCGGGGACGGACCCTAACTTTAGAAACATAATAGGACCATATGTGTCCGCAAGGTCTTTCAGAGCACGGTGAGGAAGCTCTCCTAACATATGAAGATTCCCTATGATGGGCCATGGAGAAGGTCCTGAAGGCAGTTCTGGATTGCTTGATCTCTTCGTTTTGAAACGATATCTGCAGAAGAAGATGACGATCGAAATTAGTATTGTTACTCCTGCTGTGGTAGCTGATACCCATCTCCCTTGTGCAGCCAGACTCGTAAACAACCCCTCCGAATACATATTTTCTCTTCTTGCAGCTCCAACTTCCACCGAAAGACTCCCTCTACAGCTCCCTTTACAGCTCTTCTGTATTCACTCTTCTTGCTAGCCCTTATACAGCTCCCTCTACTCCCACGGTCCCACCTAGATACCCTGAGCATTTATGGATTTACAAGGACCAAGAAAACCGGTGTATGATTATCGTGTCGTGGAGTGAAGTCCAATAATTGGACTGACTGTACAGTCCTTTTTCAGTGTGTCGGTGAACAATAATCAGTAAAATAATAGTCATGAATCCACGTTTTGCTGGTTCCATACACTGCTCCGCCTTTAAACTTGGACACTTGGACTCCTTAAACTTTTGTGGGACCGTCCACGTTTGTCAAATCCGTGCTATCACGGGAGGAGAATGAGAGAGCAGAGTTGCCCAATGAATAGGCGTGGATTGATTGGAGGGTTGGAGCGACTACCTTAATTGGCTTTGGATTCTTTCAAGCAGGGTTCAAATTTGAACCCTTTCCGGCCCTTCCAAAGGGTTCTAGCCCTTCCTAGAAGTGTAAAGTTAAAATTGCCCTTCAAAAAAAATTTAAAATCTAAATTTTACCCTTCCAATAGGAAGGACATAATTTATATCAACATTTCCAAAGAAGGGCAGCATTTGAAATTACCCATCCATATAAATTTCAATTTCTATGTTGAAATTCCTATGCTATAAAATTTGACTCCTCATTCAAATATTGGAGATATCATAAATTATAATCATTCACTCACTCATGTCATGCACTCACTACTTAGCTTTGCAAGGTGACGAGTGATGACTAACGACTACGAGGAACTAGCCACTGGGATTTGACTTTGAATACCAAGTCACTTCAGGCTGAGTTCTAAGGTGTGACAATGTGTCAATGGCTATGGCAGTAACAATAGAGAACCACTACAAGGTCCAAAACAAGGCCAAAACATTGTGCCTACTACCTATGTGAACCTAGCTACCAATGTTTACTTGTTTTTCATCAAAATGAAATTCAAATTGCTGCTTTGATGAGTCCTCTTCTACAAGACTTCATTTATTGGATGAATGTCACAGACTCATGACAACTCTAAACAACACTCAATGGCATGCAACTAGAACCACAAACCAAGCAGAGGTTGATTTATGCATTGATATAGAGAGGTTGCACTAGGCACACAATATGGAGAAACAATGAGTTAGAAAAAACATTTGGACCAAAGTACCACAATGGTTATTAATAAAATTTTAAAAAACAATTTTTGGCTCAGGAGTTGTCTTCAATTTGATGGGTGGCATGATCATGATCATGTAATCTCCCTCCATCCTTCCAACCATATGTGGTTTCTCACGATGTTTCTCTTCGACACTCGCCACCAAAATACGTAAAAAATAACATGTCTTTACATCCTCATCCATTTAAATCCTCATCGCATAGTCATAAATAAGGATTATTATGCATGCACATCCTCACCTTGTAATATCAATTAGGTCAAGGCGCAGAGACGACCATAAATTATCAAATGTGTCAAGACTCAAAGAGTAAGAGACAACTATAATTAAGTCTTATATATTAAATCTACCATATAAACCTTTATTGACACTATCATCTGAGATTTGACACGTTGGATTGTTGTGATCTTCTTATCACTCCTTACCAATGTGATTGTAAGGCTTCTTTGATTGTGAAGTCCATAATTTTAAGTCTTCTTCCTCATTCTCATGCCTTTTGGTAAGACAATAAGGAGGGCAGTGGCTCGCATCAGCATGGAAAACGGTTTCGACATAGAGGTAGATACATTAATTCTTTCATTAAATAACTTTAATTTCATGCCAATGACTATGAATTCACCGAATCGTGGATTGGTAAAAATACATGAAATTTTAGAGCCTCGAGTTCTTAATTACTCATGTATCTAGAATTTTCGCAAATCGAGCCATTAACAAACTTCTTTTGTTGTTCTGGTTCAATTTAAAGGTTAGATTATCGAGACTCAAACATGCAGCGAGTCACAAGGCTCCAGTTGACTTAGGCTTGATTCCATTTCCCCTCCATCCTATACCTTTATGTTGTCCCGACAAGCGTTGAACAAAAAAATTTGATGCCGAGGCCCCTATGATGCTAGCATTGCTAACTTGCTTGGTATGGAGCATTTTTTTTTAATGTTTTTCCGAGCTATGTATTATTTTTTCTTAGGCTCCTAATGTCCATCATTCTTACACCTCTCAAGATTGGATGATTGCCCTCTCTTCAGTTTGAATTAAGGTTTTGGTTGGTTTTATATGTATATTTTGGTTGTATGTTTATTATAGCATTGTTTTTCTTACTGGCTTCTTTTTGTACATAGTTAACAGTAAGTAATTTTCTCATGGTCCTAGTTTTATTTTAAGACTATATCTATTTACATGGTCTTGCACTATGCATAGGATTATGGAGATGCCCCATTATGGTTATTGCATAGTGTAAGTAGTTTTCTGTATAATGAAGTGTGGTCTAACCGAAAAAAATACAACAAAATAGTTGTTATTTTAATAAACTGTAAAATTAATGTTACATATATGTCTAATTAATGTGTTCAAATTCAGTTTTATTGAAAAGATACCATTTTATCATGTAGATATTAAGGAGTCATCAATTATTTAAGATTGTAAAAATTTGGATGAGCAATATTTGTTTTTTGCATTTTTTGAAAAAAAGGTCTAGTTAATTTATATTTATCAATTAAAGTACACTTATTTAAATTACCCTTCATCTTTGAAGGGCTCCAAGAACAAATACCCTTCCAATAAAAATTGAGACTCACCCTTCAAATTTGATCACTCATGTTTCAAGCATGTCACTCATGGAGACACATCCGTCGCTATCAAAATTATAAACTTTACTCTAGAAGGTGCGAAACATGTGGGACCGTCCACGTCTGTCAAATCCGTACTATCACGGGAGGAGAATGAGAGAGCAGAGTTGCCCAGTGAATAGGTGTGGATTGATTGGAGGCTTGGAGTAACATAAGCCTTATCTTTCATGAGTTTCATGAGCATTATCTTCCTTGTTGTAGCCTATAGATTCTTTTATCTTTCCTACTATATTCATGTATCATTAATATATTAAACCACTTTAAAATTCATGACTTTTTATTTTCCTTCTGTCATTGACATATTTATTTTATTTTATTTTTTAAATATTAATTTAATAAAATTTATTTTATTTTATTTTTTAAATATTAATTTAATACTATTCTGTAAAGAAAAACCAAAATAAATTTCAATTTCGATACCTAAACAGAAAGAGAGATTGCCCATGCGAGCCACTAGCTTAATTAACTTTGAAATCTTTGAAATCTGAGTCGTGCAGAATAAAAATAATAAAAAACACAAACATGAAACACGGGCTAATTTTAAAATTTGCGTTGGGTCTCTGTTTTTTTGTCACTTTTAATTTTTTTATATTTTGCATAAATCGGATTCTAACATATTAAATATATTGCGTGCATTGGATTCTTACTTTTAGTTTTTAAATATATTGTAGTCAAAATTATAAAAATATACACGTTAGACACTGGCTGGTTTTTAAATTTGCATGGTTATCTTCATTCGTCACTTTTAATTTTTAAATATATTAGGTAATCTGCAGCTCTTATTTCAATTTTTAATTATATACATATTTACCTCTTGCTTTTAATTTTTAAATATATTGTGTAGACTAGGTTCTTCAATCATATGTACCTTGTACATTTTTAAATATATTGTGTACATGAAGGTCTGTACTTTTTGCTTTAATTTTAAAATATATGGTGTACATTAAATAATTTAATAAGAATTTAAAAAAAAAAAATTAATGTATTGAATATATTGGATTTTTTTTATGATTAGTATATTTTTGGGAGGTTGCTTAGTTTTTATAATTTAAAAAAAAAGTGCCGAGTGTAAATCAAAGTTAGATTAAGATTTAGAAAATAAAACTCGTGTTATTTTAGAATATGCCATTCAACAATTATTTGACAAAAACACACCTGAAAAAGTTTTTCACTATAAGGAATAATGGATATAAAGTTGGTGCTAATGAACTACTTAAAAGAGAAATGGGGCTAAAGTAAGGTGGAACATTCTTATGGAGTTATGTCTTTTGGGTATCTTTTTTAAATTCCCTCTATCTCTTATGCACTTAGAAAGTGACTTAGATTGGGGGTTATTGACCAAAACAAGATAATAGTTTACGTGAAAGCTGAGTTAGTGTGTAAAAGCACAATGCTATTATGATATATATGAAGGCATGGGTTTCCAGAGAGCAGATGGTGTATGGTTCAATTTTCTGATTGAAAGTGACTTGAAACTATAGAAACACCTCTAAATATAGCATTATGAAGAAGCAGTTATATGAAAGCTTGGTTTTGACATCCACGGAGAATTTGGAGGATCAGGCTTGTAAACTGTAGCAGTTTTTTGAGAGAAGATTGTAGCTCTTGTCTTTTATGTAAAGGGTAGTTCCTGTAGCATGAGCGCAAGATAGATGCAATTTCTGACACATATTGGAGGGTGCTAGTTCGATCTTCTGTTAAAAGAAAATTTATATAACACTCTACCTATTTACAACAAATTACACATACGAACTTAATCCTAATATCCACATATCCACATGCACACCAACCACCTTGCATGACCACCACGTGTCCGATCTCACCTATGGAGTTAAGATGGGGATCGGCCCCACTTTAGGTCATTTTCTCGCTCAAAACAAATGCTTCCTTCTCTCCGGCTGAGTTTTGCAATACGGTGCAACACCTCTGCAAATTGGCAGCCAATTTGGTTAGAAGGGGGTAACCAGAGCAACCATTGTTGTTGAGGAGGGGCGACCTCAACACCACCTCCTTCCTCCATTCGGAGTGGCATCCCAACTGCCCTCCCTCTCCGGTGGCTCCCTTGGGTGCTTGGAAAGAATGTCTGTTTTAGGATTGGAGGTGTTAGTGCAATACTTGGCTCCTTGTCGGCTATCCTTGGCGCCTTTAGTGGTGTGGATGAGCTGCTAAGTATGGAACATGGTATCTTGTTTAACACCAGCAAAAGGTTTGGTGCACCCGTTCGATGCTCGCTCCAAGCGACCTCCCCACAGCCTTACGCTCGCTCCAGCGACCTCCCCATAGCCTTGCACTCACTCTCCCCAGTCTCATTTTGGTAAATATATATGTATATTTATATATACACATTTTTTTTTCTTTTCTTTGTTTTCTGCAGGGAGCCATTCCATAATGGAGCGAGTAGGGCTACGCATAGTGCAGCAGACGCTAACCCCAGAGGCGGAACGGCCAAACGATTCCTCTACATGTTGCTGCAACGTTGTTGGTAGCCCCTGGTAGCATCTGTGGCAGGCAAAATGAAGAGATATATATGGGAAACGATGGAAACCATAGCGGGAGGGTCAAAGACAGGACCAGTTAAATTTAATTGCACAGGAAAACAAAACAAAACTACTCTTCTTACAATTCTTACAATTCTTGGTTCAGTTAAATTTAATTGCATAGGAAAACAAAATAAAACTACTCTTCTTACAATTCTTGGTTCTTTAGTATGACTTACTCTAACAAAACTACTCTTCTTACGATTCTTGGTTCTTTAGTATGACTTACTCTTATTAGCAGGAGCCAACTCTTTGTTTGTATTTTTGTAGTTTGGTGCGACAACCCTAAACAAGATGGAGGTCTTGCAGCCACCCACGAAGATACTAGTGGAGCTCTCCAAGTCCCAGGACATCGTGGTTGGCGACGGCACCACGACGGTCGTGGTCGTGGCTAGGGTGATCTTGAAGCAGTGCATGAACCTGCTCGACAAGGGGGTTCACCTGACTATCATCTCGAAGGCCTTCCATAAGGCATCGGAGAAGGCCATCGATGTCTTGACGGCAATGTCCGTTCCCGTGCAGCTGACAAACAGGAATCCCTGGTGAAGAGCGCGAGCACTTCTTTGAACAACAAAGTGGTAAGTCAGTACTCTTCCCTCCTCGCTCCTTTAGTTGTTGATGTTGTTTTGAATGTCGTAGACCCGGCGAAGCCTGATGTCGTTGATGTGAGGGACATTAGGGTTGTCAAGAAATTAGGGGGGACTGTGGATGATACAGAAATGGTCAAGGGTTTGGTATTCGATAAGAAGGTCAACCATACTGCCGGAGGGCCGACCAAGGTTGAGAATGCTAAGATTGCGGTTATCCAGTTTGGTATTCGATAGGAAGGTTAGCCATACTGCTGGAGGGCTGACCAAGGTTGAGAATGCTAAGATTGCGATTATCTAGTCCAATTTCAAATTTTACCTCCCAAGACCGACATCGAGCACCATCCACTTGGCAAGATTCCATTCGCTCTATGAGCAAGGAATCTAGCCTGACGTGGATGGTTTTGCTTCTCGTTGGTGAAATGCCTACAACGTAAATATGATAAAGTTTTACCCTACCATCGTAGATCGATTGCAACTGAATCAGACTGTGTAGATCCTTTTAAATATGTTCCTTTTATCATAATCATGTGTCTTCTCTCCCTAATTGATCAAACGGACTAGGTCTTAGCATGAAGCACACTTAACATTTTACATGTCTATATATGGGTCATTTGTCCGATCCTTCAATATCGATGAATCCATTCCTATTCCGAGTGGTCATAGACTTTATGGAGATCTCCACATTTCAGCTACCAACAATGATACTTGTAACCTAGGTGAAGAACAAATTTGTATTGAATATTTATTGAGAGTTTCTCATTTAATGGAGTGACATCATTGTTATATATATGCATGCATGCATTATTTTTATTTTCCTCTCCATTCTCAAAAACAGTTACCCAACTTTATGTGTTCATCCATGTGAGAATAACTCATAGGATCTTCACTTAGTGAAACTATATCATAGTGAGCGTGTTCATGAAACTATATCATAGTGAACGTGTTCATGAGATATTAAAGAATACCAATGATTTAACTAGATATTGATAAATACCTACCAAAATTCCCTTTTTAGCTCCTCTCCCAGTATATCTTTACAATTAAAAAAACATATCTCCTATTTTTTACAAGATACCCTTTTTTATACTGCCAATACCTATAATCCCCCTATACCCTCATCCCCTCCCCCCAAATACTTAAAATATAATGACTTTATTTGACAAGGTGTAGCCCCCATGAACTAATTGTAGTGGAAATACAAGAGTTGTGTGGGAATAACATCATATATAAGAATTCATTGTTCCTCAGATTAAAATGATAAATAGAGAAATAGATTAGTAGATATACATTTATGTGTATGTGTGTGTTTCAAGTTGAGATGTTATTTATGTTTAGTTATTCATTAATAATAATATTATTGTTCTCATGTATGTATATTACATTATGTGACTACATTTCCCCATAGTAGGATATAGAGCACCTCTTAGTACAATCACAGAATCTTTAAAAGAGAGGTGGGTGGGGGATAACACTTTTTTGTTTCTAAGTAGAATGTTTATATATATATATATTATTGTTTTCATGTATGTACATTACATTATGTGACTACATTTCCCCATAGTAGGATATAGGATATAGAGCACCTCTTAGTACAATCATAGAATCTTTAGGTGGGTGGGGGATAACACTTTTTTGTTTCTAAGTAGAGTGTTACTATATATATATATTTATATGAAAGTATACTATATGATCTAGTATGCAAGATGACTTCAAAATTATCATGTGAGAACATAATGGAACAATGGACCTAAATTAACCCATGTACCTAAATGAACCATATACTAAATTAACCCTTGTTGTGTACAATGCCATCAAAAAATCCAACAACATACCACATCATCATCAAGATAACTACTAGATACCACATCAAATGAATCAAATAAGCAAGACAACACAACACTACCACTAACAAATTTTAAAACATCATTCATGACAAATTTAAATAATTACATCCCAAGACTCATTACCCATCCTAAGTGGTGAAACTAAGGTTGAATTAGACCTAGCTAAGGGCCTAGGTAAAAAATGGCTTAATTGGAGATAACATTTGAAACTTGAGGTCATGTCCTCTTAAAGATATCAAAATTTTTCCATTAAGGGATGAATTTGCAACAATTTGTTCTGCTAGGATAATTTACCTAAAATGTGGTCCATGCATGACTACACTAAGATGATTGATTACTTTTATGCCAAAACTTGGAGTTTCATGGCTTCATAAATCAATAGAAGAAGACACTACTGAATTACATATAGTTCAATAGTAACATCAGGTCACAATATAAAACATCTTGAAATGTTGTTGGAAAAGAAAAAAAAAACATCACAAAATGTAATGTTCCATCTTTATAAGAGTAGATGAAGCATGTAAACGGTATCATGGTGTAAAAACATGAAATGTAGAAAATTGAATTAGCTTTCAAAATTTATAATTTTTATTTATGAAATTTTTATATGACCATGTGAAATTTGTGTTTTCCTAATGATGGTATGTTATTTTTGTTACAAAATATAATGCATATATTCTCGCTAGTGCTGTTGTTGAGTACCTAAATGGTGGAATTTCTCTAATTTTTTTGAGAAATTGTAGAGAATAAATTGTTCTTGCACACAACTATTTTTCAAAAAAATTAATGTTGATTATATATATATATATATATATTTTTAAATAAGAATTTGTCATTATAGAGATGGAAATATGGGATCATGTGTTAGTGGAGGGTTAGAGGGTCTTAACATAATCACACATTTTTTTATATTGTACATCTAGGTCTTAGTGGAGTGTATAATTTTATTTATTTAAATAGATAAGACAATAAAAAGTTATGAAAGGAACAAAATATCTCTATATTTTAAGATTCCAATTTATCACAAGGAAAATATTAATTAAAAATAGTATTTCTTTTTAAATTTATATTGGAATTGCCATGGTTGGATCTATGTGTCTATTCGACTAATACATGATATTTCCAGAGTATCCAACACCTTGAGAAATCACTCACACAAACAAATCACAGATCAGTACACTGAGATTTTATGTGGTTAAAACTATCGAAGAGGGAAATGGTCCATGACCCCAACCAAATAGCTACTTGAGGCAATATTATTATGCAAATGAAAATAAATGTTATAATGAGTTTCTCACGATTAATCATTGAGCAAAAGAACCTACATGATCTTTAAATAGAGATCATGGACCAACCGGGTGTTAGGCACTCTAATTGTCGCACCAAAGGGTAGTCAGATGCTACTATTTGAATCCAAATTTTGAAAGGATTGGTCGAAGATACAAAGCTTCCTAACTTGCATTAATTGTTGCTTGATCATGGTTGTCAACCCAATATGAATCAATGAAACCAACCAACAAAGGAGTCATTTAATGTCCATATTTTAAAGGTCGATAACTAGAACATTAAAGTGACTTTCCTGCGTAGTCATTTTCTTCTTATATGGGACATTAGCTAAAATAATTAAGATTTCTATTAAGAGAATATTTATTGTAGAGAGCATGAATTGTATCATTTTATTGTTAATGAGGATGAACGTGTAGTTTCATTTGATTATGCAAACTAGATGTGGAATGTGGTACCTAAACACTAGTTTATTTTATACACTAAATATAGAATGTTACATGGTTTTTTAAATATCAGTGGTGGAAATATCTTATCTCTTGAAATAGTTAGATACAATTATACATGAGACACATACGTGGTTATTGAGGTGACATACAAATGGATCAACTATGAGATAATTGTGTACTATATGTTGTACTTACGATGAAAATTATAAATTTGAAACAATAATATGATTTGAGAGTAAGTGTAGTTTTGATAGGATGCATGACTTTCTCAGAGTGGTTATTCAATGGCATGTCTATTTGAATAGCAGCTGCTCAATGCGGTTGGGACTTAATGTTAGGGTGTTGACCACAGTTCTATTAGAAGGGGTGGAGGTATTTCCCACCCCGAATCCTCCGAAACCTGGAGTCATGGGAGGGAAGTGATTGTCACACCCCCCTAGACATGTGATAACGATTGCCAGTTTCCTAATGGGGAAGTTAGGTCGATATAATATATGCTTCTGCCTGAGTGTTCTATGTGTGGTTAGGTCGGTATAGACGACACCACAAAATATTCTAGTAGAGGAAGGATAGGATGGGAATGGATGTAGGTTAGGTACACTGGGTGATTCTATGTTAGTCATGGGTTCTACTTGGGAAGCAGTGATGTCTTTCTATTTATTGCTAAATTCCTACCACGTGAAGAATGCGTGTTTCTTTTTGTTTATTAGTCTTGAATTGAGGACTAGTTAATGTTGAATAATTGTGATTGGTGGTTAAAGAATATGAGTGATGATTTATTGTAAATCTTATTAGTCAAAAAATATGAATGATTCATCGTGATTATTATTTTGTATGTTTAATTCAGGAACACACACACACTTATATGTATACACATTAGGCATTAACAACAATTGTTGTTAACTATTAGTACTCACACATGGTATGTATACATTGGCCACATATACACACCTTAGGTAAGTATGCTAATAAGATTAGGTAGTTTTCTAAATAGGATAATAACTACTATGTTGGGATTAGTTAAAAGTATTTAAGGAGTGCTTAGAATTAAGACTTGCTTGGTTTGTTGTAATTATATATCGTTGTGTGATGTAAATTCATTATGGGATGAATTAATATATTAATATTTAATAAATTGTTGATCATAAGTAGGTATAGGTATATTGTGGTTAGATATATCCATCTACATATCATATATTGATATATGAAGATACACATATGGTTAGTATAATATAGTAAGAATATTAATCATTCAACGAGATAAAATTGTTAATAAAATTGTTAGGATGCAATTGTTTCAATTTAAAATAGATTTTTCATAGCGTGACTAGGATTCTTTTATTATACCTGCCGAAGGCAGAGTATATAGCAATTACTTTGTATTTCACTTTTAATTAATTTACAAATTTTCATTCTAAATTTTTATATAGTTATCTATTGTTTTAGAAATTTTAATTATTAAATTGATTTTAAAACAAATAAAAAATTATATTTTAAATTTTATAAATTATATAATTCTTATTTTTGATTGGCTATTCTTATTTTTGATTGGTTAATAAGTTGACTATTCTTATTTTTAATGTGACTTTTCTAAAATTAAAAATAAAAATAAAATTTATCTGTTATTTGATTGCACAAGAATCTTGACATGACAATTTTTATCTGGTTTTCGTCCTATTTTTTCAAATTAAAAATTAAATAAAAAATCTAAAATTCTAAAAATCCTAAATATTGCCACTAATATTGCCAAGTGGATGCTACACTAAATACAAAACATACTATTTGATCGATTTGTGCACACGTGTGATACACCATATCGATTTACGTACGCGTGTAAAACCTGTCACATTTAAGGTCCCGAGAAATACTGTATGGTGCTTTGTCGCCTGTTCAAGAAGTGCGTTTTTCTATTTTCTATTTTCCGTTGCTTGAGAGTTGAGACAAGGCCTGAAATTTCAAATCCTGGGAAATTTGACGACGTTTAAAATTTTTTAACTTTTATTTTACATATTTTTATAGTTTTTATTTTACATATCTTTTAATACTTATCATTTTACATTTAATATGGAGTCTGTACTTATCATTTTACATTTAATATGGAGTCTGAGTGTATTTTATTTGTAAAAAATTTACAGCTTCTCAGAATTTTGATCATATGAAACTTTTACAAAAATATGTTAATAATATTTTTAAATAAGAAAATTTATAATTTTATGATATTATTAAAATTAATTATTTTTAATTTGGTTTAAAACTAGGATTTCATCTAAAAACATTATTTCAACATTACAAAATTTGGATTTATTAAAAAGACAGGTATAATAAAAATATCATTGATCAAAAATCAAAACTCACATGATAGGACTTTTTCCAAATCATGGTGGGATGGGCCTTGTTTTCAGGATTGCTGGAACTTGGAAGCTACACAATATCATCGGTGCTTTTTACTGGTTAATCGGTGTTTGAATAACATTTTTGGGGGCACTCTCTTTTTTGTTGATGCTTGTTAAGGTAAACATAAACTATTTTCTTAGCTTACTTATAAATTATTTTTAAATGGCAAGTATAAGCAGCAAAGCTGCTATTTTTACTTGTTATTTAAATTTTAGATTGAATTCGATTGGGGAATTTATTTTAGTGCATTGTTTTGTTTATTGTTTATTCTCATAGCTATTTATTACCGTGTAAGTCCATTGATGGAGGGATTGAATTTACGGTGTGTTTTGTGTTTAGTATTATTTATGTCAAAGATATTTATACTTTTGTTTGTTATTTATTGTCATAGATATTTATTATCATGTAATTCTTTTGATGGAGGGATTGATTTTAGCATTTTTTGTGTTGTTTATTATTATTTATGTCAAAGATATTTATTACCATGCAAGTTGGTTGATGGAATGAATATATTTTACTGATTTTACTTTGATTATTATGAAATAATTTCCTGAAAAGATGTTCCAACCTTGGGGGTTGAGTAAAGGAAGAATTTGATGGAGAGAGTGAGGAGGGTGGAAGAGAGGAAGGGGGTTCTTCTGCAGGCTATTTGGAGGGTGGAAAGAGAGGTCTTAAGGGATACTCAATAATTGCATGGAGCTGGGAAGCTCTAATGAGAGAATACTATGTTAAATGTTGGAAAATATTGGGGTCTTATGGGAGACCTGGTAATTGCATGGAGCTAGGAAGCTCTAATGAGAGGGTAGTATGTTAAATGTTGGAAAAATATTGAGGATAACAATTGAGAATCGTTGAGAATTTTTGTGCAATGAGCCATGGGAACAGAGGGCTAGGAAGCCAAATGGATTCCATGGGCTAGGGAGATGGCTAGGCCCCTAGTTGGCTAGGAGGATAAATCATGGTTCCAATATTGGCAAGAAAAAAAAGGGACTTCATTCTCCATTATTGCTTCAAGGAGGCGGTATTTGTATTGGAAATTTTATGGTTTTAAAGTATCATTTTCAATTTAAAATTCTTTCATATGATAAATTTCAAAGGATTTAGTGGTATAAATTTTTATGTCTATGTATGCCTATGTTGGTGTTTGCATCCAACACTCCCTCTGAGTTTCACGAAATGGGTTAACCACCTCTTGTGGATCTTAACTTTGGTGATTATAGTAGAGATCAATGCCTGTAGGTTTTGGTCTAATGGAAATCGTGCTCCAACAAATAGTATCAGAGTGACATGTCTCTAGTTCTAAACTCACTTAAATAACGTGGGGGGGGGGAGTTTGTTGGCATTTGCATCCAACTCTCCTTATGAGTTTCCTGACATGGGTTACCCCCCTCTCGTGGATATTAAATGTTGTGATTGTAGGGGATATCAACGCATGTGCGTTTTGGTCTAACGATAATCATGCTCCAACAACTTAAAACTCAAATCAAATGATAATTGGTATCCTCGTATAAAGTCTATTCATGAAACTAAATTGTGAAACTTGTGAGATTGTAACCTCAAGTTTTGATAACTAAAAAAATAATGTGAAGCTGTAAATTCAAACTAAAAATGATAAGTGTGACATCTTAGTTAATGAGAGACCTACAAAGACTAGGCCTTAGAGGGTGCTACATATAGTATCATATCCCTGGTTCTAACTCTAGGAATCAGAAGACCTAGAGAGAAGCAAATAGCTTAAAACATAATCACATAAACAACCAAAAAATTAGACATCAATCTTCCTTTATTTAAGAAGGAGAGAAAAAGAGAATTAGACAACCATCTTCCTTTATTTAAGAAGAAGAAAAATAGAATTAGACATCCCTCTTCCTTTTATTCAAGAAGGAGAGAAAAGGGAAATAAATAAATAAAAATCTGAGTTACAATTCCTGGAAATCTAGGCAAATTGGTAGTTACCTGAAAGATTCAAAGGAAAGCATAGATGAGAGGCTTCCTTTGATACAAAGTTCTTACATGATCTTTTTAACAATATTTATTAAATTCCCAATTATTTAGATGCTAGTTAATATATTGTTCATATATACCAACCAAAATCAGACTCCATATTTAGGAATGGATAATCACATATGGAAGACTACACTTCCATCTGTTGTTGAATGAAGTTGTTTTGTTTTCCATTATGCCTACGTCCCCTTTCCATTATCGCCTACATTTTTAACTGTGTTTATTTATCCATTTTTTTTGTCAAAGCAGCATCTGTGAGAGATCCGCACTATAGGCAAGAGAGGGTACGAAAACTGAGGAGGAGAGGGGACGGCTTGATGAGGACACAACACTGCCCATAATGAAACCCTAGATACCAATGTTTTCATACATGGAAACTCTCTCTTCTAACCCATTTGAGAGATGTGCCCAAAATGATGGTTTTGTCGAGACCCAACACCGCCTAAATGCGAAGGGAGGGCCTCCAGAGTAGAGCACATGATGGAGCCCCAGGAATGACCCACGTAAGTAGCATGCACCAAGTCCTAAAATTGGTCATCAAAGCTCAGGTTTTTTATGTCCCCGAAGGGGATCATCTATATTTTGTGAAGTTCCTATTATTTTGGGCTAGTATACCCTATAACCTATAAATTTTCCCACAAGTCTATAGTTTAAACTATATTATATTAAATCTAACTTTTAAATTTAGTATTTTTTTAAAATCTTATTGGTTGGAAAACAATGACGCCATCCCTCGATTCTCCCTTCCCAGAAGGTGGCTACGGCTGACGTCCCAGGTCAGCTTTTTCACATCTACCAAATTTAATGTGATTCCCAGGAGGTGGTTGCAGACTAACGTCCCAGGTTAGCTTTTTCACATCTACCAAATTTAATGTGAGTGAGCATTTTTATGGCGAGCTTTAGGGTGAGCTTTGCTTTCTGCGGTTATCAAAATTTATTTGGTTTGCTCCACAGGTGAAAGCCAACGTCTACATATCACCTGCAGCCTCGATGTACCCAAAGAATTCAGACATACAAGCGGTTCCGTGTTCTATTATCTTTTCTTGTTTGCAAATAATCTCAACCGGAGGCTTCCTCACGATCTCGATCTTGGCCTAGGACTCAACATCAGCTTCACGTCCTTCGAAATATCGGTTAATGAAATCCACACAGTTCGATTCCTGTAATCTCTGCCACAGGGTAGGGTTCAGAACTTGAACCTTAATGAAAATCATTTCTCAAGCCCAATTCCAGACACCTATGGAAAATGCCACAGCCTCATCAAGCTCACTCTGCAGAACAATGACTCCAAATGTCAAGCTTGTCATAATGGAGAATAGTGGTACATTAGGCACCATTTCGCCGGAAATTCGATTTACTTTCTACCATGCATTTGAATATTTGTACAAGCGGTATAGAGTCTATTACCCTCCAACAAACAGGTAATTAATAATTTACGTGTCTGAACTTTGGGGAGCTTCAGCTTATTACAGTTTCATTTTATGGCAGAGAAGCTTTTGTAAAAAAAAGCCACCGCGGGGAGGAATTTGGAGGTGTTTTTTTTGTGTGCAAATGGCCTTTTCAGAGACATTTTTGTGAAAATAGCAGTCGTTGAGGAGGAAGTTGGAGTCCTCTCTGTCCAAATGGATGTTTCAGAGAGTGTTTTGTAAAACCAGCTTAGAATCTCAGAAATCCCCAAATCCATTCGTTCACCGTTTATAATGTATGCCAGCAGCTATTCACTGTTGTGCTTATAATTTGGTGCAC
This sequence comes from Larix kaempferi, assembly GCA_027924585.1. NCBI lineage: Eukaryota > Viridiplantae > Streptophyta > Pinopsida > Pinales > Pinaceae > Larix > Larix kaempferi. The sequence goes on from BSBM01000955.1 coordinate 4,818,643, forward strand.
ACTGCTCGATTTGATTAGCAGTTTAGCAGTTTATTGAGAGTGAAATGGATCGACGATAGCAAGTTGTCAATTCGGGGACCTCCTGGAGTAGAGTGGATACCTAAAGTCATGTCTTCTGCCACTTTCAAAATGGAAGATATTCAGCTCATCAAACTTTCTGTTGGCGGGGTAATTTTTCAGTCTTTGACAACTGTTTAGTTTTTGGAACTTAAATTGCAAGTGGGTTTCGATTTTGCTGAACTTTGCATTGTTTTACAGACGGTGAATGATGTGCTACTGGGTGTATTTTATGGACTTCAACGCTACCTGCGGATAAGTCTTACTTTGCATTGTTTTACAGACGGTGAATGATGTGTTACTGGGTGTATTTTATGGACTTCAACGCTACCTACGGATAAGTCTTGGTCGTCCCACAACCAAATATTTTATATCACTTTTCTTTCTCATTTATTTATTTTCAATACCTAACTACTGTTAATTGAGATTTTGAATGCAGATGAGAAGAGTGTTGGCCTTTATCACTTTTCTTTCTCATTTATGTATTTTCAATGCCTAACTAGTGTTAGTTGAGATTTTGAATGCAGATGAGAAGAGTGTTGGGGTAGTAGAAAACTTGATATTAACAACGTTGGTCTTGATGAACACGAGAGCCAGGTCTGGCCCCAAGTATTGTTTCGTAAACTTGTTGCAGTTCGAATGCTTGCATGCTTATTTTCTTGTTCAAATGAATGTAGGTAACACATGGAAATGTGCAGGACATGAAGCAGATGCTTAAACCCATCAGTGAAGCAACTTGGGGGAACCGTTTTGGGTTTTTACATGTTGGGATACCCTTGAAGATGTTGGATAATCCTCTAGACTTTCTTAGCAGGGCAAAAAAATATATAGATAAGAAGAAAATGTGGTTTGCAGTCTTCATAATGAATAAAGCTATGGGATATGTGACAAAATTAAAAGGCCCACAGGTAGTGCATGAGTACCTAAATTATTATTATCTATCATTTTTAAGGAGGAATTACAAAATTAAAAGGCCCACACGTAATGCTGAGTACATGAATTATTATTATCTATCATTTTTAAGGAGGAATTATAGAAGAAAATTCAGGTGGCTAATTATAATATGAAATCTTGTAACAGGCGTCTGCTAAATGGATGTACAAAGCCCTGGCAAACACAATGCTTACAGTTACAAACATGGCAGGGCCTAGAGAAAGGATATCTATCTCTGGAAATGCAATTAAAACTTTATATTTCTCTGTATCGTGTGTACCTCAGGTTCGATTTTACCTTCTCTTTTATTTTATATGTGAATTAATGCATAATACAAATTTGATTTTCATTTATCAATACGATGTGTAACACGGTATTTTATATGTGAATCAATGCATAATAAAAAATTGATTTTCATTTATCAATACGATTTGTAACACGGCAGGCACGTCTTGTGACGAGTACAAGCTACATGGGTAGCGTGAGAATGCAAGTCATAGCTGCAAAAGGATATGTAGATGTAGGTCTGCTCTCCAAGTGCTTTCTTCATTGTTTCCAAGAGATGAAGGAATCTGCCAGGATCTAAAAAAAACCCTTTGGTCTCTTGCTATTTTGATATTTGTAAAATGGGATTATAAACTTTGTTCATTCATTTTTCCAATGAAAGATTTCGATATCTTATTTGGTGTCGACTAACTGGCCTCCTTGGGAAGTCATTTGTCTTTAAAATTTGTATTTATCTGCTTGTTTTTGTTTTTTGTTTTTACTGCATGTGAAGGAAAGCATGCTTAACTTATTTATTTAGTAGGCTGAGCTTAACTTACATTTTTTTTAATAATTTTAAATGGGTTTCAGGGAGGCGAACACTGATTCAGCGATTGTATCAGTGAGTGCATCTGATTTTAATCTAAGGGCGTGTTCAATGGCATTTCTATATTATTTGTTGATGGCTTCATCAGGCCTTTCCCCAGTCATGGCTTACTCCATTGTTTCATTTTTGTTCCATTCAATAATATTTCTCTTCCATAATGGCTATATTAACCCTAAGAGCTACATCATTATCCTTAGCAATAACGATTGACATTATTCTTTGACAATAATTTGAGGGAAATAAAAGGATTTGTAATTTTAATTGTTTAAGGGAAAGAGGTAATAGGTATGGATTACAAAGAGAAAAGGAAAAAAATTGAAGGAAATACAAAATTATATGAAATGATGCACTATTTTTAAGTGAGAAATTTTACCATGTGTAGAGATAACATACCTTTATTGTACAACCCAAACTCTATGTTGCCCACAAAACAAAAAAAAGGTCTCGAAGCAGGATTAACTTAGTAGATTTTTTAGGAATTAATATCAACATTAGGGGTTCATCTTGAAAAGGGGGAAAATGAGCTCGCTTGCATACATGTTTCTATTGTGTAAATGGCAAAGAATGAGAAGACAAAATCTCTGAAAAAGTAAATTCAAGGGCCTATTGGAATTGTAGTGATTAAATATAGCTTAAATAAGGATTTAAATGCCAAGGAGAGTGGTGAGTGTAATGGGGGGTTCATCAATAGATAGTATTAAAACCAATCATTGTATTGAAACTTTTAAAAAATACAAAGAAGAGATGAACATGGCCAAATGTTCATGTAATGAAGATTTGGCATAATGTCACATCTAATAAGCCATAATCCTAAGCATCGATATAATACATACTTCATAATTACAATTTATCCAATATAATCCATATAATAAACAATGAGACCTTTAACCCTTCAATAATCTATAACAAGTCATGTCGATGGATGTATTCCAAAACTAACCCTTATACCTAGGATGCAATAACTTTGATTATAATGATTTGCAAAAGGAACAAGCATTCGATGGATAGATCTATTGAAAATATATAATCGAGCATATGTGTGTAAGAAATAAGACCTCAATGGTATTTAAACATACCAAGATAATTTATATAACAAAGGAAGACCTCAATTCCATATTCAATCATATATGAAGCCAAACAAAGATTATGTCAACTCCAAAATTACACCTGATCATGTGTTTGAAAACTTTAGATATACATCACCTCAATTAAAATAAAACCTTTTGATGAATATTGGAGATGCCTGAGACAAAAGGAATTTTCCAACAAAACATTTCCCTTGTTCCTCCTCAAACTTGTATCTCCAATTTCTTTCTCAAAGAGGAGGGCCTCCTTCTTGTTGTATTCTAAGAGTGTATTGCTTGAGCGAAAGAAAAATAATAGTTATAATGAGTATAAGAGGCTCGATATCTTCAAAAACTAGACAAAATTGAAACAATTTTTAAATTCAGGGGATATTGACCATGTAAGTGGTCAACAACTACTGACTCCACAAGGTCAACAACTTGTTATTCCACATGGTGGACTATTGAAAATAGGATATACCTAGAATCTTTGGTTTCACAAATTGGGTGTATAATTTATGGGCAAAAGTGAAATCCTTCGAAGGAAAAGTTATCATTTATAATCAGTATAGTATGCTAAAGCAATTTCAAAAAAGCATCTAAATGAATGAGCCAAATTTATGATAAACAACTGCATTATATGTCAGAACCCAATCTATCATGCTAGAACTAAGCATATTTAATTTCATCACCATTGCATTTGACAATTTGTTGATAATGAGTCTCACAACATAGCAACCTATTGACATAATGACAAAACCCCTTAGCAATGATAATTTATCGAGTTTCAAAGTAAGTGATAAGATACGTTGTTGGGGATCATGTTTCCCTTATAGTAGAGTGTCTCTCTAGAATAATTATAGTTGTGCCCATGAGCTTAGTCATCGCTTGACAGTTTGCTCTTGTGTTGATTGCTATGCGGCCCCTCCTGCAAAAGAACTCCTCCTCATAGTTAGCCGCAAAGCTGGTGGGAATGTCGAGGACATTGCCACCACGTGGCTCTTGTTTAGGTTAATGCACCATGGGATATCTTTTAAATAATTATAAAACTAAAATCGATAGTTGGAAATGAGTGATACAATGTGTGGTAATGGGATGCATTGGGAATGACACGAGGATGAAGAAGTTGGGTATAATATAATAGCTAGAAAAAATGAATTCCATTATATATTATATATATAATTTCTTAAATTGAAGTTTTAAAAAAATTAAACTAAATTTGTTGAAAATAATTTAGATATTAATGCCATCATACAATATATAATAGGTTTAATCAATGACTATATATATATTACAGGTTTATATTTTTAAATTCAAGATTCAAAAATATAATATATAATGGGTTTAATTAATGCTTAAATATACTCATGTATAAACATTATTTATACTTATATAATATATATATATATATATAATTCATTAATTATATATATGTATGGGTTTAATTAATATTTAAATACGCTAATTTATAAATATTATTTATACTTATAATTCATCAATTACACACATATATTTTTATAAATATAATTGACTAGTAAGTGTTCATATAAATTGATTAAATGTGATTGTTGCATAGGGAAAACAATTCAAACTGCACTCCAGAATTCAAAGTTAAGATTTATCACTTCAATGAATTGGGTTATATCATGAACAAGGGTATTAACATTTATTGATTGGACATTAAAGGGCATCACATAAGGGAACGCTAATTATGTACCATGTGGATAATGACTAGTAAGTGTTCATATAAATTGATTACATGTGATTGTTGCATAGGGAAAACAATTCAAACTGCACTTCAGAATTCAAAGTTAAGATTTATCACTTCAATGAATTGGGTTATATCATGAACAAGAGTATTAACATTTATTGATTAGACATTAAAGGGCATCACATAAGGGAACGTTAATTATGTACCATGTGGGCAAAAGAGGATCAAGGAAGTAGAAGGGGTAGGGTCCCATTATAGGTATTAGGGTAATCACTTGATGGAGGGATTGAATTTAGCGTGTGTTTTTTATTATTATTTATGTCAAAGATATTTATTGTTTTGCTTATTATTTATTGTTAGAGATATTTATTACCATGCAATTCAATTGATGAAGGGATTGATTTTAGTGTTGTTTTGTTGTTTATTATTATTTATTATTTATGTCAAAGATATTTATCACAATGCAAGTCAATTTATGGAATGAATATATTTTGCTGAGTTTTATTTTATTATTATGATATAATTACCTGGAAGGATCTGTCAACCTTGGGGGATTGAGTAAAAGAGGAATTTGACGGAGAGAGTGAGGAGGGTGCAAGAGAGGAAGGGGGTTCTTCCACGAGCTGTTTGGAGGAAGGGAAGAGATGTATTGTGGGAGACCTAGTAATCACATGGAACTTGGAAGCTCTAATGAGAAGATACTATGTTAAATGTTTGATAAATATCAAGGTCTTGTAGCAGACATGGTAATTGCATGGAGCTGGGAAGATATAATGAGATGATACTATGTTAAATTTTGTAAAAATATTGAAAAAAACAATTGAGAATTGTTATAATTGTTGTTCAATGAGCCATGGGCACGGATGGCTAGGAAGCCAAATGGATTCTTGGGGCTAGGGAGTTGGCTAGGAGGATAAATCGTGGTTCCAATCAGGGAAAGAAAAACATAAAGGGGGGGAATTCATGCTCCATTGTTTCTTCAAGGAGGAGGTATTTTTCTTAGAAATTTATGGTTTTAAAGAGTTATTTTCCATTTAAAATTATGTTATATATTTTCAAAGAATTTGCTGGTAGAAATTTTTATGTCTATGTATGCCTAAAACTCAAATGAAATCATAATTGGTATCATTGTATAAATTCTATTCATGAAGATAAATTGTGAAACTATAACCTCAAGTTTTGATAACTAAAAGAAATGTGAAACTGTAAATTCAAATTGAAAACTGTAAGTACTACATCTTAGCAAATGAGAAACCTACAAGGATTAGGCCTTGGAGGGTGCTACATATCCTATTAGATCCGTGGTTATAAATTTAGGAATCATAGGGCCTAGAGAAGAGCAAATATATTAAAACATAAGGGTGAGTGCAAGCTAATGAGGGTCACTTTTGGCACGTTAGATGCAATAGAAAACTGAAAAATCAGGCATCCCTCAACTTACTTGGATTTTTTGAGACACTTACACAAGATATCTTGCATTGAGTAAAAAAGATGAAATGTAGGAAATTTAATCACATTTCCGAATATATAAGTTTTATGTATTGGAACTTTACATAACTATGTCAAATTTCATCTTTTCTAATAGTCACTTTTTATTGTTTTGGTAAATGATAAGGTATATGTTTTTTGTGGGTGCAGCCTTTTAGTGCCTATATGATGGTTTTGGTCTACAAAATTTGGTAGACATGTAGAGAACACGTAGCACTATTGCAACACTATTTTTCCAAAATTAAATGTTTTATTTTTATTTAGTTTTTAATTATCTCAGTTACCAAACCTCGAGAATTGTACGTCAAATGTGGGTGCAACATTTGAAGGTCTAAATGCAATCATTTCGACTTGGATTTTTTATAGAGTGTAGAGGTTGGTGTCTACTAGTGCAACATATAATTTTTTTTTAAATGGTTATGAAATGAAAATGTTACGGAAGAAACACTAACAACATGTTTTTTTACTTAAGGAGTGATGATACAAGAAAATTAGGAAAAAAATAGAAAAAAAAATACATATTTGGGATCTTCATAAAAAATTCTATCTATGCCTAAAATTTTGTCAAAAATGGTTTTGTATGTCATGTTGTAAAGAGTGGTGAAAGACATGCATATTGAGAAAAATGGTGGAAATGCCCAATTAGCTATGGTTTAGCACAATCCATAGCAAAGGTTTGGTAAGTCTGAACAAACCACATATGATTGTGGATGACACATGGTCACGTAAGGAGGGGTGTTTTAGTCACTAAGTAACGCTCACGCATTTTGTTTAAATTCAAATTTGTATTCCCATGCTTAGTGTCAACCAGAACCCTCTAGCGTTTTGTTCTCTAAAATGATCTAGCGTTTTGTTTCTCCAAAACACTCTAGCGTTTTGGATTTCCAAAACTCTCTAGCATTTTGGAGAAACAAAACTCTAGAGCGTTTTGGAGTTACAAAACGCTCTAGCATTATAAACCATATAAACTATTTGTTAAGTGTTGAATGGAGATAAGGGGTGAGAGAGAGAGAAAGGGGGGATACGAGGGGGGGAGAAAGGGACATAAATTTATGGAAGTGGAGAGAGGAATGAGGAGGGATAAAATTAAATGCTTAAACCCATAATTACTAAGGCCCAAACAACCTAAATCCCTATACCCCTAAGCACCTAATCCCTTAACACTTTAACCCTTTGACACTTAATCCTAACATTTTATACCTTACCCCACTAATAGTCGATCCCTAAATACCTTAACTTATAAATATCTTAATCCTTAAAGCCCTAGTCCCTTAATTAACCCCTTATCTCCCATCCTCGTAGTCCTTATTCTATGACACCCTAAGACCTTAACCCCTTATAAGCCCTTAACACTATAGCACCTAAGCCCTTAATGCCTAACCACTTAAAACCTAAGCCCCTAACCCCAGAGCCCTAAATCCATTTACCCCTAAAGCCCCTAACCCCTAAACCCCATAAGTCTTTTAATTATTTACCGCTAATCTGTTAACCATTGGCCTCTAACCTCTAGTTTACCCTATATAGGTAAAATAATTGTTTGCCTCTACACTGCGCTTGCATGTGTGACCTCCCTTGTGCCAGTGCAACCTGCATTTTCTTGTGTGCTCTATGTTTTCATGTGCGCTCTTTGTTTGCATGAGAGCTCTATGTTTTATTTATCTCTCTCCCTTGAGATTGATCTCTCCTCTCTTGACTTTGGAATTATTGCTTGGGCTTGTGCATTAGCCTCTAAGATCTAGTTTACCCCTTATAAGTCTTTAACCCTTTAACCCCTTCACCATTAATGCCTAACCTCATAAACCCTAAGAAACTAACCCTAGAGCACTAAATCCATTAACACCTAAATCCCCTAACCCTTAAAACCCTTAACCACTTTACCTCTAATCCCACAACCCCTAACACCTAAACAACCTAACCCATAATATTTAAAGCCCAAATATCTAAAGCCCTAAATCCTTAAGCCTTGACACCTAGAAACAATTAAACATTTAACTTCTTGGTCCTTAAGCCCTAACCCCTTAAACCCTATCCCCCTAACCATTGAGCCCTAAATTCCTTAACCCCTAAATCCCATAACCCATAACCCTTGACCCCCTGTCTGCTTAACTCCCTAACCCATAAATCTTTAAAATTTTACTTTATGCCTTTACCTCTAAAATCTTAACCCATAACCCCTAAGTCCTAGTTAACCCACTAACCCTAAAACCCTAACCCATAATCCCTAAATCCCAAAACCCGTAAATCCATAAATCTCAAAACCCATAAATCCCTATAAAATCCTAATCTCTCATCTCCTAGAAGCCATTAATCCTTTAACCCCTTGACACTTAACCCTTAACCAAATCAACCATAAAATCCTAACTCTAGAGCCATAAATCTCTTATCCCATAAATATTCTAACCCATAAAGGCCTCACCTCTTAAATAACCACCAATCCCCTAACCCTTATGTCCTTAACCACTAAGCCCCTAATCCCTTAACACTTAAACCCTTCACCTTTAATGCTTAACCTCTTGAACCCTAATCCCCTAACATTGGTTCCCTCAATCCCTTAACCCCTAAACCCCTAAACCCCTTTATCTATAAGCACCTAACACCTAACACATTATCCCTACTTTATCCATAAACACTTAATCTCTTAATGTCTAACCTATAAATCCCTAACCCCCTAAACCTGGAGCCCTGAATTCCTTTTAAGAAATAAATCCCTTAATCCCTAAGTTCATTGACCCCTTTACCTATTTACCTCTAATTCCTCAACCACTAACCACTAACCCTTAATTTAAACCCCATAACCTCTTAGCTCCTTAGCCCTCCAACCCCATAATTGATAAACACCTAAATCTCTTTATCCCTTTAACTCTAAGCCCTTAACCCCTAACATCAAATCCCTATTTAACCTCTTAACCCATACAACATGAAGCCCAAAACCTTAGAAGATAAGGAGGGATAGGGGAATAAATGAAATATTTTCTTGGTAATGAAATATTAAATAAGGTTTCAAGGATAATGTTTTGTGTATAGATATTAAACATAATGCTAGAGTGTTATGTATTTCTATAATGCTAGAGCATTATAGAAACACATAACGCTTTAGCGTTATAGAAACACATAACGCTTTAGCGTTATAGAAACACAAAAAGCTATAGCGTTATGTGTTAGCTTTTTGTGTTTCTACAACGCTAGAGCGTTATGTGTTTGTATAACTCTCTAGCGTTATAGAAACACATAACGCTAGAGAATTGTGTATTTACATAATGCTCGAGCGTTTTTCGTTTCATGTCTTGCGTGTTAAATGACATGGTAAGCTCGGGTTCGCTCATGACTAGTTCAAAGAAACACTCACACGTTTTGGTTTCACTAAAAGTTTGCGCGTTTCATGAAAATAAGCTTGCATCTAAAAGGTCCCTCAACTTCGTGCGAGAGCCCATAAAAGAATAAACAACGAAAGAATTAGACATCGATCTTCTTTATTTAATAAGGAGAGAAAAATAAAATTAGACAATAATATTCCTTTATTTAAGAAGAAGAGAAAAAAGAAAATCAGAAAACAGTCTTCAATTATTCAAGAAGGAGAGAAAAAGGAAATAAATAAATAAAAATATGACTTACAAATTCTGGAAATTTAGGCTAGCCGGTAGTTTCCTGGAAGATTCAAAGGAAAGCCTATAGGAGAGGCTTCCTTTGAGACTTAAAACCTACAGTCTTACAAATAAAAACAAAAAATTAGGAGAGCCCATTAAATGGGTTTCTTTGAAAGCAACTACCATAAAGAGTTGCTTTGAAATCTAAACTATACCTTGAACATCCTTAGAAAACATGTTGTTGAACCTCGCTTTCTGCAAAAGAAAAAGGAAAGGAAAAATAATAGTAAGTGAATGTGTGTTAAGAAAAAGGTCGATGCCCTACTTGAGCTTAGAGGTGATATACATAGTCTTTACATGTTGATTCCCTCCTTCCACTTAGAGGTGGTATACATATTTTTTACATGATTTTTTTTAATAGTATTGATTAAATTCACGATTATTTGTATGTTAGCTAATATATTGCTGATATATACCAACCAAAATCACACTCCATATTTAGCAATGGATACTCACCAATTTTCTTAAGTAATCCTTGGAAAATACTGTGGTTGTATTTGATTTTGATTATAATTGACTCAGAGAATCTCAAGGTTAAATATCACAACATGTTTGTCTTTGGTAACCTATAGTAACTTGACAAATCAAAAGTTTATAATCTCAGAGAATGCAAAATCCATCACAAAAACACAAAAATTGTAAGCTCTTAATTCATATCTTTAAAGCATTAAAACTTGATAGTTTAAGCTTTAGCCATTACCTCCATGCTAAACTTTACAAAGAAAGATTACACTTCCATCTCTCATTAAATGAAGTTATTGTGTTTCCATTATTTCCCACATCCTATTTCCATTATCACTTGCATTTATGACTGTGTCTATTTATCTGTTTGTTAGCCAAAGCAATGATAACCAATTTCTATAAAATTTGGCATAATGTTTGCAAAATGTGACCAACTACAGAAGGTGATGCTTCAATGCTTCAAATGGAGATATTTAGCAATTTTTAAAAAATGACAACTTTAGTTGTTTTTATTTGTTTTTGAACTTGGAATTCTAGGTATGTTTGCAACAATGGGATAGTTAGTTAACATGCGTAAAACCAAAAAACACAAGTTGGTATACATAATATGCAAAAGCAATGTTTTTTTTCTTCCTTCATATTTATATATAACCTTAAGTTGCAACTATTTCAAATCTAATATGCCTATTATCCCAACCCATCTTTAATACAATCATCCATTATGTAATTTAGCATATGATAGATTCCCTTCGTACTGAAAGGATATAATAAGAATACCCAAGAGCATCATCCAAAAAAAATTAACACTAGTAAAAACATAGCAGTTTACATATGAAATTTGTTGGTGATGTAAAATTTCATAAATGCCAATACCAACAACGAGAATAGAAATATCATCATGGTTTTTTCCATCTAATGCATCTTGAATGAGTTCCTTTGCAAATGCTTTCGCATTAGACTCTTTTCTTTCTCAGTGTATTGATTCCCAATTGTCCATAATGTTCCATAAGCAATAGCCAACAACGATGAAAAATTCATCGTCCGTTGTTAATTCACCTTCCCATATATCAGGATCTACTATTATATGTGCCTTGAGGTTATAATCACAAAATGCTCTCTCATTGCAAGCCTTCTGTCAACATGGTAAACACCGCCCACAAATTGCTTTCTCACCTATCCTCCTATTGATTTAACCTACACAGTTATGAGTGCCCTTATGAGTATCATTCATAGGTAAGAACCACATACATTTCAAAGCCCACTGAGACCAAGTGTACAAATCTAGCACGAAGGAAATATCCACATGCATGTCAAGTATAGGTTATACCCAGAGCCCAATGAGGAGTCCTTTGTGCACAATGTGTCCACCAAGATGTCATTCTTGATGTGATATGCCCCAGTGAAAGGAATGGGTTTTGAAAGGAGAAGGTGAGGTGAAAAGCGTCCACCATTTTGGCCAAATAGCTACACCTTAGACCTTCCACCTAAGGTGAAGTAAGTCTTCTCTATGCAGTGCAATCCCCGGGTATGACTTCTTTCAAAGCACTTCGAAAAATAAAGACCAAATGCATACAATATATATGCTGCGAACAAAAACTCAAGTGTACCAACCGTACGGTGTTCTCTAGGATTTTGTGGCTCATGATCCACAAATAAGTCTACTACAGTGCCATCATGGGAAAGAACTTCCCTTGAATCTCCCACATTTGCAACAATGCGTCTCCTTCCTTTGTCCAATAGAAATGTTGTTGTTGTTGTAAATCACCCACCTCGTTACTCGTTAGACACCATCTTGTGGAAGATTACTAGCCAAGTTCCCAAGCTAGCACCCATTCCTATGGCCAACAGGAAGCCACACAAGCCGCAAGAGATCCACAATTTAGGTAAGAGAGGGTGTGGAACTGAGTAGGAGAGGGGACGACTTGATGAGGTCATGACACTTTTCATAATGAAACCCTAGATACCAATGTTTCCATATTAGGAAGATCTTCCCTTCAAACCCGTTTGTGATTCACGCCCAAAATGATGGTATGCTAGAGACCCCAGCACTATCTGACTACGAAGGGAGGGCTTTCTGAATGGATCATGTGATGGATCCCCAAGAATTTCCCACATGGGCAGCATGCACCAAGTCATTCATTGGTCATCAAAGATACAGTTTTTTTTAGGTTAATGCACCATGGGATATATGTTAAATAAAACTAAAATCAATTATACCTGGAAATGAGTGATACAATGTGTCAAGATGGGATGCACTGAGAGTGACATGAGGATGGAGAGGTCGGGTATAATTTAAGAGCTAAACAAAATGAATTCGATTATATGTTCTATATAATAATTTCTTAAATTGAAGTTTAAAAAGAATAAACGAAATATGTTAAATGCCACCATACAATATATAATAGGTTTAATCAATGAATTTCTCTCTCTCCCTCTCTCTTTCTCTCTATATATGTGTGCGCTCGCACACACATATATAAAGGGTATAATTGTTTCCATAGTGAGGTCGTTATGGGCACCATGAGGGATCAAGACTACATCTAATGACCAACGACGTGGTACCTAGGGAGGGTAATGACATTTCGTTATCATATTGACCTACCTAACCCTTATTCACGACCTTAAGTAATATACTCATTGCGAATGAAAACAAGTCAAATATCAAACAAGTTATTAAGCATAAATTATAACGTGAGCTGGATATCGAAGAGAGTATTGAAACAAATCTCACAAAGCATGCCAATGAATAAGTAATGTTAAAAAATCCTTTTATCCTAATGAAAAATTCATAAGGTTAGTCATTGTTGAAAGGGACCTATCTTGATGAGGCAGTATAAGCCTTTGGACTATTTAAGAAAATTTAATTCAGGATTTAGAAAAATGCGTTTAGTTCGGGCATTATTGAATAAATTAACAAGATAACGAATAACTGATTAGTAACTTAGAGCCTTCATATAAATTGATTAAATGTGACTGTCACATAGGGGAAACATTTCAAACTGCACTAGAGAATTCGAAGTTAATATTTATCACTTCGAAAAAATGGTTTATATCATGAACAAAGGTATTAGCATTTATTGATTGGGCATTACAGGGAATCACAAAAGGGAATCCAAACTATGTACCCAGTGGGCAAGAGAGGATCAAGGCAGTAGAAGGGGAACGGTCCCACTATATGTGTTAGGATAACAAAAATTATGAAGATGCCATGATTTTGAGAATGATATAATGACCACAATCAAGGGTATTATTTAATTATTGATTATCATTGAATTATGAGTTTAGATGTGATGTATGGGTATTTTTCAAGCATGCATTATATTCGAGGTTAACCTCGCATAGTCATGACGCAAAAGGGTTGATGACGAATTGTTATTCTCTAGCGAGACACCACCAGGATTATGGAATTGTGGTGAGATGTGTTGTTCATTAAGAGTTAGGTTGGGAGGGTAGCTTAAGCACTTGAGCTACCCTTGTACTTACGTATGCGGATGGGTAAGATCCTTGACCAAGTAGGAATGTAGTGTTTATCCTGCCATAGATAGCATTGTGAGTAGGTTATATTTTGATGTTAATTGGGATTTGTATAGAGAAGCATATTTTGTAACAGTATAGCTATTGCTTAAAGTTAGTGTGCATTATAGTGAGTGTCGACAACAAAATAATTAAGATTTATATGCTTAATCATTAATCCAAATAATTCTTTAATTATTATTATGCTTAATTATTTTGTATCGGTATCTACAAGATTAATCCAAATACTTCTGTAATTATTATAACATGCACACAATATTTTGACAATAACTTTGGGATGAAGTTTTTTGAAGGGTGGGTATATGTAATGCCCATATTTTAATGGTCGATACTTAAAATATTAAAGTGACTTTCCTGCATAGTCATTTACTTATTATATGTGTCATTAGCTAAAATGATTAAGATTTCTATTAGGAGAATATTTAACTATGCCTACAGGTGTAGAGAACATGAGTTTTATTGTTTTATTGTTAATGAGGTTGAACATGTAATTTCATTTGATTATGCAAATTGGATTTGGTATGTGGTACCTAGATGCCAGTTTATTATATGCATAAATATAGAACAAATGTTACATGGTTATTTAAATATCAACGGTGGAAATATCTTATCTCTTGAAGTAGTTAGATATATTTATACATGAGACAAGTATGTGGTTATTGAGCTGACATACAAATGGGTCAACTATGAGATAGTTGTGTACTATATGTTGTACTTATGTTGAAAATTACAATTTTGAAACACTAATATGATTTGAGATTAAGTGTAGTTTTGATAGGATGCATGACTTTCCCAAAGTGGTTATTCAATGGCATTGACCTTTGAACAATAGTAGCTCAATGTGGTTGGGACTTACTGTTATGATGTTGACCCTAGTTCTATTAGAAGAGGTGGATGTATTCCCCATTGTGTATCCTCAAAAAGTTGGATTTGTGGGAGGGAAATGATGGGAATGCTCCCCTAAATGTGTGATGACAATTTCCAGTTGCCTACTAGGGAAGTTAGGTCGATATAGTCAATGCTTCTTACTAAGAGTTTTATGTGTGGTTAGGTTGGTATAGTCGAAGCCACAATGTATTCTAATAGAGGAAGGATAGGATGAGAGTAGAAGTAGGTTAGGGAGACTCGGTCATTCTATGTTAGTCGTGGGTTCTACTTGGGAAGTAGTGGTGTCTTTCTATTTATTGATAAATTCCTACTAGTATGTGGAGAATGCGTGGTTGTTTCTATTTATTAATATTGATGTGATGACTAGTTAATGTTGAATAATTGTGATTAGTGGTTAAAGATTATGAGTGATGATTTGTGGTAAATCTTATTAATAGGAAAAGATAAATGATGCATCGCGATTATTCTTTTGTATGTTTGATTGAGGAACACACACACACTTATATGTATACACATTATGCATTAACAAAAGTTGTTAACTATTAGTACCCACATATGGTATGTATACATTGGCCATGTATACACACCTTAGGTGAGTATGCTAGTATGATTAGATAGTTGTCTAAACAGGTACTATGTTTGGGACATTAATTAAAATTATTTGAGGAGTGCTTAGAATTAAGACTTGCTTAGTTTTTTGTAATTCTACATCGTTGTGTGATGTGAATTCATTGTGGTATTTAATAAATTGTTGATCATAGATAGGTATAAGTATATTGTTGTTATATATCTCCATATATATATATATCATATATGTATATATGAAGATAGACATATGGTTAGTATAATATAGTAATTCTATTAACCATTCACAAGGATAAAATTGTTAGGATTCAAATGTTACAATTTAAAATAGATTTTTCATAGTGTGACTAGGATTATATTATTATTTAAATTCCACTATTTTTAGATTGGGTTGGATTGGGGGATTTATTTTGGTGCATTGTTTTGTTTATTATTTATTGTTAGATATATTTTATACTGTGTAACTCAGTTGATGGAGAGATTGGATTTAGCATGTTTTGTGTTTTTTATCATTATTTATGTCAAAGATTAAAAAAAATTATTATTTATTGTCAAAGATATTTATTACCGTGTAATTCATTTAATGGAGGGATTGATCTTAGTGTGTTTTGTTTTGTTTATTATTTTTAATGTCAAAGATATTTATTACTTTGCAAGTGGATGGATCGAATGAATATATTTTGTTGAGTTTGCTTTGATTATTATGATATACTTTCCTGGAAGGATGTGTCAACCTTGGGGGGTTGATCAAAAGAGCCTGAGTTTGATGGAGAGAGTGAGGAGTGTGCAAAAGAGGAAGGGGGTTCTTCCGCGGGCACTTTGGAGGAAGGGGAGAGAAGTATTGTGGGATACCTGGTAATTTTCATGGAGTTAGAAAGTTCTAATGAGAGGATACTATGTTAAATTTTGGAAAAATATCAGGGTCTTGTGGGAGACCTATTAATTGCATGGAGTTGGGAAGCGTAATGAGAGGATACTATGTTAAATGTTGGAAAAATATTGAGGAGAACGATTGAGAATTGTTGAGAATTGTTGTTCATTGAGCCATGGGAACAGAGGGCCTGGAAGCCAAATGGATTCCTATGGATAGGGAGATGGCTAGGCCCCTAGATGGTTAGGAAGATAAACCATGGTTCCAATCTAGGAAAGAAGAAAAAAAGAGGGGACTTCATGCAATTCACTATTGCTTCAAGGAGGAGGTATTTTTCTTGGAAATTTTATGGTTTTAAAGAGTTATTTTCCATTTAAAATTTTATCAGATAATAAATTTCAAAGGATTTACTGGTAGAATTTGGTATCCTCGTATAAATTCTATTCATGAAGCTAAATTGTGAAACTGTAACCTCAAGTTTTGATAACTGAAAAAAAAAATGTGAAACTATAAACTCAAACTCAAAATTGTAAGTGTGACATCTTAGCTAATGAGAAACCTGCAAGGATTATGCCTTGGATGGCGCTACAAGTCCCCCTTGAATTGTAATGAATTGAAAACTGAACTGTACCCCAAATATACCAAAGTATTTTTTTTCTTCTTTCTAATATCTTTCGTGGGGTATTTGCATATACTGAGCATCAAGATCAACAACAAAGGAAATATCAGGATAGGTGTGAGTCAAGTATAAGAGACTATGAACTAGCTGATTATACAAGGTGGAATCTACTTTGGGTGAAGTGCAAGTGGAATAAATTTTGACTCCAGAGTAGAAGGGAGATGGGGTTGGTTTACAATCATCCATGTGAAAACAACGCAGAAGGTCATAGACATAGTTAGACTAAGAAAGAAAAATTCCTTTTTTGGTTTGCAGGACATGAAGGCCAAGAAAATAATGCAAATTTCCTAAGCCTGTCATTTCAAAGTCCTTCTTAAGGATGGATTTCACATTGGTTAAATTGTTATGGCGACTATAGGTAAGAATAAGGTCATCAACATAAATAATAGGGATGATGCAATGGTTTCCTCAGTTTTCTTGGTATAGACATTGGGGTTAGAATTGAATCTATAAAAACTAGTGTCAAAGAGAAAGCTATCAATTTTGGCATATCGAGCTTAAGGATCTTGCTTAAGGCCATATAGAGATTTCTTAAGGCGAAGGACAAGGATAGAATCATTCTAAACCTATACAAGAGGTTGTTCCATGTAAATTTATTCCTACAAGTCCCATGTAATAAGGAATACTTAAAATCCATTCGATGGACCTCCCATTTATGTGAAGTGGAAAGGGAAAGAACAAGGTGGATGGATTTCATTTTTCCGATCAGGGAAAAGATTTCATTGTAGTCAATTCCTTCAACTTGGGAAAATAATTTGGCAACTAACATTTCCTTAAGTCTTTCAACATTTCCATTTGATGCATGCTTATCTCTATAGACCCATTTACATTTGAAAATTTATCTTCCTTTTGGAAGAGGTAAAAGATACCAAGTATAGTTCGCCATTAAGGAACGATATTCTTCATCCACAGACGCATCCAAATTTGGATGGACTGAGGATTCTGCAAATGTATCTAGATCATGATTCTTTGAAACTTGATCCAAAAGAGAAGAGGATCAATATAACTGAGAACGTGTTTGGCTTTGATCTCTATGATCGCTAGAAAGATCACAAATTGCTTCACGTGTTGTATGAATCGATCGAGGAAGTGGTTGTGCTAGTCCAAGTGGAGGAAAATGAGAAAGTGGGGGTGGATTTTCATCCTCACTGTCATCATCAAAAGAAGAAGCTAGAGTAGTAAAATTATCAAGGAATTTGGGAGTAGAATATGGCACAAGTGCCAAAGATGGCTCGCAGGTTACAGATGGCATATATGTAGAATTAGGCTTGCAGGACGAGATATTTTAATCAAATTTAACATCTCTTATAATAATTATATCATTGAAATGTCATTAAAGAATTCTATTATCTTTTACATCTTTAGAATATCCAACAAATATTCACTTTTCACTTTTAAACTGCAATGTTTTCCATTTTACATCGGGAATATGAGCCCATGCTTCACTACCACACACACAAAAGTGGATGACATCTGGTTTAATGTTACTCCATGCTTCTTCCTATGTAATATCTTTTAAATATTTGGTGGGATTGTGATTAACTATGTATCTACACAATTAATGGCTTCAACCCAAAATTGAAGACTTAGTCCCTTAGCTTGGAGCATACAGTTATCTATTTCTTTTAATATGTGATTCTTTCTCTCAACAACACCATTTGGCTATGGTGTATATGGAACAATATGTTGCGTTATAATTCCCTATGTAGTGCAATAAGAAATAAATTTTTTGTTTACATATTCACCTCCATTATCTGTTGTTAACTTGTGTATTTGATGTTCATATTGTTTCTCTACAAGGGCCTAGTAGGCCAAAAACTTGCGAAAAAAATCACTCCTAAGTTTTAAGAAGTAAACTCAAGTGTATCTAGAGAAGTCATCAATGAAATTTAAGAATACTTGAAGCCAAATAAAGAAGCAAAAGGAAATGGACCACACAAATCACCATGAACAAGGTTCAATGGGTTCGAGGAATGCCAAGGGACACGTTTTTCAAAATTGTCCCATTGATGTTTGTCGAGAACACACTTGTGACAAAAACCATCTATGCAAGAGATGAGGAAGACAAGTCACCATTTTCTAATTGCATATTTGTTGCAATGAGTGATAGTTTAAATGACCAAATCACTTATGCCAAATTTGCTCAAGTTATCGCCACGAGAAATAAAACCTAAGGGAAAAGGTGATGACCCAAATTTGTTGAATGTGTACAACCTAGTAATATTATCAATCATTTCAGTAACTAGGACATGCTTAGGGTATTTGAAATTCTTGATTACAACTTGGCGAGGTGTAAACATTATAGTCTTATCTTCACTAGAATGAGTGACTTGATAGATTGACAACAAATAGCAAGAAATTCTTGGAACACATAATACGTCATTGAACTAACCATCATCTAGCTTAATTGTTCTAGATCCTACAACATGAAGAGATATATCATTACCAACAAATATTTATTTGGTGTTACATTCATTTAGAGTAGTAAAATTGGATTTATCCTTAACCATATGATAAGATGCTCCAAAATCAATGTGCCACTCATTAGAAGAAGAGGAAAAAGATGCATTGAAGGAAAAACCAGAAGCACATAGTGCATGTCCATGAGTTGTAGATTCAGAAGATAAATTGAGGTTGATGGTGTTCTACTTCATTGTTGCTTCCAAGGATTCCATATTTTTGAAACAATTGGATTCTACATGACCATCTTTCCCAAAAAAATTGCAATGACATTCGGTCTTCTTATTTTTTGATTTGGTTTCCTCATCACCATTGGAAGGATGAACTGGATGAGAGGGTTTGGGGCCCTTTTCTTCTTATTATTGTGAGGATGTTGCTTCTTGGGATTCTTAATTTTTTCTTTTGTTTTTCCACTAAGGCTTTGCTAGATGTATCAACATTGTTGATTACTCCAATATGTATGAGCTTATCTTTCTCTATAATAAAGGAATCACAAAAGGATTCAAGAGTGGGTTTTGTTTAGTGAGCCCCGAGAGATTCTTTCATGGAGTAAAAGTTAGATACAAAAATAGAATAGGAAGAACCAAGCTTGGAAAGAATATGAAAAATACATTGCTTGTCTTCCCTCTTTATGTTGCATTCTTCAACTAAGAGTCTAAGGATTTTGTACTTAGATAGATATTTTGAATGCAAGAGAAATAACTTGGATTTAAAGTAACGAATTCATTTCCAAGCTAGTGACCTCGAATCTCATTGTGTTAATCAAACATAGTATCCAATTTATCCCACATCGTATTTGGTTCATCAATTCCTAATGGTGGAATCACAAATTAGTAGAAATTGACCTATCGATTAACCCATAGGCCTCATCACATTTATTGGCCCGTTTTATTTTCTTGTCATCGTTTGTGGGTTTAGTTTCTTTTTCCAAGGTAATATGGTAAAGTTCCCTACTTCATAGGACATCCTCTGTATGTGTTTTACAAAGAAGTAGTTGGTATTGGTAAGCAGAATACCATATGGAGTGGCCATATTATAATTTACATAGGTAATATGGCTTCAAAAGAAAAAATTAATGGTCTAGATGCAAATATCTTGAAAAATAAGCAATTTAAAAATAAAAATAAAAATGACATTTAAAATGGACTTTCGATGCCAAAGTTGTGCCCTTTTGATGAAAGGCATAAAAAAGAGCCAAGGAGTCACGTGACAAGCAAAGGTTGATCCATGTGGTGATGGTAGCAAAAAATGCAGTAAATAATTTCCCCCACTTACCAACTTTACCTATAAGCTCACTTTTACAAATAAGTTGCTTCAAATTAAGTGAGCCACTTTTATATAACAAGTGGGAAGTAATTTTACAATATAGTTACTTTATAACTTAAAGTCACGTGATCTTTTACAAAAGTAACAAAAATAAGGACTTGAACCCAAAACCACTTACTTTTATGATCAACTTATAAAATATCAGCTACATTATCGATCTATATGCAACAATTTTGTCTTTACTTCTTGCAAATATGTTGTGTCTTTCTTACAAATATATTGTGTCTTTCTTACATCATATTTTTTTTTTGGTTCTCTTCGAAGTAGTAGAGGAAATTTTTTTAGCAACGGAAATAATTATTTCTTCACTATGAATGGCCAAGGGCCTATTGTGGTCAAATACCCTATATATCACAAAAACTCTAGTTTTTGGAGAATAATGAATAATGAGATGATTTGCAATGGCCATGTGATGGTGTACTTATAGCATTGACTAGCCACAATGGTAAGTCACATCCTTTCAATAGGTCATATATTTTAGATAAGATGTGTCCTTTCATTAATAGTTAATTATTATTATTATTATTCATGTGGTTCATGACACTGGATATCAGTGCTCGCTACATTCACATGGGGAAGCCAATCCTTTCTATGGGGTAAATTGTCAGCTATGATTATAGAGCCTAACTCGATGGGAGCATCGAGTGAGACCCTATTACAATCTATACATAGTCACACATAGATTTGACCCCGAGACCTTCTGATTGCAAGAAACAATTCTCAACCACTCGACCATTATCATCCTTATTATTTATTATTATTTATGTCGTTTTAACTTTAAAAAAAAAAATGGAAATCACCATATACATCCTAACAATGTAATTGTCCTTGTCCTTAAGTATACTAGATTTAGTTCCCTAAAATTCAAATTAAGGAAATATCACAACTTGAGAATAACCCAAAAAAAATTACGATTACACTTACAAAAAAACATGAATCGGATCAAAGTTTACTTTACCAATGAACTTGAATGAAACATTACTCGGTAGAGATGACGTTTTAATAACCAATTATTTCATAGGTAAGGCTCATAATCTTATGAAAGTCAACTTTGCCCATTTTTCCCATTACATAACCAAATATTTTATAATAAAAGTGATGAAAGTTTACTTTATCAATGAACTTGAATGAAACATTGAACTTGAATGAAACATTACTTGGTAGAGATGACGTTTTATGAAACATTACTGGGTAGAGATGACGTTTTAATAACCAATTATTTCATAGGTAAGGCTCATAATCTTATGAAAGTCAACTTTGCCCATTTTCCCCATTAAATAACCGAGTATTTATGATAAAATAGACAAAAGAAAGAAAAAAAATTGTATGAAAGCCACCTTTACCAATGAACATGAAAAATACTTGTATCAATCCTAGATCCTATATGTTATGTTATATTTAGTGTTCGTATAATAAATAGATCAAAGAACATATCAGAAAAGATCATTCAATTACCATTTCCGATTCAAATTCTGGTGAATCTCACATAACAACCATGATATGAATCAATATTACAACTTTTTTATAACATATTTATTGTTAGAGCTAGGGAGTTGCTAATGATAGCAATTTACAATATGATTTTTACCTAATTGAAAATAAGTATATAATGATATAAAAGGGTTGAAGAAAAAATGGCTCTCCGATTCCCTACATAAGCTCGACCTTTATGCATTCATACGAAACCCTCCATTAAATAGATTTCTTCTTGGAATCTTACAAATGTGTAAAGTTCTGGAAAAAAATGTTGTCACCTTAACATTTTGAATAAGTTTAGCACCCGTTAAAAAATTCTTTACTTCCTAGAAATGCATAAGACTACTAGTGCCATGACAAAGTCTGTCACCTTGAGAATATATTATACAATCTATACTTTATTGTTGATTTTGATCATAGAAAGATTCAGTGTGAAATTTGTTGTTGATTTTGATCATAGAAAGATTCAGTGTGAAATTTATTGTTGATTTTGATCATAGAAAGATTCAGTGTGAAATTTGTTTCGATCAACTTTGTAAATTTTTTTATGAAGAATGATCAATGATTATAGAGTCGTGATGGAGCCTATCTTCATAGCCATAATTTTCTTTGTTTTCAAGAACTTGGTTTCATTTTCTCTTTTTAGTTGCACCATTAGATTTTGGCTTTTCATTCACACCATTTTCATTTGCATGCACACAATTTGGTTTTCCACTTTCCAACACAAGTGACTTCACCTCCAAATTTTTATGTTCTTGTAACGTTTGTAGCTAAATATCTTTAGATTCAAGATCCTTGTTGATAGGATTCAAAGTAATCTCTAATTCCCTTATTCTATTTTGAAGACATGCATTTTCTTCTTAAAGTATTGTGCATTTGTTCAAATTAGTGAGTAAAGAGTTGTTTTTTCTCCTCGAGGCACATCTTTGTCTATGGAGTCTCCAAAACTTGATACTAGAAAAGAATTATCATACCCTCTTTCTCCTTTACTATGCCCCTAAAGGACTCAATATCCTTGTTGAGAGTTCCAAGCTTGTTTCCAAGTCCCTTAATCTTCCCTTAAGGACTACCTTTCTTCTTTCGAAACCAATACTCTTCTA
The DNA here is from genome assembly GCA_027924585.1 of Larix kaempferi. NCBI lineage: Eukaryota > Viridiplantae > Streptophyta > Pinopsida > Pinales > Pinaceae > Larix > Larix kaempferi. Next base: position 4,841,792 of record BSBM01000955.1, read on the forward strand.
TCCCATTCAATTTGTAGAGAATTGTTTTCTTCATCAAGGAACATTTTTATTGTAACAAGGGATGAAAGTAGATCTTGCAAAACAACTAATAAGTTACTTTTCTCCTATATCATAGCGACAAGTTGACTCTGTATATAAATGATTTGATCATATTCTTCCTATGAAAAAGCTAAATAAAATCTCACATCTACACATGTATTTATTATTCAACATTGGAAGTCTAATATTTCATTTCTTTCAAAGAGAATTTTGTTGAACTCAACTCTTCTTCAAGTGCCTTATACCCAGAGGGTTGTGTCATTGGTTTTCATGTAACGACACTTTTTGTTCTTAAATTTGGCATGAATCATTTTATTTTTTCAAATATGCTTTGATCATGCTTAGTTGCATAATTAATTTATTACAATCTAATTGTTTTGCCACAAATTTTGTATGTAATGAGAATGGTTGTATCTCTAGGCCGAACACTCTCTAATCAGTTTTTGAACATTTCATTGAAATTTCTTCGGATCTCTTCGTTTCCTCCTCAAGACTAAGAAGTTGATTTTTTCACCCTAAAAGAAGCATTCTCTCCTTGCAATGACTCAATCATTTTTCATTGTTCTTTATTCTCTTTCAATGACTCCAACTATTTTTCCTCAACTTGTCTATATTTCTTGGCAAACTCTACATGTAATGATTCAAGTTCCATCTTCTACTCTTCCTTTTTCTAGACTAGTTTTCCATGTTTCTCCTACAACTCTATAATTCTCTTACTCAACTCCTCAATCTTTGTTAAGTATACCATCTTCAATAATAAATTATTCAACTCTTTGATTTTTTTTCGAAGCAAACCCCTGGTATTGTCCACCTCCTCTTCTAGGATTCCAATGTGTTGTTTAAGAGAATGTTATGTTGCCTTGCCTTATTGAATCAAATCTGAGTGTTGGATTTGTGTGAACTCTAGATACCCATCATTAAGCTTAAAAAACTGAAAGTGTATATCAAACCCACATTTAAATAGGCCTATGTAAGTTGTCCATGTTCATGTGTCTAAATGTACCACTACATTGACACATACACTAAGAATGCACCTACCTTTTTCCCATGAAAAAAAATAACAATGCCAAGGAACCATTTTAAGTGGGGTGTAGCATATTTTTATTGGGGTTAGGTTTCCATAACCTTGTACAAACCCCAATTTATGTTCATGAGCTTCATGTCATAACCACAATTAGAAATGCAATTTCTTTTTTATTAAATCAAGCATACTCAATTTTTCCAGAGTATGTTGCTTATATGTAGTAGTTACTGTAGTGTGAACTTTATCTGACCTTGTCCATCATCTACTTTTACCATTATTTTATAGTATTTTTGTCCCTAACTTGTGGACGATAAAATTTGTCATTTGTAAGAGGTCGAGAAGTTGAAGAAGCACTTAGCTAAAGCATAAGTTATTGGGTGCGTGCATGAAGTTGGTACCCAATTCAATTCCAATAGCAACGCGTGAGCACTAAAATTGTAAAAACATGTGTGTTTGCAGATGTTCGACAATTGCCAAAATTCTTCCCGGGATGGATAATGTGGAAAAGAATGTGTTCCATTATAGAAACGTGTCTATGTTTCTATAATGCGTGCGTGTTATTTTTAATATAAAAAATTGCTCTACTATTTTGGCCATTACTTCCTATCCAGGAATCAGTTTTTGGAGTTCTTTAGCTCATTGGAAAGGTATTGAAGGGATCTACACCATTATGCTATGTTAACTTTATGTTTATACATATATAATTTCTTGTTTTCAAAATAATATAAACTAAATGTTCGCGGGACTCATTTTCCCCATTCTTCATCCATTGTGGCAACACGAGCATATCTTGGTCATGGCCACAACCTCCCCATTGCAATCAGACATTGTTTCCAAGAGAGAGGAGGTTAGGGAGAGAGATAAGTGGGGAGGGATGGTTAATGGTAGTGGGAGGTGGAATAGGAGAGACATATAGACAGGGGGGGTTGGGAGGGGTGTGTGTGGCTAGTGGTAGGAGTAGGAGAGAGAGGGGGCGGAGGGTTAGAGGTAGGGGGAGTAGGATGGGGTCATTAGGGAGGGAGAGAGTGGGGGAGAGAGTGGGGGAAGGGGTAGAGAGAGATAGAAGGGGGGCATTAGTTGTTTGGGGAGAGAGAGGGGGGTGGGGATTAGAGGTAGGTGGAGGAGTAGGGGAGAGAGAGAGAGAGAATTAGAGAGGGGGTTATAAAGGGTTAGAGAGAGAGAGAGAGGACTAGTGGTAGGGGTAGGAGTAGGGTGTGTGTGTGTGTGTGTGTGAGAGAGAGAGAGAGAGAATGGGGGTAGGGGGAGAAATGGGGTTGGGGGAGAGAAAGAGATAGATATTAAGGGGTTAGGGGTTTGAGGAGGAGAAGGGAATTTAAAGAGAAGGGGGATATATATATATATATATATATATATATATATATATATATATATATATATATATATATATAGAGAGAGAGAGAGAGAGAGAGAGAGAGAGAGGGGGGGGGGTATTCAAGGTTAGAGATAGAGAGAGAGGAGTTAGGGGTTTAAGGGAGAGAGAGGGGGGTGGTTAGTGGTAGGAGTAGGATAAAAAGACATGGGGTTGGAGAGTGAGAGAGCAGGTTTAGGGGTAGAGAGGGAGATAAGGGGGGTTAGGGAATGAGAGAGAAAGGTTAAGTGTAGAGAGAGTGGGGGAGATAATGGGGGTGTTAGGGGGTTAGGGGAGAGAGAAAGGGATGGGGGTTAGGGGTAGGTGTAGGAGTAGGGGAGAGAGAGAGAGAGAGGGAGAGAGATGGTTAGTAAGGGTTAGGAGAGAGAGAGCGGGGGGGGTTAGTGGTATGGGGGGGAGTAGGTGTGTGTGTGTTAGAGAGAGAGAGAGAGGGGGGGGTGGGGGTGGGGTGTAGGAGGTTGGGGGAGAGAGAGGGGTGATGGTTAGGCTAAGGTGGAGGAGTAAGAGAGAGAGAGAGAGAGAGAGAGAGAGAGAGAGAGAGAGAGAGACACACACACACACACACATGAGGGGGTGTGATTAGGGGTAGGGAGGAGAAAGATGCAGATATCAAGAGGGTTAGGGGTTTAGGGAGGAATATGGTAGTTAGAAAAAATGGGGGTTATAGTTGAGGAGTGGGAAGTGGTTGCGGGGGGGGGGGAGAGAGAGAGAGATAGATGGGGGTGGTTAGTGGTAGAGGGTAGTGGGATTATGAGAGAGAGGAGGGATTAGGAGTAGGGGGAGTAGGAGGAGGGTTAGGGAGAGAGAGGGGGGGTTACGGAGAGAGAGAGAGAGAGAGAGAGAGAGAGAGAGAGAGAGACGTGGGCAGGAAGGTGGGGGTAGAGAGAGAGAGAGAGATGGGGGGTGGTTAGTGGTAGGGAGGGGGGGATTATGAGAGACATATAGAGAGATGTGGTTATAGAGAGGGGGGGGGTAGGGGTTTTGGGAGAAGGAGGGGGGTTAGAGAGAGAACAATGGTATTGGTGAGGAGTGGGGGGTTTGGGATTATAGAGAGAGATGGGAGGTAATTATTTGTAGGGGGGAGGGGATTAAGAGAGATGGAGATAGAGGAGGTTAGAGGTAGCGAGAGTAGGAGAAAGAGGGGGGAGCGTGGGGTGGGGGATTAGGGGGAGAGATATGGGGGATTAATAAGGGTGAGAGAGAGAGAGAGAGGGAGAGAGAGAGAAAGAGAGAGAGAGAGAGAGGGATTATCAGAGAGAGAGAGAGAGAGAGAGAGAGAGAGAGAGAGATGGGGGTGGTTAGTGGTAGGGTGGAGGGGAATAAGGAGAGACAGAGAGAGGGGGGGGTTAGAGGTAGGGGGAGTAGGAGTAGGAGAAAGAGGGGGGGTAAGGGTAGTGGGATGAGTGGGTTGGTTGGTGGTAGGGACATATGGATAGAAAATGGATAAGAGAGATAGATGTGAGCATGGACACATGGGAGGTAGCATACAAGGGATATATATCAGGTCTTTGTTCATTGATCTATACATAAACAAAGACCCGATATCTATCCATAAGATTCATGCTATAACAAATAACTACATATCATCAAAATTATTACTTATATTGAGATCCTCTCCCTTAATAGAACCATGTTCCCCCCACCTCTAACATCTATCCCTTGCCTCTATCTCGAATCTCAAAGTTGATCCTCCAAGGTCATTAGTTGACACCCTACACTTTTTATGAAACGTCCTAATCCAAGCATTAAAAAAGGTAGAAAAAAATTCCCATGCCTAATAAGTAATTTTGCTTGAGTGAAGGGTACATTTTTACTAAGGTCATGACAAAGGAGTTAAACAACCAACACCACCAAAATATGTTGGAATATTCTCACCACCATCATTTGTATTTGCATGCATTCTGAATTCATGCATGCATCCAGTCATTAGTATGGTAGCATCCCAACACCTAGTCCTTATTTTTTGCCCCCCTGGAGCCTATTTATGCTCAATATTATCCCTCCTAGCCACTTATGCACCCTTGTTTCCATCACCAGAGTAAAATTGTGCCCTCACCCACTGATTTAGGAGATCTATCAGTCAGTTCCATGATTTGGGGACCGGTTCCTTGATCTGAGGATTGATTACTCAGTTAACTGACTGTAGCTCTTGGATTGACTGCTACAGAGACTAGAGTAGCTCTACTTGACCACTGGAAACTATTATGCACCCTACTTGGAGTCTCCTTCCCTAGATTTTTGCTCACATGCATCAGTTAGACTCATTTAGACTCACATTGACATATCTTTGACTATCGGTGGCCACTACACCTGATTGGGAGATGGTTCCAATGCAGTCCAAGCCATGCCCTGAGGAGAATCTGAATCACCTTGGATGATATCGAATTCATTCTATTGTATTGTCATCTTTTTTCAAGCTTACAGCTGATGAATGTATCAACAACAGTTTCTCACATTTTTGAGTTTCATGTGTGAATTTTGATCATCTTCTGTCTATTCTTCACTGCAATTATCTAAGTGAAATTGTGAGGTTTGTTCAAGCTAAAGTGATCTCCACCTGTGGAATTCCACATGGAATCATAGCTTGTTATAGCTTTTCGAGTTGCAATAGTAGCGGCAATTGTAGCAATTTATTGAACAACTGTTTTTCAGTAGAGCACCAGAAGCCTATGGATTTCCACAGCAAATCCTAGTGCCATTGCATTGAATTCACTGGATCAATCCAGTGGGGTCTAGACAGATGTGAAGGATCCGGATAAATGTGCTCACTGTCCTAAAGTAGTGTTCTTTAGATTCTGAAACAAACCTCTAGCCAAATTTCATTGTTTTTGCAGGTGATTCGAAGTTTCTACAGTTGCAGCAGTTTTCTGTAGTTGCAGTAGTAGATTCTGAATTCAACAACAACTTCCACGTATCTCAAAGGAGTTACTTCTCTCTCTCCATTCAACTATGATGAGTGGAAACCAAAGATGATAGAATATCTGAAGAGACATGGTCTATTTGATATGTGTATTGGTATTAAGACAGATTTTGCTTCCTATGAAGAGGAAGATGCTTGGCTAGATGATTATGACAGAGCCTCTGGAAAAATATTTATTACTATGTATTCAGTATGCACTACCTCATTAATCTTGATGAACATCCAAGTGATCTCTGGACTAGATTGGATAGATTATTTGGAAAGCAGAAGGAAGAGGATGATGCTAGCCATTTGGAGAACTATCCCAGTGATACTTCCTCCAGTGTTCTCTCTAATTATGTTTTGGCCTCAATCATCTCTCATGATGAAGTTGTTTAAGATGAAGAAAAATCTACAAATTCAACACAGAAAATTCACGTTGAAGACATTCCTTTCTCTGTTTCTCTAGAAGTTGAAGACAGTTTCGAATTGTCCCCTTCCCATGTATCTGATGCAGATGAAAGTAACACAATTGATGGAGTTAATCCATCTAATTCAAATTCTGAGCAAGATATGTCAGTTACTAATCTAGAAGTTGAAGAGAGTTTTGAAATCTCTACTTCCCATGAGCCTGTTGATGTGCAGAATAATGATCTACTGAATGTTTTGGAGGTTAAATCATATTTTGGAGGTGATGCATTCTCCCTCCTTGATAACATGCTTCCCATGAACTTATGTTTTATCATTGGCACATGTTCTCATAGTTTCACTGGATATGGAGGACACTACCATTCGCTTGGGTTCAAGTCTCAGACACATTTTTGTGATTTTGGTTTTAATCTCACCCCTGCTAGTTTAAAGGAGATCATAAGAAACCATTTATCAATTCTTGGATCTGATTTGAAGTCCAAGACACCACCATCATGTCATGGTTCATTTGGTTTTTATCTCACCCCTGCTGGTTCAAATGAGATCATAAGAAACCATTTATCAATTCTTGGATCTGATTTGAAGTCCAAGACACCACCATCATGTCATGGTTCATTTGGTTTTGATCTCACCCTTGCTAGTTCAAAGGAGATCATAAGAAACCATGTATCAATTCTTGGAGTTGATTTAACTTCCATTGATCAAAAGTTCAACCTTCAAGAGACATTAGATCTGATTGGAGCCAATCCTACCTCAGTTGGTTCGAATCACATGTTCCAGAATGATCTTCATATTTTTGGATTTTTTCTCACCATGTTTGGTCTGAAGAGCAAGTTTAGGAAGCCTCCAGATTCGCTTGCATCCACTGAAGGACAAATCAAGCACATGTTTTTGGAGCATGATCCACTTCTTCCCAAGAGGAGGATACCTCCAGAAATTGAATCAAGCATCACATCTACTTGAATCTTGAGCATCAATTTTTGGTTCTTTTATAGTCTATCTTGAGGGGGGATTTCTTCCCACTAGGTTTTCCCTCTTTCCTCACTTTTATTTAGATTTTTGTATGGGGTGACCTTTGGTCTCAGTTACGAAGGCCCTATTTTTTTCAATTATATTTCCTTATAGTCCAGCTTGCAGGGGGTGTTGGAATATTCTCACCATCATCATTTGTATTTTCATGCATGCATATTGCATGCATCTAGTCATCAGTATGGTAGCCTCCCAGCACCTAGTCCTTATTTTTGGGCCCCCTGAAGCCTGTTTCTGCTCATTATTAGCCGTCCTAGCCACTAATGCACCCTTGTTTCCATCACCGAAGTACAATTGCGCCCTCTTCCACTGATTTAGGAGATCTATCAGCCAGTTCCTTGATTTGAGGACTAATTACTCAATTAACTGACTGTAGCTCTTAGATTGTTTGCTACAGAGACTCGAGCAGCTCTACTTGATCACTGTGAGCTAGTCTTCGCCCTCCTTGGAGTCTCCTTCCCTATATTTGTGCTCACATGGATCAGTTAGACTCAGTTAGACTCACATTGACTGATCTTTAACTATCGGTGGCTACTACACCTGATTGGGAGATGGTTCCAATGTAGTCCAATCCATGCCTTGAGGAGATTTCGAATCACCTTGGATGATATTGAATTCATTCTATTGTATTGTCATCTTTTTTTCAGCTTACAGTTGATGAATGTATCAACAACAGTTTCTCACATCTTTTGAGTTTCATGTGTGAATTTTGATCATCTTATGTCTATTCTTCTCTGCAATTATCTGAGTGAAATTGTGAGGTTTGTTCAAGCTAAAGTGATCTCCACCTGTACATTGAGGTACGTAAAAGGGTTGATGCGATTGATTAAATGCTACTCCCATACCCTCATACATGATAGAATCCAATGGAAACATTGCAATCTTGAAACGATGAACAATGTTAAGTCTATTGAATTATGGATGAGATCTAAAACTCTATTTTTTTCATATGAAGTCCGATGAGGTTGGAACCACTCTCAAACATCCCAAGAAACAATTAATGGTAATATTAAAAATTTAAGTAAAAATATAGAAAATGAAATATAAAGATAATGTCAATTTTCCATTTAATGCTATAATGTGCTCACATTTTTATTTTAGTAGTGTGTGCCCATTATTAACATGGGAACGTTAATTTTGAAATAATAATGTAGGCATGCTTTTAAATTCAAAAAACATTGGTAGGATTTATTTTTTCCATCTACATGGTGGATGAGTTATATGCTTTGGTTTTAGGTTCGGATTATCAAACCTGTAGGTTCTACCTTCAAATAACAAAACCTATCCATTTTTTTCATCTTCGTGTTTTACAACCTTAAATCTACATGTGCTCTACGTGTTTTAGTTAGTAATGAAATTGCACACCCTTATAGAGCTCTATGTGCAAATTCCAAATATATATATATATATATAAGGAAAACAATATTGGGTTATATTTTTATTTTTATTTATTTCATCATGTGTCAAATTTCTAAAAGACATAGGTTTCTTATTTTCTTTCTAAGTATGAATTGGTTCAACTATTTTGAAAATAAAAAAAGAAACCAAGACCTACATACTAGAAAAAAATTCATTGATTGTGTTAAAACCCTCATAGTGGGGCACATATGTATTATGTTTTTGAGAAAAAATAACATACCAATATTAAGAGAACACCAATTTCTTAGAGTTATAGTAATTTTACATTAATAAAAGTTATATGTTATGAAGGTAACTTGATTTTCTATGTTTATATTTTTACACAATGTTCAAAAAAGTTGTGCGGTACCTCTAATATTTATTTTTAGTGATCAGATTTTTGTTCTTTCCAAGTTTCCATTGCAACTAACATGTCATAATTTAGTAGCATTACCTTACACCAATCCTATTAAAGAAGCCCCAAAAAGCCTAAGAACAAATTGGGAAATACTTTGCTAACAAATAGGAGATCATTCCATATTCCTTTTAGTTCTCTTAAAAAATGGTGTACATTTTGTGGTTGATACCTTAAAATGTGGTTTATTCCAGTGTAAAAACAATAAATATAGCCTTAACTTAAAGGGAATTCCATCCTTACAATATATATATGTTGTTCTTAATAAGGATTGAAGTTTATACAAAAATACGTTTGTATATATAAAGTTCTATTTTAATGTACAAAGTTCTATGATTGAACTTCTATCACATCTCTACTTTACTTTTTAGTACTCATATCTCCCGAGGGAGAACACTATTTAGCATGCTGCATACCATTTAATGCCGCTGCAGTGGGTATGTTGTTCTTTGGATCTTAAGCCCAAACACTATTCAACATGTGTGGGCCTGTTGATCCTTGGACACAATTGCATACCATTTAATGCAGCTGCAATGGATCTGTTGATCCTTGGATCTTAGCATTAAATGGTATGCAGCATGCTAAATAGTGTTCCCCACATGTTTCGCACCTTCTATAATAAAGTTTATAATTTTGATAGCAACGGATTTGTCTCCATGAGTGACATGCTTGAAAGAATCCAAAGCCAATTAAGCTAGTCGCTCCAAGCCTCCAATAAATCCACACCTATTCATTGGGCAACTCTGCTCTCTCATTCTCCTCCCGTGCAGGCTTCAAATTTGAAGCCTTCCGTACCCTTCAAAGGCCATTTTAGCTGTCATAGAAGGCCACGATGAATTTTACCATGCAAAAAAAAGTTAATTTTATGTGAAGCCCTTCAATAATGAAATTCAACACGCCTGTGTAAATTTGCAACAGAAGGGCAGCTCCAAATTTTCCCTGTCCAAGGGTTATCACTGTTTTAGTGGGAGATTCGGAGTCTAGGGAGTTGGAGACTACCCAGTTCCCTTTGACCTTCGTCCTAGTGGGAAGAGCGGGCTCGGTGAGTTGGAGACATGTGTCAAGTGACTTGATTGGATGGTTGGCATTGTTATTGCTAATATGATCTTATTGTCTTAGCTTACAAGTTACTAAGTTATGTGTTTGATTACATGTTAAAAGCATTTAATGGCATCACCAAACTTAATTAAATCTCGGCCTGAGAGGCTACCAACTCAGTTTTCCATCTTCTTCTTCACGTGATCAAACCTGAGTATAGGATGTGAAACTAAATGCTAGCATCGTGAATAGATTTGATAACTTACACGGGCTAACAAGTTAACAGAGGTCCTACCCTAGAGAAGAACAAGGTAGTAGATCTAGTTGAGCTATTTTTGCGTCAACGGGAGAAGAAATAGGAGAAGAGCAAGGTGCTAGAGTAGGTGGAACCGTGGATGTATTTTTGCATCCATTTCACTGAGAATTTCTAGTAGATATCTAGATTTTGGGTTGTATAGATTATTGGGATTCTTCAATGCTGAGATGTTAGCTTGTTTTAGTGTCTTGGGTTTTGTAGTTAGGGCTAGATTTTGATACCCAATGGTTTTTTTTGGTTATTTTTTGCTGACATTCAGGTGGGTTTTGCTACTTCATTGCTCATAGCTCGTACGATAACTCACAATCGACATTGGACAAAAATAATGCTAATTTTGTGGGGTTTTATCTTTATTGAGATTGCGTTGTAACTTTCAATCCTTAACAGAGAAATTTTTGCATTGTAAGTATTTCTATGGTTTCAGCTTCCGATCCTTACCAGAGAAAGTTCTCTCTTTAGGATTTGAGCATTTCTTTGTGATCATTGGTGAGCGGCGACATTGTTGTATCTAAGGCAAGGCCTGGCTAGTGGCGAGTCCATGTGATTGGGCAGTTCACTGACTGAGTATAAATTTGGCCAACATGTGCAGGATGAAGACAAAAACTACAACATTTCTTCGAAGATTGGAATAACAGGTTACAAGTGTGGAAATGTGGTGGTCGGATGCACATTCAAAAACAGGGTTGCATTTATACATTCAACTTTGGACTGCATCTGTTGGATGGAGTTTCAAAGGGCAGATCCACTCCTCACTAGAATTTAGAGGGTAATATTTGACCCTTTTTCTATTTGCTTTCGTTGAGATATGTCGATTTTCTCCATCCCTTTGCACATGTTACGTTTTGTAGTTCATAGGACTGTTAGCTGTCCCTTCAAGTTGAAATGCTCTGCTCTGTTTTTAGATTGTAGATTTATTTGATCAGACGGAGTGACATTTGCTTAGCTATAAAATTTGAGCTACTTAACATTATTTTTTGCAGTTTTCTCTTCTAGATTAAAGTTATTTAAATATTAAAGTCACAACTCTGGTCTACTTTGTTGTGGATCAAATTGGATGTTGTTGCAAGTTCGTAGTCCATCATTTACTGTTCGTTGGATATTTTCACTGAGTTTGGACACCAAGGTAACCACAGTTCCCCTTTTCTTGAACGTTGTGCTTAAAATAAGCATGCAAGATTTAACATTGAACCTCTTATAAGAAGCTTCTTTGCATTTAAAATAATTCGGATGTTTGCCAATGGTGATTAAAATAATTTTAGTTTAAATTTCAGTCCGAGACCTAATTTTGATTTTCTTTTGGTTTAACTTGACCTAAAAAATTTAGGTGCAAACGAAATGGAAATTTGCCTTAAATTTTTATTTATCTGTAAAATCCTTGAAGGAGATTATCTCCTACTTGAAGTAAAATACTTAACTTACATGTTTTAGTTGAATTCAATTTAACTTGTAGGAGCAATTGTAAAATTTGGTTTCTTGCAATTTTTGAGGTAGAAAAATGAATACACTAGACTAGCACTGTCTAACCCATGTTTTCCTTTGGCATTACCCTTTTCTGAAAAAAAATAAAAATTTCATGTAATAATAACTCTGTAAGAAATCTTCATAGATATCAATCTCAACATGGTTTATATGATTTGTACGTATTTTTTCTTAACATATTGGTTTTTTCGAAAAGTTTGTTGGAAATGTTGGCATAGTAAAAATAAGGGGTTGAGATATCACAATCAGGGTTTTTGTAGGTCCTAAATCTATTTATGTTATTTATGCAATCAAAAATGGATTCTGAAGAAGAGAAAGTCATGTTTTCATAATTTAAAGATTTGATTTTTTAAAGATATTTTTCACCAAAATCTAGTTGGAATTGTTGACATCCTAAATATAAGGTGTTGAAATGGCACAATCAAGATGGAACGGGGATTTTGAGAGAGATGAATCTATTATGAATTATGAAGAATGAAAAGTAAAGTCCTCAAATTTTTAGACAACTCTTTTTAAAAAAAAATCATTTACACACCCATTTAATTCAATTTTGAGATAAATTAAGCATTAATATCTTGTTCTTTTTGGTGGTTTTTTCCAAGATCAATATTGAAATAGCTTCAATTTATCAATTGCCATGAATATTGGTTTGGTGCAACCATCATTAACAAACTCCTCTTGAGATTGAGAATCTTTTCAATATTTTGCTTTTACTTTTCAATTATTTTTCTTACAAATTTAAAATTTAAAATAATGTCTTCTTTTATCCAATTAGTTATTTTCATTATTAATTTGTTTATTTTCAATATTTCCATGATTTTTTCCTTCACTTCTAAATTACCCTATCCTTACCCGTTAGCACAACCAATTGCCCTATCTTTATGACTAGTGAGCACAACCAAACGAAGTTTGAAGAAGGGTAGAACTGTTGATTGTAGCTATTAGAGGCTCACACTTTGCATATATCATATTATGTTATTTTGTTGTGATTTTTGAGTTATTTTCAATTTCAAAATGTTCTTTGGTTATGATATTGGAGTTTTTTTCAATTTCAAAATGATTTTGGTAAAGTTAAAGAAAAATAAAAATCTATTTTTATTGACATTATTTGGAAGAGTAAAAACTACTTAGATTTTTATGAGATTGATGGAGCTCTTACATTCCAAATGCGATTGAATAATTTTTTTCAAAACAAACAATCTATTATAAACATTGTTTATTAAAATCTTAAAACTGAATATTGCAAATATTATTACTATATTAAAGAATTTAATTACATTACTTTTAATAAATAATGAAATTTTGATATATAATTACATTTTCAAATGAAAAGAATTATTTATTTTTACATGTCAACATTGAAGGGTTCAATATCTCATATCCCTTCAAAGTGAAATGGAACCCTACCCTTCAAATTTGATCCTCCCGTGATAGCACGGATTTGACAGACGTGGATGGTCCCACAAAAGTTTAAGGTATGTATCATGCTGACTAGTGTTCCCCACATGTTTCGCACCTTGTAGAGTAAAGTTTATAATTTTGATAGCGACGGATTTGTCTCCATGAGTGACATGCTTGAAAGAATCCAAAGCCAATTAAGCTAGTCGCTCCAAGCAGGCCTGGAATTTGACGTCCTGTAGGACGTTTTTTCCATTTGAGGACGTATTTGACCGGTAGATCTAAAACAAAGACGTCAACCTTGACGGGCATGAGAAATTTTGAAACGTAGGTTTGACGTTTATCTGTTTACAGGTCCCGTTAGAAAATTTAATACCTCCATGAAACTATATACCTTGCAACTATAAGTGTCGTGCACTACTCTCTTTTGCTCTATTCACCACCCAATTCCCAGAGTTATCGTGAGATCTTTTCATCATACGCCCGGGGGGCCCAAGTTTAGGAGTGCTTTTAAGAGTTTACCTTTAGTTTAGCACTTGGTTGCCACGTAATATTTTGAAATGGAGGAAGGGTTAAAAAACGAATACAGAGGAACCTTCCACGAGCTTAGCAAACAATTTCACTTATGTTTAATATTCAGGGCAGACCTTACAAAAGTAAAGAAATGCATTGACTCAACAATTTCCCAGGTGTTTAATATTAAGGGTGGTGTTTAATATCAAGGGTAGATTTTAGTAAAAGAAATGCATTAACTCTATTAATTATGGAAGATTTTTTGTCCTCTATCCTTTATCTGCAAAAAAGGTTGAAAATAAGGATATCGATTTTCATGGATTTAGGAAAATTTGAAGTATCCTTGAAGAAAACCATTATCTTCCATTTACATTAAATCTCATTTTAAATTAAAATTGTAAAATATATATAAATAAATGTAAACTCCGAAGCCGTTATGGAAAGGGTGAGATTCCCCAACTAAATTAATAAGGAAAATAACATATCAAACTCCTCCTTATTCATAGATAGTGTGGATACTGATGATGTTAAACAACCAAATATATGAGAGTGCACCAATCAGTAACAATAAGAAACAATAAGAGTTGGAATGCCTAGCAATAAGGACGGAGTTTGTATTGTTTTTTACAATACAGTAAATTTGACACTTTACTAATTTGTATAAAACGTAAAATGACTGGCACTAAAAACATGTAGCCGTCATCGAATTTCCAATTGACAGGCACTTGGAATTTGAAATTCCAGGCCTGATCATAACGATCTAGCAGGCATTAGCTGCCGGAACATATTTGGGATGCTTTTGAAACTACGAAAAAAACGAAGCTTTCTTGCTTCCTGTAGAGCCGTACCAAGTAGTACAGTGCAAAGAAATTAATGATATGGTGGTTGGCACATAGACACTTGAATATGTTTCATATAAAATAATTGATGACTTGGGTTTGTTGGCCCGGTTTTGCAACCAGGCTTAGTGCTATGGGCACCTGCTAACTAGTAGCAGCAGTTTCAAATAGAATTAAACAAGAAACTAATCTAAACAAAACTAATCACGGATCTATGCAAGAATATAAGCAAATAATGTAAACATTTAAAAAACAAGAACAAGAAAATATTAAAGAATGAATTTGTATTGAAAAATGGGGGGCAAGCAAGTGCTTGCGATAATACCTTCAATGGTGAAGGTTGATGTTGAGCAACTCCCAAGATGAGTATCTCCAAGCTCCAAGAGGTCTCCTTCTCCAAGGTTGCTTACAAAGGCCAAAATGCTCAACGAAGATTTCGGCAGCATGAGGATGAGATAATGGATGGATGTGAAATGAGGAGCCCCTGCCACCTTTTTATAGGTTTTGGTGGTGGGGAATACCATTTGTGGTTTTGTGGAAACCAAATGGTATTGACCAACATGGTTTAGGTACTTTTCCCTCCTTTTTCCTTTTTTGAATAAAATTAATATTTTTATTCCCTTTTTAATATTTTGGGAATTTTGGACCCTTTTTGAGGGTTTTTTATGCTTTTTAGGAAAAATAATATTTTTGAGTGGGAAAAAAGGGGTGTACCAAGGTCTTTTGGTGACCTTTTGTTGGCTTCAGAGGCTCAGATGGTGGAAAAGTGGACAAATGGGTCATGTGAATAAGGGAATGAGCTAGTGAGCACTTTTTGGGTGTTAACAGATTGCCCCCTGATGTGTGAGGGAAGGAGCTCATCGTATGGCCGATAGACATCATAGTTCTTTTTGTCTTTTTCCGGGGTTTTAGGGGAGAGAAGAGGCCGGTTGGAGACTGGAGCCACGGCCCTTGGAAGCTGCAAAAACAAAAAATATTACATGGCCTCAATATGAATGAGGTATAATCTTTGATAATGGACGAGGCGGGCATTCCCATGCTCATATCAAGACATATACATAACAATTAGTCCCAAGAAGGGGGATCTAATACATAAAGAATCTACTGGTACATCATAATGGTCCAGGGGGGACATTATTTTGGGATATACTCCTGATCATAACTGATCTCAATAACTGATACACTGGAATAACTGATGAACTGCTGAAACTGAAGGTGTCCAACATCTGTAGGGACTCAAAGACTATGAGTCATCTCTGAGGACTGATGTAACTGTGTACTCAAGGGAGTATGAAACTGGGGTACATCTAAATACTGTCGCCATGCGCAACCCGGATATCTATAGAAGAATTGTAACTGGTTGTTTCCATAGGTAGACTCTCAAATGTGGAAGAGTCAGTAGGTACCCGGGGTCTTCGACGAAAAATCTTGAAAGGATCAATGCCTTGTGCGAGTCTCAACGATGCGATCAAGGTGTTGAAGTCGAGCATGTGAGAAACAACCATTTAGAGAAGTACTGAGGAGTCTTCTCGAAATGATTCATAGGCACTCATCATGAATGGTGATGAGTCCAAGACACAGGGACCTCTAGGTCTATCCTCTGGAATAAATGTGGTTGTCGTCGACAGAGGGAGACCTGCAACTAACAAGGCAATGATGTTTCCTTGATAGGAGCACGAGGTGTAGAACTGAAGTGCTGTAGTGCTGATGGTAGGACTGACATACTTGTGGAGATGGGAAATAACTGGGTCATAAAATGGGTAGACTCAACCTTCCTTTGTTCAGAGCATGATGACATGGTTGACCTGGCAGCATAGGGAACTGACTTGTAGGTGTGGGTATCATTGCTTTTAAGGACTGAAGGGTATGTATTGACTCTGGAGGGGTCAAGCTGATGGGTGCTGTCGAGGGATTCTCAGGGTGACATACTGCAGAATACTCTGAACAAAGGCGACCAAATGGGGAAGCTGCCATATGAGTAGACGTGATCTGTTGTGGCACCGAGAAGCACCATTGGGTCCTTCTTCGTAGTTTTAATGAGCTCCAGGAAGGTATAAAAGTGTGCTCTGAAATGGTACTGTCCTGTGGATTTTGTGAGCCCAGGACTATTCGTGCTCATTGGTGCTTTCATTTTTAAGGAGTCTGAAGGCGATAAGAAGACTCTGCAGCGGTTATGACTACTGTCCTGTTGGTTTTACGAGCCCAAGATGGTGATTGCTCGTGGTCGCTTTCATTTTTAGAGAGTCTGAAAGCGGTAAGGGGACTCCATTGGTGTTCTTTTTCGTAAGTTTAGTCCCCAAGGCCCGAAAAAGCATAAAATGATGCAGATGGAGAACTCTTCTAGCCGATGTGACTAGAGTATACCTTTTTCGTAATTAGTCTACGAGGTCCGGAAAAGGGGTAAACTTATACCAGGTAGACGCCCTTTCAGATACGTTTAGCGAGCATGAAAGGAAGCAAGGTTGCTCGGCGATCTTTTCATTGTTTTAGGAGTCAGAAAAGAGCTTAACAGAAACTCCCTAAGTGCCTTTTTCGTAAAAAGGGATTGCTCGGCCCGAAAAAGGGATAAAATTATACCGAACAAAAATGGATAGATGAGGGCGAGAAAAGGTCTCAAGCATCGTCATCAGTGCGGAAAACTGGATCCGGTGACATAAGGACTGTCGAAAACGGAGAACGACCGATGTGGCACGCAAATCGAGGCTACGTGGGGGGCATGAAAAATGCCCTGAAAATCGAGGCGTGACAGCGAGAAATGATCTCAAGTATCATCACGAGCGTGAAAAACTGAATCCGACGATATAAGGCACGTCGAAAATGGAGAACGGTCGATGTGGCACGCAAACCGAGGGTGACGAGGGAGGCATGGGAAAAATACCCGAAAAATCTAAAGGTGAGAGCGAGAAATGATCTCAAGCATCATCACAAGCATGGAAAACTGAATCCGGCGATATAAGGCATGTCGAAAACAGAGGACGACCGATGTGGCACGCAAACCGAGGCGACGTGGGGGTATGAAAAAAAAATGTCCTGAAAATCGGGACGTGACAGCGAGAAATGATCTCAAGCATCATCACGAGTGTGGAAAACTGAATCCGGTGATATATGACACGTCCAAAACGGAGAACGGTCGATGTGGCACGCAAACCGAGGCCACGAGAGAGGCCAAAAAATGGTCAAAAAATAGACCCCGTGAAAACGGGAAAAGGAAGGAACCTGCATGAAGTTCTCGCTGTGCTAATTCCAATGGTACCAACGGTTTGAAAAAAGGACATCGTATGATACCGCAATGGTTGTTTGAAAATTGGTGGAATTTCTATAAATAGGGCGTGGGGCCCAAATGACTTGTCATTGTTACGTGCGAGTTTGATAGAGCTGTCAGAGCTATTTCTTGATTTCCGGGAGATTTCACCGTTGGTTTTTGACTCCGTGAGTTTCAGGTAACTCTAATTGCCTTAGCCTTTTCAATTATGTCTTTTTTGTTTGGCGGCGGTCCCCTGAAGGCCGTGAAATTCCATGTTGACCCTCCAACGTGGAATATCGTGGGTTTCGGGTCTGTTCCCCGCGATGAACCACGTGGGTTTCAGGCTGACAGTCGCGATGTTCATTGCGACTGTGAGGTTGGAACCCGCGATGTTCATCGCGAGTTCATGGGAGATAGTCGCGATGTTCATCGCGACTGTCTGGCCAAAATCCACGATGTTCATCGCGGGTTTTTGCATGGAGGCCGCGATGTTCATCGCGGCTTTTGGTGGAAATGCTGCGATGGTCATCGCGACTTTTTGTGGAAAAGCCGCGATGGGATTTTTTCAAAAATTTTTGTGCTGGGGCTAAAAATTTCTTCTGTTTTATGGCAGGATGTTGAGGAGACCATTATCCTCGTGGCGGGAGCGGGAGATTGATGATGATCTTATGGAGAGGATTCATACTGATCCGGGGGTGCGACAGACTCTGGCTATGAGCGGACTTTTGAAGTTCGCTCAGATCCCACCTATTCGTTCAGTGAGATGGCTCCTGAACAAGCTAGTGCGTTGGTGGGTGCCGGCGGAGGGTGCATTTATTATTGGGGGTGAGAGGTTGGAGATCACCCTCACATATGTCTATTTTTTGACTGGGTTGCCTCGTTTGGGTGACGTGGGCGATCTCTTGCCGAGGATCCCGCCGGGTGTAGATATGGAGGACTTGTTACAGACCTTCTGTGTTGATGATGCTGTTTTGCAGAACAACTCTATTAGTTTGCGATCCCTACGTGGGTGGGATATGCGAGCTGTTGGGGCATGTGTTCTGCGGATATTGGGTGCTGCTGCGCCACATCGTATGTCTGGGGGACAAACGATGATGGTAGACTCTGTTCTTCGGGGGACTTATTATGCCTGGGGGCAGGTGTCCGGAGAGATCTGGACAAGGCCATTCGAGAGGGAGGTCAGTTCTGTTATGCCTCCTTTCTCTGCTGTTTTTTTCTTCGAGCGGGTGCCGACCTTACGACCACGGGTACCCATTCGTGCTGGTCTGGTGAGTGAGCCTCGCATGATGCGTTGGGGGCAGATGATGCCTCGTGGCGGCGGTGGTGTCCGCGGTTTCTTCACGGAGGATTTTTATGAGCAGTGGGAGCAGATGCCCCTGGTGATTGAGGACTACCCCTATGCCGGCATGGACTATCGAGGTGACCCAGAGATGCCTCATGCCCCAGGACAGGCCTGGAGTTTAGACGGTATGTTTTGTGTTTTATTTGATATTATATCATGTGTTGTTTGATTTATCGTTTATGATTATAGTTGGATGGTATATGATGGCTTATTTGCATTGTGCAGATGTTGGGCCAGTGCCACCGGCCGACTACATGGCTCGTCAGGGGCGGGCGATGGTAGTTGCGCGACCACCTGCAGCGGTACCACCTCCACGTGGTGGAGGATTTGCGGCTCGTGGGCGATGGGTTGGCCCTCGAGATGACGCTATAGAGGGTGTTAGACAGACCTTTGCCAGGATCCTGGCTGGACTCCCCGAGGATGGTTGGAGAGACTTGGATCGGGATATTTTGGAGGGTTGCTTCGGTGCGTCGCCTGAGTGGCGGTCGCTCTTGTTAAGGACAGCGGTGTTTGTGGCGGAGCACAGGGGCGGTGGACGAGATGATCCGGCAGGGGCGGCTGAGAGGAGGATACGTCTGCGGGACGATCCAGCGGGGCCGGCAGAGCGGAGAGTTCGGGCTCGCCATGACCCGGTGGGGCCAGCGGAGGAGGATCCGGAGGAGGAGCCGGAGGATCCTAGGGATCCAGATGAGTAGATGATATTGTATCTGCCCCCAAATGCTTATGAGCATATGGGGAAGCATTTTTTGTACGGCTGATGTATTTTTTGTATATCGGGTGCTTAGGGCACCTATGACATGTTGAATATTATGGTTTATATATATATATATATATATATGTATATATATTTGGATATATTGTCGTGTATGCACGTGGATGCACATTTGTCTTTTGTATATGCCCATGGAGGCACATGTTATGCACGTGGATGCAGTATGTTGTTATTTATGTATGCCCGTGGAGGCACATGTTATGCACGTGGATGCTTTATTTTGTTATTTGTTTATGCCTGCGGAGGCACATGTTATGCACGTGGATGCATTTTGGTTTTTTGTATATGCCCGTGGAGGCACATTTTGGTTATGACATGATGTGATTGGTGTGCCAGTCAAGGATATTGTTGGCCATATGGTCTGCTACACTATTGAGGTTTCTTGGGACATGTGTGAACGAAATGAATTCAAACTGTCTAACCATTTGTTTAGTGCGCAGGAATTTTCTGAAAAGACAAGGATCGCGTACCTGGTAATCATTGTTGAGCTGGGAAACCAGGAGCTGTGAGTCCAAGAAAACGTTGAGGTGACGGATGCTCATTTGGAGAGCTGCGGCCAGGAGACCGGTCACGGCATCATATTCCGCTTGGTTATTGGTGGCGGCACCTAAACATACTCCGTCAATGTGAATTAACTCATGGGAAGGGGAGTATATTACCCAAGCTGCGGAGGCGAGATTGGGAGACCAACGGCTTGCGCCATCAGCGAAACCGACGTAGCAGAGTGGAAGAGGATCCATCTGCGGTCAGGCAAAGAAAAACAAATATTTAGGTTTTTTGAATTTTTTTTGTGAAAAAAAAGAAAGTAAGCCTATACTAGAATGGACGGTGGTGTCCATCAGATTTTCTATGGGTAAAATCGTTTAAGGTACAGCCCGTTGCGTGGGTTGCATAGGGGGTTGCCTTCTGAATCAGTCAAAATGTATGCCCCCTGCCCGAGGCAAGTGTGTACGATATAGGAGCCTTGCCACATAGACACAAAATTTCCCTTTCCGGTTTTATCATGAGCTTGATCGTAAGCGAGGACAAGGTCTCCCTC
Source organism: Larix kaempferi (assembly GCA_027924585.1). Classification (NCBI taxonomy): domain Eukaryota; kingdom Viridiplantae; phylum Streptophyta; class Pinopsida; order Pinales; family Pinaceae; genus Larix; species Larix kaempferi. The sequence goes on from BSBM01000955.1 coordinate 4,862,395, forward strand.
AGAAAAGGTTCTTGGGTGGACGTGTTTGTCGTAACTTAGTTTGGATCGTTGTTTGGCTGCTTCCATGTTTTGAATGGCTGTGCACCGATCTTCATCGGCCTGCTCTAGGAGTAGTAAACGTTGCTCAATCGGGGAAGTGTCCAGTAGGAGTTCAACAGCGATATGTAGAGCTGGAATTTGGCACTCGATAGGGAGAACGGATTCGACACCATGAACTAAATGGAAAGGGGTAAAACCGGTGGTGGTTTTGGTTGAGGTGCGGTAAGCCCATAGTGTAGGTAAAAGCATGTGGTGCCAATTGGATTTGTGTTTGTCTACAGTACGTTGGAGGATGGTCTTCAAAATTTTATTGATCGCTTCGACTTGGCCGTTTCCTTGGGGATAGTAGGCGGAAGAGAAATGGTGTTCAAATTTCAACATGGTTGATAATTCTTTCCAGACGGCATCTTTGAAGTGAGAGCCATGGTCAGAGACTAGTTGCTTCGGCACTCCGAAACGAGTGATAACATGGTTGAAGAAAAACCGTGCTGCAGTGTCGGCTTTGCAATTATAAGTCGGCATGGCTTCCACCCACTTAGTGAAATAATCTACAGCCACAATGATGTGTTTGTGACCGCCGGCTGACGTGGGGTTGCAATCGAGGAAGTCAATGGCCCATTTGCAGAATGGTCCGACAGTGATGACTGGATGAAGGGGGGCGGGGGGGGGTTCTTGCTTTGGGGGCAAAAAGTTGGCAGTTCTGGCAGTGCTTGACTGTGGTGATGCAATTAGTAAACAATGATGGCCAAAAGTAACCTTCCCGAATGATCTTCTGGGCGGTGGCCATGCCGGAGAAATGACCTCCCCAAGCACCGCTATGACAATCATTGAGGACTTGTTCTTCCTCACTATGGGATAGGCAGTGGCGTAGGATGGTATCAACGTCGCGTCAGTAAAGTACATCCCCTAACAAGAGGTATCGGGGGGCGTGGTGTAATATGCGTACGAAGGTAAGTCAAAATGTCTCCGTACCAAGGGTCGTCAGATGAAATGATGAAGATTTGTTCGTCAATCAGGTCCATTTGGATAACGGGTGATGTCGAAGAGGATGGGAGGTCAGTGATGAGGTGAGCAAGCGCGAGGTCTTTAGTACTTTTGGGAGTTCTGAAAGTGAGGTCATATTCCTGGAGGATAATGACCCATTTAGCAACACGACCTTGTAGGAGCCGCCGGGTTAGGAGATAGACCATAGGGTTGGAGTCGGCCACGACCGTGGTATGACTGAGTAGAATGTAGTGTCGCAATTTTTATATGAAAAAGACTACAGCTAGGGATAATCTTTCCTCGTATGGGGAACGCAAAGGTGGGCCAGACAAGGTCTGGCTGATGTAATAAATCACATGCTCTTTGGTGAGAGGCATCTTCTTGGACCAAGACTCCGGACACGGCATGTTCAGATGTCGAGACATAAAGGGTGAAGTCTTGAGAGAAATCCGGTGGGGATATCAAGGGGGCTTGTGTGAGAGCTTTCTTGAGGGATTCGAATGCCGTGTCTGCTTGCTCATCCCAAACAAAGGGTATGTGGGTACGAAGTAAGCGTAAGAACCCGTGGACTTTGGTGGCGTAATCAGGAACGAAGCGCCTAAGGAAATTGGATCGCCCTTGTAGACTCTGGAACTGCCGAAGCGTGCGAGGAGGCGGAAGTTCTAAGATGGCTTTGACTTTCAGGGGATCGACAGTGATTCCATCTTGGGAAATAATGAAACCCAACAACCGGCCTGCCGGGACGCAAAAGACACACTTGTGTGGGTTCAAGCGGATTTTATATTTGCGACAACGCAGGAAAACTTTTCGGAGGTCGTTAAGGTGGTCTGATCATTTTCGGGAACGAGCTGTGAGGTCATCAAGGTAGACTCGCAGGATATGGACCAAGTCGTGAAAGCAATAGGTCATGGCTCGCTGGAAAGTGGCACCAACATTTTTAAGGCCGAATGGCATGACGCGATAGGCAAAGGTGCCCCATGGGGTGGTGAAGACAGTCTTGTACTGATCCTCCTTACGGATGTGAATCTAGTTGTATCCGAAAAACCCGTCCATGAAAGATAGGACCTCATGGCCCGCACACTCATCAATGAGTTGGTCAATGAATGGCATGGGGAAATTGTCTTTTGGACAAGCGTGGTTTAAGTCACGGAAATCAGTGCATACTCGAAGGGTTCCTTGCTTTTTGTTGACGGGAACGGGGTTCGACACCCAGGTGGTGTACGGAATAGGATAAATGAATCCTGCTTTGCGAAGTTTCTCGACCTCAGCTTTAACAGTGGGGAGTTTGGAAGGATGAATGGGTCGCTGTTTCTGGCGAACAGGGGGTACCTCAGGCCATGTATCAATGTGGTGTTCTATGATGGCGGGGTCGAGACCGGGCATCTCGGTATAGGACCAGGCAAAGACATCACGGAACTCTTGAAAGAGCTTTTTGTACGCCTGAGTTTCTGCTTGAGTGCAAGATGCGCCCAGCGAGATGAGCTCAGGTTTCCCAGGTGTTGTGGAAATATCTATCTGTATAGTGGGGGAAATGTTGGACATGTTCCCTTCTTCAAAGGCATCCGGTGCTGGGATGGGGTCCTTTAACCAATCGACCTTAGTGGGTATGAAATCTTTCGATTCGACTGATAGCTGGTTGGATGCGGTGGATGTAGATGTTTCCGGGAGGAAATATGAGCGATGATGCATATCATCCCAAGGGTAGTCGGGTGCAGTGAGTGTCTCCAAAATTTGCTCATCAGTATTGAAGTAGTCAGACCATAAATCAAGGGGTTCTGGTTTGAAAGTTGTTGAAATCATATATATTGTATTGACTTCTTCCAACGAGGATGATGGCGGGGGGTAGATCTCCTCGATGAGGGGAGGAGATATCTCCAAATCAACGTTGTTTAACTCATACAATGCTGCTCTATAGTCAGGGAGATCAGGACAATGGTGAGAGTAGTGGCCGTAAACACTGCATATGGCACAAGGATGGTTGGTGTGCAGTGATCTGTCACGAGGCTGAGGAGGTGGCTTAAGTCTAATGATTGGGATGTCGGTGTCATCGTCCAACATATTCATATGCTCTTGGAGTGCTGGTAACTGTGGGCATTGATGAGTGCGATGGCCTATCTCATCGCACAACGAGCATTTAGGGGGAGCTCGAAATATGGGTGGGGGTTTAACTGCCTTAGGAGGTGGTATAGCAGTGTATGGTTGTGGACCTCTGCCCCCAGTGGGCTTGACAAGAGGAGGAGGATTCGTTGACGACGAAGGGATCGTGAGACCAGGAGATGGTTTCGTCGACGACGAAGGGATTGTGACACCAGGAGGAGGTTGAGTAGTGGTAACAATAGGTTGTACCGGTTGGAGGATGACATTTGGTGTCGGCGGTGGAATGGGAGGCGAAATATACCACATGGGTAATCCCAATGTTAACCCGGGTAGACTAAGGGTAGCCATAACCGGGGCGCTTACTACACCCGAAGGAGGAAATAGAAAGGGGATGGTGTGGATGGGTGTAACACCGATGTGACTAGGGACCAATGGTGGTTGACTATCGGGTGTTTGTGTATTCTGTGAAAGAGTACAGAGGTTTGCGACGTGGGTCTCCGGTGACGGTGGTGGAATGGCCTCGAATGTAGAGGTCATTGGTGTATCTGAGTAAAGTCCGGGTCCTACAGAAGAAACAAAGGAGGTAGTTGCACTAGAAGCGGGTTGTTCAACCATGGGAAGAACATTTTCGGGTGCTGCAGGGGCATTGGGATCATAGTAGGTGCGTTGGTCGATTTTGACCGCGCGTCCCTCGTGGGGGAACATCATGGTACAAAAAACGGATGAGGCAACCGCTTTCATAGCGTACATGTAACTGTGGCCAAGTAAAAGGTTATAATCGAGTTGGGCATTAATGACCTGTATGTCGATGAGCACAGTTTTCCCACCCAACTAGACGGGGACATTGGGTAATAGACCTTGGGGTTGAGCTGACCGGTCGTCGTAGGCCCGCAATGCAGTGGTGGATTGCTGGAGAGTAGGGGATCCCAACTTCTGCCAAACAAATGTGGACATGATGCATGTGGAGGCACCCTCGTCGATGATACATCGATGGATGACAAGATTCTGAATAGAAACAGAAACTTGGACTGCTATGGTGGAAGGCAGATGTGGTTCGGACTGGTCCAAATCAAAGGTCATCAATTTCGAATCGTTTGGGTCAATCGCCCCAATGGCGAAAAGTAAAGTCTTGCACTGTGAAGGACAGTTTTTCAAGACTTCTAACGCAGACATGGCTGCGGGAGATTGAGCTAAGTCATCTACGATGTTGTAATTTGACGCAGCCCGTGCATTGGGGTTATTGTTGATACGGCGGAGTGGGAAACGAGGTGCTTTAGAGATGCCATCGAGTGGAAGCGGTGGTATACATAACGTCTGATCAGTGGGATGAGCGTTAGTATCCTTATCGGCGAGGGGGGGATTCGAAGGTAGGGCCATACTGGTTCCGATGGGTTTGGATGTTGACGTCGGCAGTGGACATCATCAATAAGTGGTGAGTGCCTGAATCGAACATTGGTTGATCAGGAGCAGTGTAAGTGATTTGTTGTGGTGGCACGTTGCCCTGTAAGGGAGCTAACGGCTGAGTGTTCACCACTCCTTGTGTTGGAAAAGGGTTTTGTAGCACCAAAGGTTGAGGTTGTGGTGGTGGAGGGTTGGGTGGCGGCTGAGGAGCCGCCTGCCCTTGACGATGGGCGTCATCTGTCCATAGTTGCTGAGCTCGCTCCAAATGTGGGCAAGCGTGGGTATAATGGCCATAGACTCCGCAAATAGAACAAGGATGGTTTGTTCGTAAATTAGCATTTTTGGCTTGCTTAGGTGGCCGATCAGGATTCTGATGAGTAGGCACCGCGTTATTATTTTGCGGAGGATGGGGAGGTTGTGGACCTTGGTTATTGTGTTGGTTGTTGCCGCGGTTACGTCCTCTTCCACGGTTTGGTTGCCCCCCTGGTTGCGTTGGTTATTTTGGTATTGGGGCTGATGTTGTTGTGAGTACACATGCCCTTGAGCATTGGGGGGATTTTGGGGAGCTGCAGGTGCGGGAGCAGGTTGCGGTGGGTAATATGCAGGTGGAGCTGGCGGTGGTCCAGTTGCCTGTTGGGGTTGTTGGTACCCCTGAGCTATTGGATGTGTTGGATTAGCTGGTGCAGCTTGCTATGGGTACTGCATCTGTTGTGGCGAGAACTGAATGGGGTTCTGTGTAACAGGTTGGTTATGGTATGTAGGAGGTACATATGCTGATGGCGCTTTCCCATAGCAATGTTATGGACAAGAGGGTCCATGAATATGATGGGTCTGGTTTGTTGGAGCGTAAGAAGTTGTCGCTCCGGAACTGGATGTAGCCCTAGAGAGGTCTGGGGCAGGCATGGTGCTCACCATGCTGAAAGGTTTATCTTGTGAGGTGATTTGGCCAATAATGCCATCGGCGGCATGAGATGCCCCCGGCGTGTCACCGCATGAAGAGTCACATCGTGGGGTGTCCGGTATGATGGTGTATAGATAACCCGACTGGGCGTAAATGAGATCAAATTGTTGGGCTTTGAGGATGGCCTCGTCTTCAGACTGGGGTCTTTCAGATGCCACATCCTTCGCAATAAGAGGGAGGAGGGATTTGAGAAACCAATCTAAGAAGATACGGTCGTCTAACTTGATTTTGCAGAGGCTTCGGCGTCGATGCCACTCATGAATGTGGTTAGTGATGTGGGTGGCCGTGTTCTGTCTGCAAGATAGTAGGATCTCGACTCCTGCATCATAGCGAACAGGTAACTGGAAAAACTGCAGGAAAGTTGAGGAAAGGGAGGTAAAGGTGGCATGCGTCCCATGGGGCTGCTCGATATACCACTTAGATGCAGAGCCAGTGAAGGTGCGCTGTAAAAGCCGGAGGCGGATAGAGTCGTCCACTATGGAGTTGGAGGAACACCATAAATGGAAGGACATGATATGGTTCTGGGGGTCCTCACCTGCCTTGCCCTCAAACTTAGGGATGTCAGAGGGGAGTTTGGTGGGCATGTGAGGCCACGCAGGATCGTGTCTGATGGGGTCATTGGTGAGCCTAGCTAAGTCTGGCAGGTTCAGACTTGCCATGTATGGTAAGCTAGCAGATGTAGTGACTGGAACTGGGACATGCCTAGTCATTGTGGTATGATGTAGGGGTCCAGTAGTGCCTAAAGGTATGCTAGGTATGGAGGGTATGTGCCCTCCGATAGGTGTGGTCTGGTATGGGCCAGCGCCTCCAAGTGCAACATGGTTTACACTTGGGTTAGGAATAGCAGTAGGGATTCCTGGGATAGGGTTTGTGGAAACTAGAGGGGGTGTGACCCCTATGTTGGGCATACCCATAACAGGTGGTGGCCCTGTGTTGGGAATTCCTATAACAGGAGGTGGCCCTGTGTTGGGCATTCCTAAATGTGGAGTGTTGCCCATGTTGGGCATACCCAGGGGGGTGGTCGTTGCCATGGATGGCACCGCAGCAGAAGGGTCTGTGGATGTCTCACCTATGGTGCTGGTAAATAGTGGGTCAAATGGTGTTCCAGCCATAATGGTGGTTGGTGGTAATACAACGTAGTTTTTGGATTCTGCCTCAGAATCAGATGTGAATTGAGGCGTGTCAGAATCGGATGACCGTCTAGTTGACCGACGATGTGTCGAATCAAGGGATAAGGCTCTGCGTCGGTGACATGGAGAGCCAAGTAGACTAAACTCTGGGAGTTCGCCCTGAAGACGACGAGAGCGTCTAAAATTCTCAATGGTGAGAATTAAGTTTTTGTGTAAAAAATCTGTTTAAGTATCAGGTGGTGATATATATATAAAAAACTCAAAACCTTAATGCAACCAAGGGTGCAAGAAGGGGAGTGAAAAAGAAGGCTCTCAGGCCAAAAAATCAACCTAAAAAAAGGCACTTATTCTAGCAACTGTGCTACAATAAGTGGAGGAATGCAACAAATGGTCAGAGTACCAACATGCAAACGGCTTCTAGAAAAAATAGGTGTAACTAGACCAAAGGTGGGTTGAATCATGCAAACACCTAACTAAAAGTATTGTGAATCAAACAAACGATATCCTCTGCAAGGTGATGAAATCCAAGTCAGACAATATGAGTGTTGAGACAATGGCTAGATATCCCCCTACCGGGAGGGACACCGGGTAATCAATCCTAAAGAAAGGCTACTAGGATACTCCGTTCATGACGCGTCGAGAAAAGGTAAATCTGCCGTTTGGTCCTTGATCGCAATATCCCAATACAGGGATATCCCGAGAACTGCGAATGGTAGCCCTTCGGTTACTGAATGGATTTCGGTATTCCACTCAGGCTTTCGGAACCATCCTCGCGACTTCAACCCTCCTAGGGGAGAGGCCTTCCCACAAACCGGTTGTGACCGCGCCAATAAATACTAAGAGATTTTAGCTCCCTAATTAGACAACTTCTATGTCTCAGATGTAATAACTGAGGGGTGTTATTGGAACACCTATCCCCCCAATACTACCTAGCTACAAAGTTCTTTTAGTGTTCCCCGAGTGGGGTTAAAGGTTTGTTGAAATTAGGGTAAGTTTTAAGGCTCAGTTCAATTAAGTGATCGAGTGGGTGCATGTGTGGTATTGTAAACTGAACTTTGAAAAAAGTAAATGCTTTACCGAAAATTTTCAAAAAACAAAGGATCTTTTTGAAAATAAAAGAGCAACTTTATGATTTTTTTTTCAATAAATGGAAATTAAATGCTTTTCAAAGACTTATTCAAAAAACAAAGGATTTCTTAAAATATAAAAGCAAATAATATTACTTCTTAAAGAAATAAATGGATTTCTTTTTCAAGGAAATTGCTAAGGGCAAGATTTTAGAGAAGTAAACAGGAAATTTTTTTTAACCTAGATAAACAGCAAAATAAGTCTTTCTTTCACTTTCTTGAAATTTTTTTTTAAAAAGACTTCTAGATGTGCATTTAAATAGTAAAAAAAATTTTATGGCTGTAAAATATGCAGAATTTAATACTGTAAAAATGTGCTATGTGGGCAGAAAATACAGTAAAAAATAATTTTTTAAATCGGAATGGCCGAATGAAAAAATTAGCAGCGCGGGTTTTGACAGAAAAGCCGCAATGGACTGCGCGGGTTTCTGTCGCACAGTCGCGATGGACCGCACGGGATTTCGGCGCATTGTCGCGATGTGCAGCGCGGAAAATGTCCGCGAAGCCGCGATGTGCAGCGCGCAAATAGGCCGCGAAGCCGCGGTGAACCGCGCGGAAAAGGGCCACGCAGTCGCGATGTGTAGCGCGGTAAATGACCGCGAAGCCGCGATGTGCAGCGCGGAAACTGGCCGCGAAGCCGCGGTGAATCGCGCGGAAAAAAGCCGAAAAGTCGCGATGAGCCGCGCGACTGTCAGGCTAAAAATCGCGATGCGAAAGCCGTGCCCGGAAGCCGAAAAACGGACCCAAAAATTGAGAATTCCGGGTTGTTAATGGCAATAGATGGGGCCAAAACTTAGAGCAGCAATGGATCTGCTGTCTAAGATGGCAGATCTATGGATCTAAAGGTTAAAAACTAATAAAAAACTAAGATTAAAAGAAAAACTAGAGATCTATTGTTCAAACCCAGCGGAGTCGCAAAAAACTGTTGGCCCGGTTTTGCAACCAGGCTTAGTGCTATGGGCACCTGCTAACTAGTAGCAGCAGTTTCAAATAGAATTAAACAAGAAACTAATCTAAACAAAACTAATCACGGATCTATGCAAGAATATAAGCAAATAATGTAAACATTTAAAAAACAAGAACAAGAAAATATTAAAGAATGAATTTGTATTGAAAAATGGGGGGCAAGCAAGTGCTTGCGATAATACCTTCAATGGTGAAGGTTGATGTTGAGCAACTCCCAAGATGAGTAGCTCCAAGCTCCAAGAGGTCTCCTTCTCCAAGGTTGCTTACAAAGGCCAAAATGCTCAACGAAGATTTCAGCAGCATGAGGATGAGATAATGGATGGATGTGAAATGAGGAGCCCCTACCACCTTTTTATAGGTTTTGGTGGTGGGGAATACCATTTGTGGTTTTGTGGAAACCAAATGGTATTGACCAACATGGTTTAGGTACTTTTCCCTCCTTTTTCCTTTTTTGAATAAAATTAATATTTTTATTCCCTTTTTAATATTTTGGGAATTTTGGACCATTTTTGAGGGTTTTTTATGCTTTTTAGGAAAAATAATATTTTTGAGTGGGAAAAAGGGGTGTACCAAGGTCTTTTGGTGACCTTTTGTTGGCTTTAGAGGCTCAGATGGTGGAAAAGTGGACAAATGGGTCATGTGAATAAGGGAATGAGCCAGTGAACACTTTTTGGGTGTTAACAGGGTTGGCATTGTTTAGTTTAAGCTTTATGATTGTGGATGACATGTTTAGAAAGTTTTGACTAAGTTGTATAATAAAGCTGTCTTATTTTTATTAAGTTAAAGTTTAATTTATTATGTATAATGGGGCTAATACAATGGTGTATTATGTTTCTAGGGCTTTGATCTCACATTACTTCCACTTTATTTTCAAAATCTTCAAACACGTAATTGAAACACTAAATTGTTTTATTGAAAAAGTAAAATGTAAAAAATCATATTTAAATAGGAAAATTCAAACAAACACAAAAGTTATTGCCCAATAATAAATAAAACAACCATTCATGCCACATGTCCAATACCAAGTGTCTGTTTTTACCTTGATAATTTAAAAAAAAACTATACAATTGCATATTGCAAACCCAAGGCTCACATTTTTTTTAAAGAAAATAACTATACAATTGCATATTGCAAACCCATGGCTGAATTTTCAAAAATTCAAAATTAAGGATAAGGACAAATATTTCGGAACTTGTATGAAAATATTGAAAGCTTAAATGATGCATAAAACTCTGTGGCCTATTAACATAGTTTGGCTAGAGTTTAACCATGAAATTGTCATTGTAACATCGTCCTACATGTTACGTCAAACATTAGTTATTGAAAGATTGATCCCATTTGAGTTACTCTATACATCACCATTAAATGCATCAAATTTTCTTACCAACATTAAAAACCTTGCAATATTAGTTGTCAAAATGCAAATCGCCTTCAATACATTTGTCTATCCTAGATGATTTTCTCCTATATCCTTTTGAAAGGGATATGATGCAGCACAGCTTTCTCTTGTTAATTCAACCATGGCTATTCTAATAATTCAACCAACTTAAATGAACTCAATACCGTATAGATACTAATAATTAGAAATAATAATAAAATTTTAATTCAATTTAATAATAAAGTTTAATGTATACTACGTTAACTTAATTTAAATAAATAAAATGAGGACTATTGATGAATTGCATTAACATATTACATTAATTAACTAAATTTAGATTATACAAATTAACGAAATACTAGTAAATCCAATTGAAACATTTGACATTAAGTAATTTTTATTTATTTTTAAAACGTAAGTCTTAATGTAATTAACTACATTAAACCATGAGTAAATTACGTCCTCACTTGATCAACCTACGATTGCAGAATTTGCATTTCCACGCTGAGGGTTTTATTCAATTTTCCGAGAATTATACTTTAAATATATTCTAATAAAACTTAGAAGTTATATATATATTTAAATTTTATTTTAACTACAATTAATAAAAAAAAAATGATTTGATTTTTTATATATACTTATTTTTAAATATAATAACAAGAGCCACTAAGTGGCAATGTCCCCGACGATAGATTTAAGATTTAATGTTTAGTGAAAGCTTGTTTCATAGCCCTTTTGTAATCGAGGTCAAGGTAAAATGAAACATTTTTGTCTTATTGCGAGGAAGTACTAAGTGTCGTATTGATATGCATCACAATGCACCAATATTACATGAAATACTGGAAAAAACTACACCATGTACATGGCATACCATCAAACAATCCATTCAATCTTAGGATCTTACTTGACTTCAAGAACTTGTAATGTGCATTCCATTGTGCAAAAACTTGCAATATAAATCTCAGTGCTTATGATCTTACTTGACTTCATACATTTGATATAATAACCAAAATTCACCCTATAAACTATATTTAAAGAATTATATGTTGATTTTTTAAAACTTCTTTGAAATCAAACATGCAACCCAACCCACATAAATCCTCAGCACTATGTCCACATGATTGTTTAGATTATGGCTAATTATGTATTCATCATACACGTTGCACGTTGAATTAAGAAGTGAGTAAGTCTTATTAGTTTTGGACATACACATGTCATCTACTTGTTTTCACAAATTCCACAACAATACATAAGTTTAAGATGATCAAGTTATTCAAACTCCAATCTAAGCTTCAAAGTTTTGTGTGATTGAGATTGAATTTCAAGCTCCAGTCTAAGCTTCAAAGTTTCGTGTTCTTGAGATTGAATTTCAAGCACTTAGTTATGGGATAACCACCGTTAGTAACTATTATTTAAAGTAAATATACCAAACATCATGCATGGTATTAATACCATGTGCCACTTTAACCATTAAAGGGGTAGTTTAAATTAAAAATTTAACTAATATGGCATACATGGGGTAGACTAAAGGGATTCGAACCATGAAAAAATTTGCAAGCAACAATGATATTTCTGTTAAATGTAAAGCATCACGAGTCATTCTCCAAGCCAATCGTGTGCAACCAATATTGGTCCTCATGTGTTGAGGTAAGAGCCTGAGTTGGACTCAGGAACTTGGAGTAGATTCTCAAGTTGGACTCAATAATGACTAAGCCTTCAGTTGTAAAAGGTTATTCCTCATGTGTTGAGGTGAATGCTTTGATGTATCAAAGTGATGATGTTGTAAAGTCTTGTTCGACAAGGCTCGAGACTTGTGTGTAAAATCATATTCTCATGTGAAACTCCAGTTATAGTAGGTACCCATGGGGTCGACCTACAATTATAGACGTAGAGGCTTTGCATGTTGAAGCATTAATGTGGTGTGATGTATTACTAACCATGGTCACTGATTTCTATTAAGTCTCCTTTAGAGACTGGCCACCTCTAGAGTGAATTACTTTAGCATATGATCATTTGGTCCAAGAGTAATATAATATGATCACATCATCTGACAAATCTTCTAAGTATAATATGATATGATAGATAATTAAAGTTAACACATATTGACCATGCAGTAAAGATAAGAGATAAATATAAATGCATAGAGAAAAACAGAATTCAAATTTCTCATGAGATGACTAAGTGAACTCGAATTGTTAAGATTCAGTTAAAGCCACAATGTATGCCTCATTTAATTAAAGAAATCCCAATGGTCACTACAAGTAAATCAATCAGTATGATTTTAGTTAATAATAGTTAACTAAGGCTTAATAAAGAAGGACAAGTTAACTAAAGTGCTTTGCATTGATTACACTTTAGTTAAACTAAAAGACAACACTTAAGCTAACCAAAAGACAACACTTCATATAATTAAGTGTTTTCATTATGACACTTTAGTTATAACATTACGACACTTAAGTTAGCTTCCTAACTAAGTGGTCATGCAATCAGTTAGAGGGTGAGTTCACTCTGGAGTCAGTTAAGCATCATTTAATGTCAAAGATGAAAGACATTGTGCATATGTTATGCAGGATTCAAGAAATTGATGTGCATGATAATTTTCCAAGAAGGCAATTCGCAGTTTTTTCATGTGATGCACCATTACCCATGCAACCATTCTCTATATAGCTTGCATGGTAGTGATTCTTGTTTGTTATTAATGTACTGGGAACATGGTAATTTGATATAGTTGATCTCTATTCTCTATTGCTCAGTATTCTCTCTTATCTAGCACTTGAGCCGACAAAAGCAATTTGTTATTTTGTAAAAGACATTCTTTGTTATCTATCATAATTATACTCTAAATATTTGTTGTGGTTTTTCATCCTCATTGTTTTGAGGGTTTTCCCCAGATTACATCTTTTGTTATGGTTGAATTTTTCATGTGATTGAATGGTTCATTGATTCAAGTATTCAGTATTTCTGCACTTAAAGTTTTAAAGTTCAAAGCTCATCATATTTTCTCAAAACTTATCATGGTATCATATCTGAGGGCGTGAAGGAGATAAGATTTATCAAGCAAACTTGAGCCTACGTAGATCTTGAGGAGTTGAGCACAATACTTGAGAGCCATGGCATCGATCTCTGTTTGACTAGAAGACCGTCTTGACGGCACTTCGAATTTCAACAATTGGAAGGAAAGGGTGTTGAACATCTTGGAGGAACATGATTTGGATGGATACGTATCCATAAAATTCAAGAATAACCAATCTAAATCCAAATGGATCATCTATGATTCGGTAAAGGACAATTTGATGTCCATGATCACTCCATTGAAGACCAGAAATCAATGTTTTCATACATTAACAAATATATATGAGAAAAAGGCCTCGAGTCAAAAGAGGGCATTGAAGAATAAGCTAACAAATATTGTCTTGAATGCATAGGAGCTAATAGGTAGTTTTACATCCATCTCCTTCTCTCATGTGTATAGAGAAAAGAATAAGGAGACTGTAGATCTTTGGATGGACCTAGTGTAAGTAACTAAGCATAAGGATGGGGGTGCTTTCCCTATTCCCTCTAGGAAGATTATGTTCTAACTCATTTTAAGACCTCCATGTATGACAATGGTATCAATATACCATGATGGAGGTTGGAGAACTACTTTTCTCTCCTTCAGAATGACAACCCTCTAGTTGTTCAAAATTTGCAATTTTGATGTTCCTCCCTTTGAGATTCTGTGATGCTTATGCAGTTATCTCAAGGCTTGTCACAATTTTTTATTATCCTTTGACAGTCTTATGGATGTTTTTCCCACTGATTATGTAATCAACATGAAGATTTGTTTTTTTAGCTTTTCACAGTATTACTATGTCTTTCTTGACACTTCCAAAATGTATCAAAACTATTGCAATTGGAAATAAAGTTTGATACAAGTTTTTTTCTACAAAAGAAAAAAAGATAAGACAGGATAATTTTATTAATGTCTGCAAATGACCAAGAAATAGGTCAATGGGACTAGAGAGTACAACTAGTCGGACCACAAAACTATGAGAGTGTCTAGAACACTCCTAGATGTTAAAATATTATTCAAGAAATATATACAAGACATCAAAAGAAGGAAAGTAGCATGAGCAACAAACTTTTAACCATTAATACTTTCATAATGGAGATCTAGTTTAAAAGGATAAAACTTCAGAGGTAAACAAGAAATTCAAATTCAAATTCAAATGGCCTTGCAAATTCATAGCTACCAAATTCCAACATAAGGCAATATAAATTATCTTGTGCATTCAGTTTTTTTATTACATCAAGCACAAGTATGTATGACTCATCAAAATACCATTATATGTGGGAATTTACTTTTCTTAAGGTCATCACTCCACAATGCACCTAAACACATGCAAACAGAAAGAGAATGAGAGACACACATTCATAATCGTAGATCTTTATTGAATAATACTCTTGAATCACTCTCCATATCCTAAAAACCCGCCATTTTAGGAGCAACAACATAACTGAGCATACCAAAATTTTATGTAAACCAATTAACCAAAATCCCAATGCATTTAGATAATTAAAGTTCATTACTCCATTAATAATACAAAGAAAAATGATGGACTTACACTACATTGTTCCATAATAACAAAAATAAAAGCTAAAAATAAAACTAATTATTCCTTACTTTCTAAACTAAGTTCTTCTAGCAACAAATGTTGTTGATTAATCTATATGCAGTGTAAAACACCCAGTATCCTCGTTGGTATGTTGAGGAAATGGGGTGTATTTTTTTTTCCTTACTTAGTCCAAACAACCCAATAAGTTAGCCATAATGCTTTTGAATCATTAACATCAAGTACATTCCCATCAATTTCATTCCGACATACAAAAATATATAATTTGTAGCACACCCACTACACAACATATACTTCTATCATATAATTCTCGGTTACCTAAAAAATATAACTCTTACATATTAACAACTCATAGTATTTTCTCATCAATGGAAACGATCATCTGGATATAAATGTATAAAGTGGACAACATACATTAACATCATGCACACCTTATCAACTAGTTAAACATACGTGTGTACCTTTTAAGTAAATCACAACTATTGTCACTTCACCTTACATGCATAGGTACAAGCGTACTCCCATTGACACACAGTAGTATTACATTCTATATTTCACAATATCCACATATAAGAATGAAATCGATTAATCAAGGGAACTCATGGCGAATACATTAATTTATAACTTGACATCTTCAAATAACAATACAATAATGAATGATACTTATCTAACGAAAGTAGACTAAAGGTGACTAAAGGTTTGACTGCAACTTTCCTCCCAACCATTGGCTCTTTGTCCGGTGTATATTGCTGCCACCGAGAGGCCACCTCGGAGCTCGCAATGAATCCACTAGGGTAGATATTATATTATCAGAAACATTCTTTTTCTCGTAATATAAAATACTATTTGCTTATCGACTCATTGAGATTAGACAAGGACAAATAGGGTCAAGCCCTTCCTCTATCACTTAGACCCAATAAGTACATTTAAGATATTTACCAAGGGTAACATCCCCTTAATTACTCTTAAGTATAATAATTTGTATATATAGACTTCACTCTCAAAATGATACAAGCATTTAGTTCAATCACCTAGCATACATTTTCGTGGTTACTAGCATACATTTTCGTGGTTACTCCCCAACATTATATATATTTAAATTCATAATCCCAACCAAACCGAGGGTTGCGCCGTAGCTGGTTATTCACACATATGTATTATGAAGAACTATATCTCAACCAAGTCAAGACCACGCCCCTAGCGCACAGTTTGCTAATAATAATATATGTATATATATTCAATACAGAATCCCAAGCCACACACTGACTACGGCCTAGCTAACATCTTTGTATAACCTACATATGTAATCTTTAATATTTAAAAAGAGGCTCACTATCCAACCAGCAACAAAACATACACAGATCGATTTCTACTCTGTCAATTATGCACGCATAAATCGCACTATGCAGAGGACGAGATGTGGGTGAGAATAAAAGCTTTGTCAATCCATAAGATGCAAAGGTCGCATTAGAGAGATGTGTTAATCATAAAATTCAAATTATATCGATCAATAAGATGCAGATATCACATTACAACAAAGAACAACAACCTGTGCCAGCTGAAGTATGTATATATTATTTAAATAATAAAACATAGATTCGTTAACATCTATCCTAGCTTCTGCCGCACATTAAGCAGGGGTTAATAATAGAATAAACATATATAGAGTTTAAGCAAGGCAGGCATCGAATAAGGAAGATATCGATTCAGCATCGGTCGGTTCTCTTCATTGGGAGATTTCCCAGCTTTGCAATTTGTATATTTGGTAACCTAATTACAATTTGTATATTTGATAACCTAATTACTACAGAGTATGCATAAACCTTGTAGGGAACAAGTAGAGAGATCGACCTGTGAACAATGCAGATAGACATGTACATTGATCGCATATCTATTTTTATACAAACATAGCGATCTAAAAAAAGTGGAGTCAAGCTCTCTAAAGACCGTCTCTTCTTACCACACAATTCCACATAATTTCAATATATATAAAAAAATATGCACCGATAAATGAGGATGTTTCCCCCCCCTTGAGAGTCAAGCAACAGATTGGCTCTCCTAGAGCCCATCCATTCGTATTACTTCCCAACAAACAAGGTATACTATGGAGGGCTTATCTCTATTCATGCTAACTTAAGGCAATAATTATTTAATAGGAGAAATATGCCTATGGAGAGCCCATCCACCCGGTCATAGAAGATGATTCTTCTCCACGATAAATAGGAGAAGGTTCCATTAAGTGGCAGTTACGAGTTACTCTCCTTGCCAAATAAGGGGACAATACCCACGTTTTCCCATTTCAAAATAACTTATTAACATTTTATGAATATATATGGTTCCATACAAAATGTATTTTCAATGACTATAAGGAGAGGATGCCTAGAAGTATTGATTGTCCCAATTATTAACTATTTTCCCCTTCCCTAGATAATTAGGGTCCCTCTATCTATTTAAGATAAAGGTATTTTGACCTTAATTTAATCTATATTGATTTTGGCTAGAAAACGTGATACCTCTATCTATTTAAAATAAAGGTATTTTGACCTTAGTTTAATCTTTTTTAAAGGAAAGGTCTTACTTCTCTCCTTTTCAGGTCATAAAATATTTGGGCATCTTTTATAGGTATTTGTAATAGTAATATTTAGGGGAATCACTTAATATTACTTAGGATTATTTAGTAATACACATTTTTACGCTAGTGGTTAGGTCTTAGGGGTTTCTTACTAGCTTGTAACTCGTAGTTACTTTGTTTAAGATTAACATAGCTTAAGACGGCACTTAAGACCCTAGGAAACAAGTAAACCATTACCTTCCTTCAAGTGCCTATGGGCACCAAGATGACATACGTCAATAATATCCTAGGTTCTCATGGCTCAGTAGCTAGTCAACCTCTCTCCCCTAGTTGGATTCATTGCCCCGTCGTTTAGTTGCGTCACAACCTTCAGTATCCTAGGTCTATAGTCATCAATTACCACTTAGGAAATAAATAAAAACTATTGCAAGGTTTACTGGTGGGGCCTTTGCCTTGAGCTCCTCACCAGAAATGAGTACATATTTACATTTTTTAGTTACAAAAGAATAGGGGTAAAGAGAGGGATGCTACAGGTGTATTATGTAACAATCATGTTTCGATCCTAAAACATGTTGTTGTTCATCATAGGCAGGACCGTCCGGTGTTTTCGTGGGGTAATTCATATGAAAATCATAGACAACTTCATAAAAGGGTATGTTGAGGATGTCCTAGGAAGTCCAAAAGTCTAAATAATATTTTATAGTGAAAATGAAATTGGGAAATTTTATTTTTTTTATTATTATCATTAAAGTAACGTAATTTTCATAATGGGGAAGGACAATGTTAAAATTTATTAACCTCACAACAATGATGTAAATGAAAAAAGTCATTTGATTCTATAAGAAATGTTTTATTAATATTATGAATGAATATGGCTCTATATATGTATAAATGTGATTTGAATATAATTATCATGTTAATTTTTTTTATGATAATGAAATATGATTTATGAAAATTGTAGGGTATGTGTAAATTGTGATGCTTTATATTTATGTCTATTTAAAATTGTTATGAGATATCTTTGAAGTGGATATTCTTTCGGGGCATGCTAAGTAAGAAGAGAAATACATAATGTATGAGTTCATTGGTGTTTGTAAAATATTTAATAAATATAAATTTTGTATGATAAGAGAAGATTTAAAGAGTATCAAAATGATAAAGCAATGCAATTATAGGTGATTATTTTTTTGTCTTGTAAGGGTTTAAAAAGCTAAATTGTACAATATTTCAAACAATGATTTCAACTCCAAAAAAGCCAAATTTGGTATAATAGAATTTCAAACAATGATTTCAACCAAAAGATAAAATTAAATTAAACTAGGTTTCAAAATCAATACTTAGTTAATAGCAGAAAATATATAAAATTAAAATCAATACTTAGTTAATAACAGAAAATATATAAAATTACTATGGTTAAAATTATGGGGTTGGGAGTTACCTTTCCATATAACAACCTTGGACTAAACTAATCCCCATTAGAATGCATTCAAAGAGATCTAATAAAGTTGCATTCAAAGAAATGTTAAGAATGTTGCTAACACAATGGATATAAATGAGGTCAATAATTCAAATCTAAAGGGGTTGAAATGGAAGATGGTTAACATGTGTGCATTGTTGGCAACAAGCTTTCGAAATGTGTGTTCATGTGGATCTATTAAATTGAAAAGGTATTTTTCATTTGCAAGTTTTAGAATGTGTTTGCATTTGGAAGACCTATCATATTAAAATTTAACTAATTTTAATTGCATCTTGTCTGGTTGGAGTTGTGTTATTCAAAGTGCTTTTACTCTTCGTTATTATTCCAAATGCATGTAGGGAATAATTGTGCTTCATTATTACTAGTGTAAATTCATCTTAACTTAAGATTTATTAATAATTGAGGGAAATCCTAAAAAAATGAGATGTAAATCTCCCCATGCTCAAAAGATCTAAAGTTAAGATGGATATATATATATAGATAGATAGATAGATAGATGAGACAATGTAACTGCAATCCATTATTTTTTCTTCTATCTTGTTTTTCCCCTCAAATATGAATGAACATGAAACCCATTGTTTGATGAAAAATTAAATTAAACATAATAAAGCATGAATCACACCATGACTATCTTGAATATGAATCATAGATAGATAGATAGATAGATGAGACAATGTAACTGCAATCCATTATTTTTTCTTCTATCTTGTTTTTCCCCTCAAATATGAATGAACATGAAACCCATTGTTTGATGAAAAATTAAATTAAACATAATAAAGCATGAATCACACCATGACTATCTTGAATATGAATCTAATATGTTTACTTCGCAGTGATAAGGAAAATTTGTGCAAATGTGGTTAACTTGAGTTTTTGTTTTCAGAGTGGATATGTTGGTTATCTCTTGCATTGTTGTGAGTGCATGTAATCCGATAGTTTTTTTATTCTTCGACTATTTCCATAAATTTTCATGTTGATCACCAACGATTAGAAAATACAATGACTATGAACGATTGTACTTTGGCCATTGAAATTGTTTAGATATATGAAAATGGAGAAGAATATATGTTCATTATGCAATTATGTCATTGAACATCAATCTTTGACATAATAAGTTCCACTCTGTGATCTTTTGTTTGTTTATGTTTTTCTCTATACAAGAAAGGAAACCATGGACAAAATAAGTCAAATTGAAAATGTATTTCAGAAATTTGTTTTTTTTTTTTTTTTTTTTTTCTAGTGGGTAATTTGTTTCTGTTTGTTGCAAATAGAGGATCATATTGCTCATAAGGACTTCATCTTGTAGAATTTTATCGGGCACGTGCATATAAAATATGTGTTTTAAAAGTTACAATTGAAAGTTTGAAATTTTGTTGCAGCATGTGATTGAACTTGGCACATATTTTATATTCCATTAACCATGTACAAATAAATGTATCATACTTTTTGCCACCTTTTTCTTTACACAATTCTTTTCCTATGTTAACTTTTAGATTATAAATAATATGGTGTCTGGACAGGTTGTGACCTTAAAAATAAATTATTATTATTATTATTATTATATAAGTTTGTAAATATTTAAATATAAATTTTATGTTCTATAGTGGTTTGCATTTACAAGTTTTATAGTGTGTTTTCATTTGGAAGACCTAACATATTAAAATTCAACTAAATTTAATTGCATCTTGTATGCATGGAGTTGTGTTATTCAAAGTGCTTTTACTCTTCGTTATTATTCCATATGCATGTAGGGAATAATTGTGCTTCATTATTACTAGTGTAAATCCATCTTAACTTAAGATTTATTAAGAATTGAGGGGGATCCCAAAAAAATGAGATGTAAATCTCCCAATGCTCAAAACATCTCTAGTTAAGATGGATATATATATATATATATATATATATATATATATATATATATATATGAGAGACAATGTAACTGCAATCCATTATTTTTCTTTTATATTTTTTGTTTCCGAAATATGAATGAACATGAAACCCATTGTTTGATGAAAAATTAAATTAAACATAATAAAGCGTGAATCGTACCATGACTATCTTCAATATGAATCTAATATGTTTACTTCACAGTGATAAGGAAAATTTGTGCAAATGTGGTTAACTTGAGTTTTTGTTTTCAGAGTGGATATGTTGGTTATCTCTTGCATTGTTGCGAGTGCATGTAATCCCATAGTTTTTTATTCTTCGACTATTTCCATAAATGTTCATGTTGAAATCACCAATGATTATGAAAATACAATGACTATGAACCATTGTACTTTGTCCATTGAAATTGTTTCGATGATTGTTGAGATATATGCAAATGGAGAAGAATATATGTTCATTATGCAATTATGTCATTGAACATCAATATTTGATATAATAAGCTCCACTTTGTGATTTTTTATTTGTCTATGTTTTTCTGTATACAAGAAAGGAAATCATGGAAAAAATAAGTCAAATTGAAAATGTATTTCAAAAGATTGTTTTTTTTCTAGTGGGTAATTTGTTTGTGTTTGTTGCAAATAGAGGATCATATTGCTCATAAGGACTTCATCTTGTAGAATGCCATCAGGCACGTGCATATAAAATATGTGTGTTAAAAGTTACAATTGAAAGTTTGAAATTTTGTTGCAGCATGTGATTGAACTTTGCACATATTCTATATTCCATTAACCATATACAAATAAATGTATCATACTTTTTGCCACCTTTTTCTTTACACAATTCTTTTCCTATGTTAACTTTTAGATTATAAATAATATGGTGTCTAAACAAGTTGTGACCTTAAAAAAAGATTAGTATTATTATTATAATATAAGCTTGTAAATATTTAAATATAAATTTTATGTTCTATAGTGGTTTGCAGGGAAAATTTTAAGAAACCCCCTAAATTTCTACGTATAATAAATGGAAAAATCTGCATGATATATATGAAAATATGAAGGCTATTTTATCAATGTTATATTATGTTTTCATAATTTCTTGGCAAATCTCTCATTGAATTATATAATCTTATAAAATATTGACAAATCTTGCACTAAATTATAAAACCTTGTAAAGTCTTGGCGAATATTTTACTAAATTATAAAATATTGTGTTGGGGAAACTTTGGATCTAAGGCGATGGAATTCTAAACTCTCCTAGATGAAAATGGGTCGCTATAAGACCTGATAGTAAATAGATCAACTTCCCTTCTCATGTCGACATTAAGAAACTTGCAAAATGAGATTCAACCCATAAAATCTGAACGAATGTAAAACCGACCTCGATTTCCATGATCAATACAGGGCGAAAGAGCCCCTAGAAACTATCATTTCTAGAAATCGGGGGCAAATGGGAGATGTCTAACAATTTTCGTGGGCGAATAGAAGTTTAAATCGATTTTTAAAGGGGCTAAATTGTTTTATTTTGGCTCCCCTTTCTAAATTAAAAGGGGCTAACCTCCTATTCATTAAAAATAAATAAATAAATAAAATGTGGGCTATTCATACCTAATGGGAATTTAATAAAAAATTAGCTGATTAAAAATGTAAAACCCCTAAATTTAGCCCATGGGCTAAGATTAGCCCTAAACTTTTCATGTTAGTGTGATTCATTTTGATTTACAATAAGAAAAAAATTGCTTACTAAAAGTTTTTAGAGTTATAATATTGACCAAAATTCTCAACTTCACATTTCTAAAAGCCTTTACTAATGGCTGCAATTTTTTTTGCGAAGGTTACTTATAGTAATAAACTTTCTGTGAATGGAGGTTTTTTCTATAGGTTTCATTTACCTAGGTGTGTTAGGATCGATGTAGTATATATCAATGTGCACATGTGTGTTGTAGATTTGTGCAGATTGCCACACTCACATGAAGGTGACCAAACTAAGAATGTTGAGCCAAGTACTCGAACTGGTATTCACTATGATTGCACCAATGCACACATTAAAATATGGAACCTTCAGGTCGACATTTCAGTATGGAGCATCTTTGCGTACATTTCAATCTAGAGCATTGAATGCATATTCATATTTAATAACATTAGGAGGGCTATTATAATTTGATGCCCTCATGCCCAAATAAATATGACAAGGACTAGTGCCATTTGTTTCATGTTGCAACAATCTATTATTTAGTTACAAGTATTGGTGCATATATATCTATAGGAGTATCTATAATTTACAATCCCTCACAGAAGTAATGGTAAACAAAGTGGCAATGGGGAGCTCAAGGATATGCTCATGAAATAATGCACATGTTTTCTAAAAAAGAATATCACTTTCTAAAGGAACAAATATTGTCAATCTATAAAATTTGCAAACCACTACAAAAATGCACTCATGTTGTCTTTGAGAAAAATGTAAACCTTTACCGTGATTTAAAGGGATTCCTTTCAAGAACTAAATGACATTACAAGGGGTTGATACAACCTATGTTTTTGAGAAAGGATAATTGCTTGATTAGATAATGCATAACACCGCATCTTGCAATTGTTGGCCAATAAAAAGGTCTTGAAATGTAACATTATAGGAAGAATTTACCTTTGAAGTTCTATTTTCTTATTCGAACACATGAGTTAACTTATATTGAAATCCATTTTCCAAGTGATAGTCTAAGAAAATTTCTTGATTCATCAAATTATGTTGAGAAAACTAGTGTTAGTACTTTACAAACATAAGTACCAATAAGAGTGAGTTAACATACAAGTCCAAATTTTAAAACCCATAAATTTAAGGCACCCACTATTAAAAGCAATGCATTTACACAAATATAAAAAATGACTTTGGTGCAATGAACAACATGGTACTAACCTCCCCCTTTGCTGTAACATCCCTCCTTTACACCCTAATATTTTGTATATACAATTATTTATTGTACGGTTTCTTGTGAGGAGCTCAAGGCCAAGGCCCCACCAATAAACCTTGTAACTCTTGTAATTTAATTCCTAAGTTGTAAAACTTAGGAAACTAAGGATGGACCCAACTAAGCAACGAAATTCGAATCCACTAAGGGAAGGGGTGATTGATAGGGAAGCCATGAGATTCAGTTAAATTCGATGGATGTCGTCCGGGTACCTCATGCGCTAGAAAAAGAATAACTTCTCAGTAAAAAGGATAATGAAACTATGGGAACTTGGTTGATGATGACTCAATGTCATCATAACTTCTAAAGAGAATTTAGTTTCAAATAACCAAAAGAATGTACGCTTAAGTGAAAGTAGACTTGCATCTACTCAAGCTGATACTAAAAACACATAACATAGAAATAAATAAGTATATATGTATATAAAATATTAAGAGAAGAATATATATATATATATATATTTTATAAAAAAGAATCCATGTGAAAAAAGGAGTAATGAATCTATATATATATATATATATTTATAATACAAATATATATTTTATATATAGATACACAAAGCATAAATTGTATATGTATAAATATATCTCAATTAACTTCCAACTCACGGAAGAAGACCTACCTTCTGTAAAGATTAAAGATATGGGGAGGTTTATTGTTTAAAGGTAGGCAGCATAAGGCGCACTCCCAAGGCAAGTGAACTATTGTTATAGATATATATATATATATATATATATACTCTTTTAGGTGGGAGTGGAGTGTATGGTGGAGTAATAAGAGTCGGTTGTCTCCGTAACTGGGGATCTTCAGTTTGACTAAACTGCCACATGTTCCATACAGTAAAGTGGAGCACAAGAACACTCCTTCATAAGGAAGTGAGAACTCGATGGGGAGGGGGTGATCGGTTTGACAGAGATACATTCCTCTGGTAGTAGCTCGATGAGATGGCGTAAGATGGAGGGATATGTTGCGCAGGTCTGCATAACCTCTCTGGAAGTGGTATGCCGCGCAGGTGACTCTCTCAGATTTCCAGCGTGGATCCCTCCGGCCGTAAGAGGGCACCATCGTGGGAGGCAAGAAGGACCGATCGTTGCAGCATGAGGGTTGTTCGATCTGGATCATTCACTTGATAGAACGAAGCGATCGAGCGACCTGGAGTTGGGGAGCTTTGTTACCGATCTGATGGCAAGTACTTCTTGCAACTGTAACTTTTCTGTCGATCGGAGTTGGTGAGCGTGGGTTTTAATCTGATTGTAAGTACTTCTAGCACCTGTAACTTTCTGTCCATCTGATTTGGTGAGTGTTGTTTTCCGTTCTGGTCGTATGTATTTTCTTGCACCTGTAAATTCTCTGCATGTCTATTAGACATCTCATTCTCTGCATATTTATATTATGCCCTTGGTAAAGCGAAAGCAAATCTGGCGCTATCGCAGTAGTCTGCGCATTTAGTAACCTTCCTGCACGTATATACGTTATAGCATGCCCTGATAGATCCGAATAGATATCTGAGATGAGGACGACTTGATCATGAATGTGGTCTGGCTCCTTTCCACTTTTGATGTGATAAGTTTGTTGTTTACACACAGAGTTGATCTCTACATTTTGGATTTCCCTTCTACTATCTTTCTGATCTTAGCGATGCTGCTATAGATCTCAGCGTCAACGCTGTCGTTTGTCCTTCCATACTCTTGCATTTCTTCCTGTCTGATTCACTTTGAGGTGATGCGTTGTGCACACAGCCGATGAAAGAGTTGAACTCCACTTGATTAGTGAAGTCGATCTTTGTCTGGATCCTTTCACTTTCGATGTGAATACGTTTATTGTTTACATTGCAAAGTCGACCTCTAACCCTCTTTCGGTGGCTCACAAAATTATAATTATGAGTTCGACCGAACTTGCACTTAGCTAGCTAAGCGTTGCGTTGGGTAATGTTGGATCCTGAATATTGATTTCAGGTTATATATGTGTATTATATTTGTTACCTTAGTGGATGTGCAGAGTATTTATGGAAGGACAGTATAATGCTGGTCTCAGTTTGTGTTGTGCAATGATATATTTTTTTTATACCAGTAATGCTTCCAAACGTCGATCCAATCTCTGAGCTCTATTTTGTTAGGATTTTTATGCTAGCATTGATACCCAACGGTGATCCGATCTTAGTAATATTTGATCCCTGTATCCTTTAATTATTCTGATATCTAGGTCGTGGAGTAGAGTTTCCACCTCTACCAGTTAAGTCTGCGATCTCGGTCGCCACTGCTTTACCCCTTCTGAGTGAAACTATTATGCTAAAGTATCGGTCGGTTAATGGTCTTAATTTATGCCTTCAACAGAGTTAAAAGAATTGTTTTCTTTTTATGCGTGCTTTATTGTTGGTAAAGGAATCCTAAACCTGACAGGTATCTAGATTGTATAAATAAAATTGGATTAGTCGACCCTTGCATTATCAGTGCTTTTATATGTAAGGTTCTTACAAGTTCTCTTGACGAATAGAGTATGTCTGCATACTTTGAATTATTTGAAAGTGCTCGTTGATGGAGAAGATTGGGAAAAGTGGAAATGGATATTTCACAACAGTTGTGTTTCATATGTCAAACTTGTTCTTTTGACAGATAATATATGATGCTACTCTCTTTGTGGACGTAGCCCATGGATATGGGTGAACCACCTACATCGGACTCTATCTTATTTGTCTGGTTTATCTTATGTGTCTTGTCTATTTTATGTGTCTTATTTTCCTGGATAATGATAATTCTAAAATGGTGACTACTTTCCTGATTAGTTAGCGCAATGTAATGTTGTCCACCAGTATAATTGTATCAAGTGGAATGGAACTAGTTAATGAATATGATCATAATATGTTAGATGATTTGATGCTCAAATAAATGATTATGCATTTTCTTTTATGACTAACTAATCGTCCGATTGTTGATGTATGGATGGCTTGAATTCCTCTATAAGTTTTTGATATGTTATGAAGTTTTTCATACCGGGACTTGCCTTGAGCTAATGCATACATTAAGTATATTTGGTGTGTATTTTCTTTTTATATTAATGTTAGGATAATATTATGCGATTTATGAAATAGACTATTCCATGAAGTGTTTATGAACATGTTTTATAAATTAAGTAATCATTATGAGGAGTTTTTTTTTTAATTCCTCTAAATTACTGATTTGGCAATTTTGGGTAGGTTACATTTGCTATCTGAGAACTCATTGGTATGTGGCTTGACTTCATAGTTGACATTTTGTGGCACGATTTGTTTTTCTTAGAGATGTTAACGGATAAATGTGGGAATTTATCATTGAGTAACCTAAGGAAATAATCATTGAATCATAACCAACTATTATGCTTGTTACGATGTTCATAAATTGTGTGTACTGCATTATGTCTATGTTTGTTGCAATCTAGACAAGATTAATGTTATTGGTGAGATAGGGTTGTTCCATAAGTTGGGTCATTCTTTCTCAGATTACACATGCCCCACACTAATAATTAAGAAAGTGACAAAGTTGAGTGAAATCAAGCTCAGTCATTTACACTTTACTAATGAATTTTAATAAAAAAATTAGATAGAATAATGTTTATCCTAGTTAAGGGCCATGTCACTTGGAACTTGATAGAGCAAATAATTTTATCACCTAAAATGGTGCCTAAAACACAAGGTAGGAATGATGTATATAGAATTTTTTGGCCCATTGTGAAGAGGAATTTAACAAACAGACAGAGTTAGAGCAGGGAATTAGCCCTTTTACAAGAAAATGGAACCCATGCTTCAAGAGTCAAAACTGAATTAGATTATGGACATCAACCAAACTCCCTCAGAGATATGACCATGCAATCAAAATTTTTTTTTAGTGGTATTTCTTCAGATGGAATGAAGCCCAAAAATCTAATATTGGTAGCTTAGCTCGAACTGCACAAAATTTGTTTAATCAAGAGTCAAGTCGTAGCAACAACATGCATATGTGGACTTTTTCTTACTAAAATCATGGGCCTTGTCCTTCTCTATATTATCAATTTCCATTAGATAACAATCCCTATGTTTTGAAATGGTGTGGATCTCCTTTCTAGGATTGATTTCAACAATGATATGATCACTCTGTGTAGTTTTACATGTCTATAATGTATGTATTTCAACAAAATTTAAAGTATCTATACATTTACATTAATATCTAGAATACGATAATATTGTGCTATATATTTTAGACAAAGAACATATATATGTATATATCACAACCACACACTTACTAATTCACAAGAAATCATTAAGCCTTCAAGTCAATGAAACATAACTTGTATACAGGTATGGAGGGGAAAGAAGAGATTTTTAGAGTCTAAACTTCCACATATGGTGGCTGAGCAAAGGGAATCGAAATACAAATTTATTTTTCCAAAAGACCATGAAAAATTAGAAATGTAATACAACTCCCTTCCTTTGAAAAGAAAAATGTAGAAGTAAACCAAGGGATTGAAAATGAAGTAACATCATACTTCAGAAAAGAAAATCATTGAACCATGGTTAGACCACTCAAAGAAATCACACAATAAGCTCTTATGTCATTTCTTTTACTACTCTCTTTTTCACTTCATGGCATCTACTTTATTTCCCATTTCGACATTCCTTTGCACCTTCCAAGACAATTGCTAATTTTAAATATTATATGAGATTATTATCAAATAAAATTGCATCATATAAAAATCACATTTCATGTTAATATAATTTCTGCATTTTTATATTTTATTATATTTCTAATGAGGATAATAAGAGAATCTAATCAATGACCTCGTCCAAGAGATATTTTACATCTAACTCATAACAATTTTAACTAACCTTCAAACTTACTTTTATTAATGTATTATTATATATTTAATAAATAATTTATTCATAATATAATTAAAATTATATATCAGGTTAAATTATATATAAGGTTAACCATTCATTGAAAAAATATATATTGATAATTATATTATTTAAAAATAATATTGAATTTGCTAGTTTTTTTAAATTAACAATTTAAAACTTGAAATAATTAGTACAGTTAATTATTTATGTTTAACAAAACATAGTGAAATTTTTTACAAATATTTGAAATATTTTTAAAAATATTAAAAAATAAAAATATTAAAAATATATATATATATATATATATATATATTTCTATTGGAAAAATGATTTTATAATGTTTGGAAAGGTTTTTAAATTCTTTTATATATAAGACGTATTTCAAATCTTTTATAGACCACACGAATGCGTTCTACGGTCAAAAAGTCTCAAACATTAAATAAAGTCTTTAAAAAAAAAATGGATTTTTTTTGAAAATAAATCATTATTATTAAAGGTTATAGAAAAGTCGTTGAACAAAAGTTTTAGATAAGCTATAAAAATTATTTGAAAAAAAGTTTTGCAAAAGTTTATAATATTATTTTGTTTGTAAAAAAAAAATTTAATAAAAATAATTGTATTGATAGGTGTTTTTACTTTAGAATTTGAGGTGGACTAAAGTTTATGTTTTTCCTAAATTGCATGATGATGAGATAAGTGTACTGTTTAGATTGATTTTATGGAAATAATTAGTGGTTGATGAATGTTAATAGTCGCAACCAGCCACTTAATTTTTTGGAAATAGCTAGTTGTTAAATAAAGGCTAATCATTAAACTAATTACCATATAGTTATAGTTATTCATTTATGGTATAACATAAACATTGAACTAAATAATATAAACATAAAACAAAAAATTCACTTTGAAACTTAATTGAAACTTATTTAAATTTTAATCAAAATGCATTTAAGTACAAGATGCATTTAAGTATAACAAGATAGAATGACCATTAAATGAATAGCACATGTACATTTGTTATACTCAAATTAATCTTATTAATTGGCTCAAAGAAACCCAAAATCTAATATAATTAGAAAATATTTTTAAAAATGATTAATGTAATTAACTACTTTAATAACTAAACAAATAGTTAAATTCAAAAAAGACATGTATTAAAAAATGTTGTTGAAAAGTAAGTATTGGTCCGGTTGTTAGGGTTTGTAAAAAGCCATCCACTTACAATATTTGAAAGTTTGCTACTAAATTGCAAGACTTTTGTTATTGGTGATAGTATAAAGAAATGCTTCACATTAAGTGAAGTGCAACGTGCTAATTTTTTAGGCACTTAAATGGATTTACGTAGGTTAAAAAATGTACACTACCACTCAATTAAAAAATAATGTTTAATTAAAACAATTAATGGTAAAGTATATAATGCATCTCATCTCATTTTATTGTATAAAAATGAAATTAGCAATTTATTATAAAGATTATATTTGTCATATTTATTTATTAAATAATTATAAATTTATATTTTATTGAATATTGATTACAAATATATTTTTCACTAAAACTTGTTTTAGGTATTATTCAAAGTTGTAAATTCAAATCAATATTAATCATCCAAAATTGTAAATTATAATATCTAGAAATCATAAAGATTTAATAATACTTTTAAATAAACTGTCAAACTACATGGAATCTTCTTTTTCTAGGAACAAAATACTTCCAAATCCCTTATTCTAATACCCTTAAAAATTCAAAAACAGATCATAGGTTTCAGCAAAACAGGATTCAAGATACTTTATCTTCAAACATCCATTAAATAACGTTTCAAAAATACTTTATCTTCAAACATCCATTAAATAACATTTCAAAAATATTAAAAACGTTAAAATATTTATCCAAAGTGGAGAGATCCGTCGAGCATAAATAAATTTTTACATATAAAATCAGCCCATTAAAAGCAAAAGAGAAGCCAAACTTACTATTTTTATTCACCTAGTTACATGTTTATATCTTAGAATTTGGGGTGGATTAGTATCTATGTTTTTTTAGATTGCACAAAAATGAAACAAATGTACTATGGATAAAAGAATATAACAAATAACTAATAATGCATGAATAACTATTAGTTGATGCATGGATAACAAGTGATTACAACTATGCATGAAATACAATTAACATATTTCTAACACTTAACTTGTGACCTTAACATATTTCTAGCACTTAACTTATGGCTTATTGATATTCACTGACCACAAATTAAATGACTATACTAATAAACCATGCAATCTCAACACTTCTACATACCTTACACACTTCACTCTATGGCTAAGAACACTTCTACCTACCTTACACACTCTATCACTCTATGCCTAAGAACACTTCTACCTACCTTACACACTCTATGACTATATGCCTAAGAGCCACCCTTCAGCGCTCGTACCATGTTTAAATGGTTGATACGCAGATTTGTTGTCGGTCGAAGGATTCTGTGGGGGTGGCTATAATGCCCACATGCATTTATTACAATACTTTTTCACTGAACAAGCTCGATGAACAAGAACAGAATGAAAACAACTGATTCTAAGTACATATATAGTTTCAAAGGTTTGCTTGCAGCCTTAGAGTTGGAACAGCAAACAGATTAAAGCGTGGTGGCATTGTCACGCCAAATGCTTCACTCATGTTCACCTCCTCTTGGATTCCATTTCTGCATTCCAAACTCCAGTTGAAGCAATGCAACAGCTGGGCGAGTGCAAGGCCGACTGCCCCAAGAGCCAAAGTCATCCCCGGGCAGCCTCTCCTGCCCGATCCGAAGGGGATGAGTTCAAAGTCCTGACCTTTCAGATCTATATTTCTATTTCTGCCGCCCGGCATAAACCTCTCAGGCTTGAACGCCAAAGCGTCGTCTCCCCACACAGCTGGATCTCTCCCTATCGCCCACGCATTCACTATGAGCCTCGTTTTAGCAGGAATATGGTATCCTGCTACAGTGCGCGCTTCCATTGACTCGCGGGGAACGAGCAAGGGATTAGTGGAATGCAATCTCAGCGTTTCCTTCAAGACACATTGCAGGTACTCCAGACTTGGCAAATCGCAAGGCTTTACCCGTCCATCTTTGCCCACGGCCAGCTCGAGCTCTTCCTGCACCCTCTTCATGACAGCCGGATTCCTTAACATCTCTGACATCGCCCAGAGTAATGTAACTCCGGACGTATCCGATCCAGCATTCAACATGTCGAGAAGAAGGGCCTTTATGTCGTTCCTGCTGATTACGTTCGTGCTGTTGGGACTCTCCGATATGTCCAGCAGCACGTCTAAAAAATTGTTATTCGTCTCTCCGTTTTGCTTCCTCCTCTCAATGCGTTCATTGATTATCTTGTCAGCCAAATCGTCGAATTCTCTGTGCATTTTCTTCATGCTCCTCCTAATGCCCTGCAAATCCAACCATTCGAGCCACGGGATGAAATCTCCAATATAAAAAGCACCGATTACAGGTGACATATCCCGCATCAGTTCAGTCAATCCGGCCAATCCTTTAATGCTCGCGGGCGCCTCCGTCGAACATTTTGTGCCCAACAACGTTCTGCATATTATATTTGTTGTGAGGGACATGAGCGCCTTGCTCACATTAACGGGCTTGGCCCCGTTCTCGCTTTCCTGCCAAATGGAACGAATCATCTCAGACACCTCTTCGTCTCGCACCGATTGGAAAGACTCGATTCTTTTGGCAGTGAACAGCTCTGAGACGCATATTTTTCTCATTTGCCTTCCAATATTCTCCATACGGAGAAAATGCTACGTCTCTGAAATTGTAGAACAAGTACTTCCCTGCCGCTAATGCGGGTCGGCTGGAAAAGAGCAGATCGTTAGTTTTGAGAAATTCCTTGGCCATCTGTGGAGAAGAAACCACAACGGCGGGGACGGAGCCTAAGCGTAGAAACGTAACGGGACCATATGTGTCCGCAAGGTCTTTCAGAGAACGGTGAGGAAGCTCTCCCAGCACATGCAGATTCCCGATGATGGGCCATGGAGAAGGCCCTGGGGGCAGTTCTGGCCGATTGCTTGATCTCTTCGCTTTGAAACGATATTTGCACAAGAAAAAGACGATCAAAATGAGTGTCGTGAGTCCTGCTTTGGTAGCTGATACCCATATGCCTTGTGCAGCTAAACTCATAAGCAACTTCTCTTCTAAATCCATTTTTTCTCTGAGTCTCACTGCATTTCCGACTTCCGGAATACCCGAAGCATTTATAGATTTACAACACGAAGACAAGCAGCATATGATTATCGTGGAGTGGAGCACAATAAATAATTGGCATGACTGTACAGCAGCAAATAATTGGCATGCACAGCAGCAAAGTTTTTTTTAAGATCTTTGTGTGGACGGTTAATGTTTATTGGCATGACTACATGAGATAAAAAGACTCGTAGCTTCCTCTCTTCCATGGGTTTTAGCCTATAGTTTCTTATTATCACTTTTATTTATATTACACGAGTTTCATAAACTCATTTACTTAATTTTTTAATTCTCGTTATCACCTTTATTTATATTAATTTATTATTTATATTATATTATTTATTATGTTATTAATTATCACCATCACTTTTATTTATATTAATTTATTATTTTATTTATTATATCCGTAACATGTTGAATTCATTTTCCATATTTCAATTTTATTGTTGAAATATTTTGCAACCTGTTGTACTCAGTGTACTCTAGTGTGATGTGGCGCGTGCTGTATGATCCTATTGATTGTGCTCTCTAGTTTCCAGTGGCACGTGCTCTGTAGTTTCCATGTTACCTTTGTAGGGTGCTTCTTGTTAGGGCTTCCTATACCTAATGGGTTTGGCTTTGGAATTTTGTCAGAATTGTGTTAGTCCTACATGCATTCATGGTAATGTTACAGTGGGCTTAATGCACTTGGCACAGTTTTGCAGTTACGATATCTATGCATTAAAGCTAGTGTTCCCATGTTTTTGGCGTTTTTGTGTGGTGTTAAGATTTGATCACTATTTGCACAATGTGATGATAATGCTGCTCATGACTTTTTTTTTTTAATATATTTTAATTTTCAATTTGAATTAATCATTAACTTTATTTTTTATTTAATTCATATTTTTCATCCTAATTTTATTTTTATTATTTTTTAATCAATTTGATTTAATCTCTTTTTTTTTCATATTAATCTCATTTTAAAATTCTATTTTTTACATTAATCTCATTCTATTTTTCACATTAATCTCATTCTTATCAAACTATTGGAAAACTTTTTTTCCACCTAATCCTTATCTTATTTTCAAGTTCTATTTTTCACATGAATCAAAGTTCTAGTTTATAAGAACCTCATTCTTATCAAATCATTGGGAAACTTTTTTTTCATGAATGTTTTACTTTATTTTTTCTCTACTTAATCCTTATTTTACTTTAAAGTTAAGATAAATTTCAATCCTATCAAATTATTGAAAAACTTTTTTTTCTCATTATTTTAATTTATTTTTACCATTAACTTTACTTAATTCTTATCTTATTTAAAAAAAATTTAAATTAAGAAATAAAAACAATGTTTGCGAACTTTTATGAATGAATATGAATGATCGATCAATTATTAAATGTTAAATATACACAAGTAGAATATATAATTCAAATTAGTAGTTAAATATAATTATAAAATATATAATTCAAATTAGCAGTTAAATATAATTGTAAAATAAATGGTATGTACATATATATATATATATAGTTTAAACAAAAATAAAAAATTATAGTATATAGATCAATACAAACATGGTTTCTTTTAAATAGAAAAGCTTTGACTTGGGATCCAGGAAGATGTGCTGAGCTGTAGAAGAAACTAATCTTCATATAACCGTTTTCTGCCCTTTTCTATGATAAGTATGGAAAGAATTAGAGGTGCTTCTAAAGCAAAGTTTTATTTGGATGGGTGATTCAACACAAGAGTGCTTAAAGTCATGGCTTTCGGATCAAAGAAATAATCATTACAAAAGCTTTCCACTAATTGTCTTCTGGTTACCAGAAATTTATCTATCTTCGAAGATATCATCATAGGCCCTCTTCTCTCTGCTAGAATAGCTACGACGACATTATCCCATTATGCACAGGATGGGAAAGTTGAAGGATTCAGAAACTTGGAATTGAAAGCAATAAATTAAGAGATGCCTTGGTCTTTCTTCAACGAAGCCTCAAGTCAAAATAGAGCTAGTGCAGGTGGATTACTTTTCATAGATAAGAAGATCTCTTTTAAGTTCCAGGAAGGCTTAGGAGCAGGTTCCAATAACTTTGATGAACTAAATGCTTTAAATATTTTGCTAATACTGGAAAAAAAGGAAGAGATAAAGTCTCTTCAAGTTTTTGGTGACTCACAGCTAGTAATAGATTGGGTAAATGAACAAAAGGTTTTCATAATCTTGGCTTAAACCCAGTTTTAACAGAGATAAAGGTTCTTAAATCAGATATGGAATTGATCTCCTCTCAACATATATACTGGGAAAATAATACAGAAGCAGACATCCAATCAAAATTTGGCTTGGAATTGACAAGTGGACAATGGAACATTCAAAAGGAGATCGAAGGAAGTATCTTTGTCCGCCACCAGTTTAATCTTTGGGATCCGATTTAACCTTCAGTTATTCAAGGCTTAATTGACCATATGGAAATTTGAGTCCCTCATATTATTGTTGTTTTGAAACATTGATAATGCTACTGCGACATGAAGGCTTGTTATTTTGATTTTATGCTACAATGATATATGATGGCTTGCAGGCTATGCAGATAGTTACCAGTCCACTTTGCAATAGATCGGATTCAGTTTTATGAACAATTCACTGCTCTTTTTTAGATATGGTTTATCCATATTTTACAGAATGTAACTTTTGCTTTTTGAATAAATAAAAGTTTTGAGTTTTTTTCTAGAGGAAAAAAAGACACAAAAAAGATCAATACAATTGAATGGAAACAATTGCCATATATATTCCAAAACATTATAGATATTGACTTATTGAATTTTTCAAACACTTACCTAATGCTTAAAAAATATCATTAAGAAAAAACCCTTGTGCATAATCTAATTAAGAAGAAGTACAAACATTAATAAATATTTAACATGTTATACTTTTTACTCTATAACTTCAAGAGATTTATATGCTAGCAATTTAAGAATGACTTTGTAATCCAAACATCTAGTAAAGACAACAATGATATAGTTTCATAAATATACTTTAAAATATTTCACAATTAGAATTTCAACTAGATATTAATCTAGTGTTATGAAATGCATTGAAGATATTCTAATTTGAACCCATTTTGAGTGTCATAATCGTCAACCATTATGAGTGTCATAATCGTCAAAAACAATATTAATGAGGTTTTGATATTCAAATTTTTATAGTATTCATAAAAAGTTATAATTGTTAAAAAAATATGAAACTACATGGTGTGGAAATATGCCATTTTTTATTATATCTATAATTAATTTTCACAATATAAGTTAGATTCATAATTTTCATGGAATGTTTTATGAGAAGTGATTTCCAATTACACAAATAAATATAATTAAGTTTTTACTTTACTCCACATAATCTCCATAGAATATTATTTAATAAATATTTACAACTAGTTAAAACCAAAAATCCTCAAATTAACATGTCCCAAAAATGATAAATTATAAATACCCACTTACCTAAAAATAAAAGTAAAAGATATTAAAAAAAACATTTAACCAACATATTTTTGTAAAGCTAACATTATTTGGAAAACCTCTTGAAAATATTTTAGAATTAATATAATGTTTTTTATATTGAAATATCATATTCAACTTTGGAATTAGTAGTCACAAATAAAGCTAAGATAAAGTAGTTCTAAAATGAATTGACAATATTTATTAACTATTATATTCATGTATAATTAATATATTATCACTTTAAATTATATTTTTGATAAAAGTATCATTTAATATATATATATATATATTAATTTAACATTTTTTATAAATAATTAAAAAATATTGAAAAAAAATCAATTTTGATTTCTAAAAACAGAAAGAGATATTGCCCATGAAAACATTTTATCCCTAATACAGATATATTGTCCCATGAATAGCCTAGAACCACTAGCTTAATGAACATATTGTTTTAAATCTTTGAAATCTCAGTCATATATTGTTTTAAATCCTTCAAAATAAAAAAAAATAAAAACTCACACATCAAACACGAGCTGATTTTTACCTTTGCACAAGCTCTATTTATTTGTCACTTTTAATTTTTAAATATATTGTGTTCGAAATTATAAAAATATACACGTAAAACATGGGCCGATTTTTAAATTTTCATGGGTATCTTAAATTTGTGACTTTTTATTTTTTAATATATTGTGTACATTATATTCTTTGTAATATGTAACTCTTATTCTAATTTTTATATATAATTACCTCTTGCTTTTCATTTTTAAATATATGGTGTACATTAGGTTCTTTACTAATATATAATTTTTTAATATATTGTGTATATGAAAGTGTGTATCTCATGTTTTTATTGCATTAAGAAAGTGTGTATCTCATGTTTTTATTGCATTAAGAATTGTTTTTTAATAACAATTGCAAAATTGCGATGGACCTATTCAATGCATGCATAGATAGCTTTGTACATAGCATATAGTAAGTATATGTGTTCTTTTATTCTTTTTGGTTTAAAGAAAACATAGGGAGGAGAACAAATAAGCTGCAGCTAGAAGAGCAGGAAAAATTTGGATACATTTTTCCATTGCAGGTCAAAATCTATTGCAATTATTTTCATTAGTTGCAATATTTGGTAGAGGAAATTGCATGACCAATGCAATGCACATGGTCCAGGTGACTAGATTGCATTTGGGAAAAAAAGGATTTGTTTTGTTTGTGTTTTTATAGGAAACTGTTTCCTTCCTCTGTTTCATGATCGCATTTTTTGTATCCTTGCAATGGTACCTGCACATAGTGTGCAGACTATGGTTAGAACAACAACAAATATGCAAATAACATGTTTATTTCCAAATCTATAAATAAATGGGTTTTCTTTGCAATTTCCTATGTCATTGCATATATATTTTGGTAAAATTTGCAAAATCAATATCTGAATGGAAGCAAAAGATATTACAGTTACAAAATGTAGTGTCATGCCTTTTGTTTTTGGTTGTTTGCATCTAGACACAGTGCATTATTGTCATTGCATCCTGAATTAACATATGCATCACACCACAATGCATAATTATGATTGCAGGCTAGTTTGATATGTGCAACTTCAATGCAGGGAAAAAATGGAAAGTATTTATAGGTGCAAGAGGCAATGCAGTTCTTAATTATGGTAGTTTTTCGTTGTACATGTGGAAGAGTTGTGATCTATTTGCAATGCTAGTGTCATATATATCTTATTTTGAGGTGAGAAGCACATTCTAGCAAGTAAACCATAATAGATATTACAGAGATCTAAATCAATACATATCTATAGCAAGTGTGTGTAGCAATGAACATGTCTATTTTACAATTTGGATAATTAAGCGTGTGTTGCAGCGAAGACATCTTCATACACAGGTTTTAATGATATCAAATCAACTATAATGTGCCTCTCATCATCCTTCCAAAAAAAGGGGGAAAAACAACTTTATGTTGCAGTATGTGTCCAGGGTGCAAGGTCGGTTTTCTGTTGCATTATGTGCATTGAATTCAAATAAACATTGAAAACCAATTTATTTACAAAAATATGTGGACTATGTCTATGGGCTTGTTGTCGTCAACAAGCTTACAACTTATTATATTACAATGAATAAAGAAAAGTCATTTTTTATTAAAGTGATCAATAGTAGAGAACAACAATGGCTACATGATTAGTGATATTGATAGACATGTGACAACCATTCAGTGTAACTGACAAGAAGAAAATCTTGATAGAAGAGTCTAACACATTAACAAATTGCAAAATAACATTCTACCCAATACTAAAATGTATCATATTTAAGAAATATTCCGAGAATTTTTCATATTTTTTGCATAACATTTCGCTCATAACTTGGAATTGGGAGGACTTTGGACTGTTGGAAAGCTCTTGCAATTCTATACAACTTTTATGTTTTGAGTTTTCTCTGATTCCTTACCGTTTGTGAGATGCGGGCATTTTAGTAAAAAAACATCTTTCAAAAGATGTTTTTAAATATTCCAAGAATATTTCATATTTTGGGCATAACTTTTCGCTTGTAACTCAGAACTGGGATTACTTTGGACCGTAGGAAAGCTCTTGAAATTCTCTACAACTTTGATGTTTTGAGTTTTCTCTGATTCCTTAACGTTTGTGATATGTGGACATTTTAGTAAAAAAAACATCTTTTAAAATATGCTTTTAGAAAAGCATATTTTGAAAGATGCTTTTTTTACTTAAATGCCCGCATCTCACAAACGGTAAGGAATCAGAGAAAACTCAAAACATAAAATTTGTAGATAATCTCAAGATATTTCCAAAGGTCCAAAGTCCACCCAATTCTGAGTTACGAGAGAAAATTTATGCCCAAAATACGAAAGATTCCTGGAATATTTACGTTTTTTCTTATTTATGATACATTTTGGCCTGGGTAATTCCTTATCGGTACTAGTAGCCATTAGAAAATACTATGGCTATGTTGAAAAAAATAGGGAACTACTATGGATAGTATTTGAAGCTTGCAATAGACAGAAGCAAATCGGATGCAGCTGGAAAATTCACCAGATGTCAGGTTGCAAGTTGTTGTGCATCTTTCCATGTTGAAGTAAAACAACTGAAACCAGGAAGATAGATTTGGTTAAAACTATTGACATATTGCATAGATGCCTTGAATGCCTTGCATTCTATGGGTAGGTCAAAGAATCTATCTTAGTTGCAAGATTCTTATATTTTTGAAAATCTAGGTAGAAGGAAATTATGCCCATGTGAATTCACAAGAAAGAAGAGTTTGAAGTTATTTATTGTATCAAAGTTGCGTTTTCAGCTATAAGCATAGCATGATGTGTGATTGTTTTCTTTTGGTTAAAATTTCAACAAGAACAAAGTGAGAGCTATTTAGAGTTGTAAATGTAGAGAAACTCAAATTAAAAAAAATAAAATTTTATTATCATCAAATCTAAATCCATGGTCACCACATCTATTTTCAAGACAAAGGAATATGGAAGAGAGTATCAAACTAAAGATATATACAGAGGCCTCTTTTTTGCATTCATTGTACTATTACATTGGAAAGATCAAAGGGAAAGGAACCAAAGCCATGGAATATAATAAAAAACAAACAAAGAGTCCAAGAAATAAATATTATTGTAAATACCTCTATTTTTATATTGCCAAAATCCAT
The DNA here is from genome assembly GCA_027924585.1 of Larix kaempferi. Taxonomy (NCBI): domain Eukaryota; kingdom Viridiplantae; phylum Streptophyta; class Pinopsida; order Pinales; family Pinaceae; genus Larix; species Larix kaempferi. The sequence continues at coordinate 4,902,188 of BSBM01000955.1, forward strand.
ATCCAAAATAGCAAAATCATCAACTACATTTGCATTTGCATAAATCAATAAATGCACTCAACGAAAAAATGTGAACAAGTCTTCTTACAACTTTAATTATGTAGAAGGCTATAGAGGGAGGGAAAAAAAAGAATGGACCAATCATTCTAGATGAATAAATTGCTAAATGTTGTGTTCTTAAATTGTTGCAATAGGTGAAAGCTACACAAAAAAATAAGGGGAGAAAACCACATAACACAACCAAGTCTCAACAAGTAAAAAGGCAATGAGTCAATCTAGTACATTGTTAAATGCAAGGGCAGGAAAGTCTAAGCATTGGAAAAAATGTGTTAAAAAGAGGATTGTATTTGTGTTAAAAAGAGGACTCTATTTTGATACCTGGTGTTCAAAATATTTTGATGTCAATGATTCTATTGTTTATCACCATAGTAAACAGTCCTTGACATCAGATTTTGTGGAGATGAAAATTGTTGAGGGGACATTGTTTAAGTATTCTTCAAAGGATACATTTACGATATCCGGGAAACATTCTTTCAGTTGTGGTGATCCACCGACAATGCATATGATGAGGTCATATTCTATTTCCAATTTGAAAAGCAAATTGTGTTCATATGTGCTTGTTGTTTTGTGATTGAAAAATGCAAAGATGGTTCATTGGCATTTTACAGTCATTGCAGATGCATTGAAAAGGTGGTGCAAATGCATTTTTAGATTTGAGTGTTCTATTAGAATAATTGACCCATCTATGCCTTAGTGTAAACATTATTTTATGTTTCCTAAGTGTTAGACCATGGTTAGTTATGTTCCTAAGTGTTTAGACTAGGTTATTTGGCCTCTAGTGCATACTTGGCCCACATCTTTTGATGTTTATCCTCAAGTGCGCCCTCTTTTCTACTTTTAAAGCAACTTTTATGGACTAGAGTGCTACTTTTTCTTTATTCCAGCTTTATCCTTCTTTACAAAGTTAAAGCCAACCTTTTACTATGTTTCTCATGGATAAGGTGTGCTAGGATGCTTTTGGCAAGTTTGCATGCTTTTGCCTCAACCCCTTCTTGCTTTTTCTCCATAAAATCCTCAAACTGGCTGCATTTTGGTCGCTCATGGCCTACCTAAGCTTAGTTAGCCAGTTCATGACCTCTTGCTATGATTTGGAGATTGATGTTGCCTAGAGGGGGGGTGTTTTGCTATTCTAAGCCTACAATATGTGAGCATTTCGAATTTCCTCCAAGGCATTCGAATTTCTCCTCATATATGTATTATATAATGTACTCATATTGTTCATTAATAAGATGATGAGTTTATCAAACTGAGTTCTTTCTTTTATGTGTTTCTACTCATTGTTCTTCTCAATTCTCTGCTAAATATCCGTTGCAATTATTAATGAAGATTACACATGGGGGGGTCAGCTGGTAGGAAATATCTTATCACGTCCATTCATATTGGGGAATATACTATGATACAAAAATGAGAAAATATATTTCTCTTTATTAAGGGGCCAGGGGGATTAATTATGTTATATGGAAATACAAATATTTAGGGTGTATTTTATTACATTTCGTGTAGAAGCGGTGGAGGGGAGGCAAAGGGAAAATCAGAAGACAAGGGCACGAGGTATTGAGTTTGATGGACAAGGGATGCTCAATCATCATGTAGGACGGTTGATGCTAGTGCTATATTGAAGGGGTTTCATGTTGCTCATGTGCTTGGTTGGTTAATGGATATTCAATTATTATGGAATTGAGGTAATGAAGGATTAGGTTTTCTATATTTTATGTGATTGTTATCAATTGGAAGTGTAGTATAGGTGCATATTTCGTGTCTAGAAATCATGTGTTTTTTTATGCCTTTCAATGTAGCTTTCTTCCTTGAGTCCATTTGATTTTTTTTTTCTCTAGAAATTTCCTTTTGTGTGATCTATAAAATCATCCCATTCACTAGAGAACATCTAAGTTTGTGCATTGCAACCTTGTCCCTTTCTAATCTTCCTAAAGAATTACTCATGCAATCCTTAGTTGACCCCATTTTCCCATTGTATAAAACACTAGTCTTCAATTCCTTCATGACTCTTATATTTTACAAAAACCAAAACACTTTGTTTTTCTAAATTTACTATTCATTTTCACAATGTACTCCATTGTTAAACTCTAGTAATCCCACCCTAGGGACTACACCTTTTAGCTAGTGAAGAGATAGCCTAAAGAGACAAAAAAGGTTAGGCATGGTGACAATGTCCTCCTTCTTAGTTGTCCATAAGATTGATTTTAGGAATTCAATCGTAAGATTCTAGTTTTTGTTCCAACATGGAAGAACAAGCATATCTAAGATGATGGATATATTTTTAATGGTAGAAAATTGGTGGAGGAGGTTCAAAGATACAACTATTGGGTAGGAAACAATGGGTTATATGATTATCTACTTATTCTTATACAACGAAAAGGAGGATAGAAAACCTCCATTTCCTTTTAAATATAGTTTAATTTATGGAGTTTGATTTATTAATATTATAGACAACGTGAGATCTCTATGGCTATACTTGTATTTACATGATATGAAATTGGTAGAAAGCTATGAAACATCTACAATTCTCATATTTTCTAAGCATTGCATTGACTATTGGACTACGATTATTTTACATTCTTTGTTACTACATTGATTGCTTGAATGGGTTTCCTTTTACGCATTTTTCCTTACCCTTCACTATTTCGTTGGGTATTTTTCTATCCAATGCTACAAATCGATCCGTTGCCCCTGCAATCTTGGTGGGATCATTATTAGAATTATATTATTGTTTTATTTATCATCAATTTTCTTAAACTAAAATGCATTAGGGATCTTGTTTGTTACAACTTGATAATAAGATATAAAGGGGGTATTAAAATTGGATTGATAAAAATGGATACCTACAATATCTGGTGAAATTAGGGGTTTTCTTAATTGGGAGGGGGGTTGAACAATACAATTTTAGGAGGTATTTTCCAATATTTAGTGAAATTAGGGATATTCTTTAATATCTCGTGAACGATTGTGCTATGTAACAATTTTACTGAGTGAACCCACCGTGAGATTACATTGTGCTTTTATCCTTAGCTGTGGAATTTTTTGCATGGAATCAAGACCATAGAATTGTGATATGGTATCATCAGAGCTTAGGAATCTTACGGAGCATAGATTATTGTAGTAGTATCGCACCAGAAGCAGTGGAGTTACCATAGAAATCCTGAGGAAATTGCCTTGAATCATTTGGCTTGCCATTGGGGTCTACCCAGGTGTGAAGAACTCCCAAAAGTGCCTATTGTCCATACGAAACCTCATTAGAATCAATTAATCTTCCATACAGATCTTCGGAGTGTTTGATTTGTAGGTATTGAAGAACAATAGTAGGAATTTCAACACATGTTTGAATAGTGAAAGTATCCTTGAAGTGGCTCCTTCTCCAGTTGCAATAGAAGTTTTTGAGAAATATAATTTCTCCTCTTCATATGCAGTTGATCCAAGAGAATACATTCAAACCATATTGTGAAGAATAAATATCTCTCCATGCATCATCAATGTTCTCCTCTCATACTTCGGATATTGAGGACCCTTTGCTAGTAATTGGTGTGCAAGAAGGTGATCTAATGGTTATTTGGAAGTCTAGTATGCAGTGTGAGGTTGTTAGTTGCACTCTCACTTCCATTGTCTATGCCCCTACCAGTTCCTACATGGTTGCTAGCAGAATTCCTCAAGAAGTTGGAGACACCTTTTTGTTCTTTCATATGTCTTATGATTCGAATTCTGAAGATCATCAACCAGTTGTTTCAGCTCATACACACTCAGAACCTCTCATTGGATCAAATTTTGGTGTGTCATTGGATGTTATAGAGGTGGAATTATAGTATGGAGTGGTTGCATTCACTCTCTCTGTCATGCTTCTGATCCACTGCATGATTATGATTGACACCTGTTCTCAGAGTTACACAAAAGATGGAGGACATCATCAAGTCTCATTTGGACCTGATCTCAGGAAGTTCAAGTCTAGTGATGACATTCCACTTCTTCCAATGAAGAATATTCCTCCATACAGTTGACCAAGTTCACACCTACTTGGAGTTTCGAGAGCCTTATTATGGTGTATTACAAGTTGATTTTGAGGGGGGATTTTCTTCCCAAGTGGTTTTCCTTCTTCCCTCAACTTACATGGATAAAAACTTTGTTAAGGGCGACCATAAGCCTTTGTTTCTTGGGCCCTAATTTTTATATATTACACTCACATAAGTCGGGCTTAAGGGGGTGGTTAGAATAATTGACCCATCTATGATGTAGTGTAAACATTATTTTATGTTTCCTAAGTGTTAGACCATGATTAGTTATGTTCCTAAGTGTTTAGACTAGGTTATTTGTCCTATAGTGCATACTTGGCCCACATATTTTGATGTTTATCCTCAAGTGCACCCTCTTTATGATTTTAAAGCAACTTTTATGGACTAGAGTGCTACTTCTATTTATTGGACATCTTTATCCTACTTTATTAAGTTAAATTCAGCCTTTTACTTCTTTTCTCATGGATAAGGTGCGCGAGGATGATTTTGGAAAGTCTGCATGCTTTTGCCTCAATTCCTTCATGCTTTTTCTCCTGAAAAGCCTCCAAATTACTTCCTTTTTCTCACTCATGGCCTACCTAAGCTTAGTTAGCCAATTCGTGACCTCTTCCTATGATTTGGAGATTGATGTTTCCTAGATGGGGGTACTTTTACTATTCTAAGCCTGCCATATGTGAGCATTTCGAATTGCCTCCAAGGCATTCGAATTTATCCTCAAATATTTATTATATAATGTACTCATATTGTTCATTAATAATATGATGAGAGTTTATCAAATTGAGTTCTTTCTTTTATGTGCTTCTGCTCATTCTTCTTCTGAATTCTCTTCTAAATATCCATTGTAATTCTTAGTGAAGATTACATTGTGCTTAAATCCTTAGCTGTGGAATTTCATGCATGTCATCAAGGCCATATAATTATGATATGTTCCATGTATCTATGACATTTGAAAAGAGAAAACAATAACAACAAATGTCTAGAATTTTAATATTTTTTCAACAAAGATAGTGTAGAATTCGTTTCCATGTTGAACGAGAATTTTTCATGTGCTTTGGGTGACTCTCCTTTTCTCTATTTTTTTTATATGTTTTGAATAGTAGAACATCTCAAGTATTGAAATAGTGATATCTAAAAGAATTCATATTCTAAACATGCTAAAGTATTTGCATGTAAGCTATTGATTGGAAGCTTCAGCAATTGACTATGGTCTCTTTTATATTGCGTTTAGATTGTGTAATCGTGCAATGAGCATAGTCTTTATAAAGAAAACTATGTAATTTCACTCCAAATGGTAGAATGCGAAGCAGTATTGAGATCTCATCTATGTTTTTGAATCAATGATTGCAATGAAACTCTGAATTGTATAATCATCATTTAAAGGATCAATAAACATGGACTGAGAGGTCTTGATCATGTGACTTCCTTTGGCACTATTCCTTACATTTTTTTTGAATAGATAAAGAGGTGGCTCATCAATTGAGAATTGTTGTTGTACCCTAAGGAAAAAAGTTTTTGTAACTTTCGTTCAATTGAATCTGATATAGCAATAGGGAATAGTGATCATATATCTATAACAAATGCAATTGCAAAAAGGCACATGTCTTTTTTTTTTCTTTTTTCACTTGACTGACAGAGAAGGAAATTAGAGGAAAAGAACTAGAAATTGCAAGCAATATCATCTATGCAATGGGGGAAGTTGAATTTACAATGGCATAGTCATTTTATATTTCACCATATTTGATATAGAAATCCAATTGTTTGTTATTGTACTAACATGCCACAAAAATTTCCACAACAAAGCCAAAGAAATAGAACTCGTCCAATGAAATTAGCTCATTGATTGACGTGTTTGGTGGTAGGTAGCACATTTTTCATACTTGTTCAATTGGTGCTAGTATACTGTTTGGCAATATTGTTATGAAGACTATTGCATCCCCATGGTCATATATGTTCCTTTTTTTATGTCAAAGATAGTGATTCTGATATTTTTCCCATGCAAGAAAAAGTTACCAAACCGATTGATTAACTTGTCATGAATGTTAGTTGTAATGGTCATCAGACCATGTCTATCAACTAGATCTACATGCATACTTTTTTACTTTACAAGAGAGTTTTGGATCTGGTTTTGTGTAGGTCCATAGACTACCAAAATATCTCCTTCGAAGGCATTGTTATGTGATTCTATGCATAATTGTATGACAATAAATGGATCTATTGCCATTTGTTTTAATATAGAGTTGCAATGGCACACGAACCAAAAACAGGAATCAACAACAAGTGACAATCAAAACCATTAATAGTCAATGTTGTTATGAAGACAGCATATTAGGAACATATTTTTCTACAATGTTTTTGAACTGAATTCAAAGAGAAGCACAGAAATTCTGATTAAATAATATTTTATCCAAAAAGATTAACAATGTAAAAGAAGGCAACCTCTTTGGGATGTCTTCTATTTGCATTGCCACTGCCATTGAACTTGTAGCTATTTTCATTTTTTATGGTACATATTGTGAAGGAGAGGGACTTTTTCCTATGTCCAGACTACCAAGTGTTGACATCATGTGCAATGTATTTTGCAAATGAGAACTGCTTCTTTTTTTTGGAGCTTCCTTTGGAATTCTAAATAGATGTGTTTCACTCTTCATTTGTAATGCAACACTAAAAAAGACACACAAGGTAATATAATTTTTAGGTCAATAAAGAAAAGAAAGGGAAAAACTCAATTAGCAACTCAAGCAAAAGATGAGATTAAGAAATGAAGAGGCACCTTATGTTTTCAACAAGCAAGTGCAGTTGGAAGGATCAATGTTTGCAATAAACAGGCAACAGTACTTATTTCATTATAGGTTTCTGAGTATGTGTAGTTTTTTTAAGCCAAACAAATGAATGACCTTTATTAAATCTATATTTCTTATGGAGTTAATTTAAACAAACATTTTTAGAGCAAATGTAACTCTAGAGATTTTTTATGTTGAATAAAAAAACAACACAAAGTTGCAATGGTAGATCAGGGAAATAGGAAATCCTGTACAGGTAAGCACTTCTTGAAATTTTCTATTGCACTTGCTTCAAGCAGTCCAATGCAATTGTCACTGAAAGCCGCATTTGCAATTTTTCGTGCCTAGTAGTTGTTTTTTGATGGCATTGAGACTATAGGAAGAACAAAAAGTAGAAGAAAATAGTATAGTCTTCAATGTTAGATTATGTGGAAATGAAACGGATCAAGTGCATCTAAGAGGGATTGATAGGAAGGTGGCATAATGGTCAGTCCAATATGCATCTGAAATATTGAAAGTGAGATTATCATCATCCAAGTTTGTCTAGAAATGGTCAAGCATGGCACCAACATTGGTCGTAGACTTCATTGTTTCCAATTTCATATTTTTCATTTGCATAAACATTTGCGATTTATTTTTTGATGATGTTTCATTCAGCATGTCAATGTTGAAGTCACCAACTATTATAACTTGTATCTTCAATTTTTCTATCATGGGATACAAGTGTGAATGTCTCTGATTGTACAAGTGGTAGCATTTTTAATTGTGTTGTTGAACATCTTTATTACAGTGGTAGAGGTAGGGAAATGTTCCATCTATTGATGGTTGTATATAGTAATGTTGGTTCAAGTAATCAATATCATATATTGTTTGGTTGCATGTTTGAAGCTGATTCAATATTGATATGAATGTTCGGTTTTTTTTTGCTTACCACTATTTTTAGCTCATAGCATTGTATAGCATTATGCCAAAAGTTATAAGGAAATGTTTGTTGTTGGAATCTTGTTTTTTCAAAAATCCAAGAGTCATGAATAGGCTGTGCTTGACAGAGGTCACTGTTATCACACCATAGTAGCTGGTCTACTATTCTTGCTGAGCAAATATTTGCACTTTTCAGAGCTGTGCTTTTATAGAGATCAGTTATGATGAGCAGAGTTATTTGATATCACTCACAAATCAGAGCAGTATATATATATCATATATTGAGTAGACCTTGTGCCAAGGCTCATCCTTGAGAGATTAGATTTGATGACCGATGTGCCCTTTTGTTTCATACAGTTTCAGTTCAGTGCCTAGAGTTACGGATGTTATTATTGCAACAGTGTTTCAGTTGGTTATGGATGATGATTATTGATATGATATGATGTGACCTATGGACTTGTGATTGTTATCATGGATTATTATCTTGTTGTTTTATTCATATTCATAGAATTGAATTGGTATATGACTCATGATCTGGCAGTACTATCTAAATAATAAAATGAAGTACCTTGGATGATTTTATAAAATATAAAACTAGATGTATTACTTGCACTCTAAGTTTTTCTGAAAATACTCATTGGTTTCATTACCCTCCTTTGAGAATGGGTATGGTCTTTCATGACATCTTTGTTTGCTAGCCTAGGCACCACATTCACTTGACTCCATCCATCCATGACCTTCCTTATTTTGGCTTTCACCTTGACTTGCCTTCTTGACTGCTTGATATGGAGGAATTCCCCATTTCTACCTCTGTGTTGCACCGCATCAACGTTTTTTTTGTGTCTTGGCTCTGAGTTGGTGACAGAACTTACCTTTGGTGAGTTGGATTTTATGCCTAGATCACTATAGTCGGTTTCCCTGATGTTTGGCTTAGCGCGGAATTCCCTCTAGTCACATGAGTTGTTGTTGGCTAAAACTGAAAGCACATGTACTACTTATATTGGAATCTATTATGAAAGCATGTGAATTTAAAATTCTAGAATGTGTTTTTCAACACACGTGAATAAAGGCTAAAGCAATGAACTGCTGAAATACCCCGCGAAGGGTATAGAAAGGTCTAAAAAGAAATGGTTAAACAAATGCTATATGTAAATATTGTTGACCTCATAATTGTAAATATGCCCTGGATGCAAGCTGTGATTAGCTGTGCTTTTTAGCGCATGTGAAATCCCAGAGGGGTTATATAGGCCGAAAAGGACATGGAAATGAAATAAATGATCCTAATGAACCTGGATCAACTTGATGTAGACATGATTCCTAAGTTGAATAAACAATCTCTAAACAACTTATCCATTTGTGAGGCACTGCCATTCCTTTTTTTATTTTGTCCAGTACAGAGTGTAGCTTCCCCTCTCCCAGTCCAAAGTGTCACTTAGTTGAGTTTAGCAAGCCATCCCTTTCTACCTAGCCTTATTCTTAGCCTTCATGCTTTGCTAATAGTTAGGCCATGTCAGTTGAATGAGTATGTTTTTAAATATTTTGTGCAAGTAAATTATAAATAACAATGAAATATATATGTATTAACTTCCACTACTGAATGATGTTTATACTTTAAGTTAGTATGTGAATATGATTAAAGGAACATGTATTGATCTTTTGTTATAATCTAGTCCTTGGATGCATTTTGACCTAGTCAAACATAGTTTGACCATGGTCATTCTTGGGATCCGTGATGAGATGGACCACTCGTGCTTATAGATGTTGATATATGGTCCCACATACACCTATTTGATGATTCCATATGTTGGACATATGCTTCTGATGATGATTGATGCGGTTGGTCACTTTTATTATTATTTCCAGATCATCATATTTTACACTATCTAGGTATGGTGGACCCTACAAATGACCCCACAGGTCATCATAAGGTGTATGAGTACTCATCTCTAGTATATTTGGGTCTTCTGGATCCATTGAGACACTTATATTTCAGTACCAGGCACTCTCAGGCATGATAGAAATGGTTATCCACCTGTTGACCAGTTTGAGCATGTTGATCCAAACTGTCTAGCATAGGCATTAGTGGCAAGTCGTTGCCTAGGGTGTTATAGAGGAAGGGGGTGGTCCAACCACTTGTTTTTACCATTATAACCCCCTTCCAAATAGCCTGGGACACTCAGTTTGACAGTGCAGGCACCCTGGATGGAAGTTTGGGGCACTTTCAAGGTTTTCAGGATGATTAAAAATGGCATAAAAAGGTCACTAAGGAATTTGATTTGAGAAATTGAGGCAATTTTTTGGCACTTGGTCTTCTTGGAGGTCATTCATGGTGAACCCCCCTTATTCCAGACTAGTTGGCATCAGTCAGTGGGGTCCATAGTGGCTACAAGAGGTCTTTTACTGCATGTCTCTCTCAAATTATGGAGACAGGATTTGATCATTTGTGTTACTTGGAAATGTCATAGACTTATATTTTATATTATTGTGCCATGGGGACATGATAATGAAGGATATTAATGCCTCCTGTCCCATCATGTGATCCTAGTGTATTGTCCATGTCATATGTTGTGGCTCCATGTCATATAGCCACCCTTTAGGTGTGACATCACCCTCCTTAGAGACATTTTAGGCATGACTTCACCATCCTTTTGAGTGATCCATGTGATATTATGCATTGCCTCATCTTAGCCGTTGATTAGATTGTTATATCACTACAGAATTTGAACCCAAAATCCGATGAGAAAATCCAATGACATCCAACGAAAAGGACTATTTCGTTGGATTTCACCTTCAAAATTACAAAATTTGATGAATTTTTTTAAATTGATAGAAGGGTCCATTGGATATCCAACGAACCTCGGATATTTGACGATTTCTGTCGAATAGTGACCAGTGTCTTCAGCTATCCCACATAATATTATGCCCACGGATGTCAGATATCCGACCTTATATTATTCCCGCGGATGTCGGATTTTCAACATTATATTATGCCCGCGAATGTCGGATATCATCAACATCATAATATTCCTCCTCCTCATCGTCATCATCGCCATTGACCATCATTGTCATATTCATCATCATAATCATCATCGTCATCACCATATTCATCATCATCATCATCATAATCTTCATCATCATCATATTCATGATCATTATCATCTTCATCACCATCTTCTTCTTCATCATCATCATCAATGTTATCACCATCTTCATCATCATCGTCACCATCGTCATCTTCATCACCATCACCATAGCCATCATCATTGTCATCTTCATCGTCATCATCGTCGTCATCACCATCTTCATCAACATCATCTGTAATGTCCCTTTTTACAATTTTTATAAAAATGCCCAATTTTCCGCTTTTTCCCCAATTTCGACCTTTGACTAGCTTTGATGCCTAGGTCTCAATTTTGCCCCAAATGGTCCCAAATCTTCAAGGAAGGTTTATTACTGATATTGGGAATTAAATATTATTTTTAGGGATGATATATGGCCACCAAAATACCTCTTCAAACTCTCTTAAGATGCTGGTCCAAGTATGCAATTTTACTAGTAATTTGGGGTTCAAATCCCCCTGGGGTAAGTACTGAAATTGGCTTCCCAAATGCTTCCAGAATCCCTCGAATTTCTGTAAAGAGGTATGGAATTTATAAATTATATTGTTTATGTCTCATTTTCACCATTAATTAGTTATTAAGTCTATTCTAACCTTCTCCCAAACAACAGCAAAAATCACTAATTCGACCCTTGGGGAAATGGCACCAAATCTCTTCCAAATGAAAATAAACTGAGCAAGATGGCTTCAAATGCTCAAGTGATGAACATGAAACTTGTAAAAATCATCAATTGAAGTCCATATATAATAAATATATCATAGAAACATTCTTCCATTTGAAATCATCATCAATACATTGGCATACATCCAGGTAGTGGAGAAATGACACTGTTCTTTCATTAAAAATGCGATTTATACATTTCTACTTGGAATTTCAACCTGAAACTTTCTGGGGATGAATTTAAGAGTATTTAATTCATATTAAAAAATAAATGGGGCATGAGAAACTCCCTCAAAGAGTACAATAGCTCACCAAAAATGACCTCCCTCAAGGATCAAGAATATGCCATCAAAATTGGAAATGGTTGAGAGAATGTGCTACACTAGAAGAAACCATGAGCTTCCCTATAGCTTACACTTGCAAATAAAGACTCCATTAAATCTCCAAATGAAATCTCTGAATGGCATTTCCAATTACCAACTTTGATGGGAATCTTTCACCCTTGAAATCTGCTAAGGCAAGAAACTAGTCATCCACTAGCTCTCCCTCTACACAAATGCAATTGCAAATTCTAAAAATGATTAAAATATATTTTAATTATTTGTTATTGACAGTTATAAACTTTTAATGTCCTCAATGGGTCTAATTCCTTCCAAGAGACTCATGCCAACTCAAGTTGGGAAGAAATTCCAAAGAACGCCACTTGTACAACAATTCCTAGTCTCCCACTTCCACCAAATCACATGTGGAAGCATCTTAGCTGACCTAACTCCATTGAGAGCCCTATTGGAGGATATTTTTATCCCTGACATGTCATATGTCAGCCTTCAGGTCTGATTTGTGTCATAGGTGTCATAGCATCTTCATCATTGTTGTCATAGAGCTAGGGAATCTAGCCCAAGTCTCCCACTAGCTCCAAATTGCCTCTTCCTCTTCCACGGGAGTTACTCTTCCTCTATATTTTGACCTTGGATGATTAATTCCATGAATAATACCCTTTGAACTCCCCCAAGTATGTTACCATTCACCTTGAATTTGAATTGGTGAGAAAATGATGCCAAGTGTAGTGGGGGAAATCTAGCCATATGGGGGTCCCACTTCCTCCATGTGTCTTCATGATCAAATGCCACTTTTATTTTCAGTTGTGTATTTTTATTTATCTTCTTTATTAAATATTTATTCCATTTTAATAATCAAACATCATTTATTATCTCCCTTATTCCAAATCCCAAAGCTTCCACCCCAAACCTAGGAAACTAGTAATTTTCCTCCTTGGCAATTATTTGACCTTTAGCATCAATTTGAAAAAATATAATGAATATGGCCAATGTGCCTAGGCCATTGTGACCCAATGCCAAATTTGGTACATGAAAAATCCTCCCTTCCCAATATTGGTTGTCCTCAAGCAATTTCAAACATGGGTGTTGAAGAACCTGCTTTCTATATAATTCTTTGAAGTTGTCATTGAATTGCCCAACCTTCAGTCTTTGAGTTTCCATGGATATTTTAGAAAGGAACCACCTTGCTTGCTTCTGCACTACTCTGATAAAAATTACTTTATTAAGTGGTAAATCCATCTCCCATACTGCTGGTTTCACCAAAAAAAATGAAACCAATGAGACAAAAATTATTCCAGGGTCCCATTGCTTGTATTGCACCCCAACAATCAAGAGTGCTCTCCAACCCATACCATCAGATAAGAGGATTCCTGGATCCCATTTTCTTGTATGCATTCTTCCAAACATCATGAGTACAAAATATATATCATCAAAGTACATAACAACATAATAAAAATGTACATCAAGGAGATGCTTCATCAAAGAGTCATGAAAGTGCTTATACCTCCAAGCAAGTAGACCACCATTTTCCAGGTGCATACAATCTTCAAGTGTCCAATCAAATCTGCTCCAATGACATAGGTGAGGATCCCATGTCCAATAATGCTGCTCCAAAAGGATTTGATATGCATCAAAATAGTCAGCCATGTATTCTTTCATCCAAGAAGTGAATGAAGAATCTCCACTAAAATCTGAACCGAATAATGAGCAGAAAAAACAAGGAGACTTCAAAGGACTCAAAGAAGTCTCACCCATACATCCATGAATGTGAGAATCATAAAGATATAACAAAGTATGTGGCTTCCAACAAAAATATTCTTCAAGCATAAATCTATTCACCCTGGCTTTGGATGAAGTTCTTCCAACATCAAATGAACCAAGTGTTGAGCGAGAAAAACCATGAGTCTTCAAGTGACTCAAATGCATATCATAGGTGCATCCATGTAGATGTGCATCATCATAAAGTAACAAAGGATGCTGCTGCAAATGTGAATAAGAATGTGCTCCAACCATGTCATCATAAAAAGTAAATCTAGGAGTTCCATACTCCTCATGTGGCACCATAAAAAAAACCTTTTCACCCATACTTCATTGAGACTAATGCTGCAAAACATGGATTTGTAGGATGTAGGGGAATGAACTAAATCACCCAAATGATCAAATAGTGGACAAGTTTCATCATGGGAAGGATCCATGTGGGTAGTATCAAGCAGCTCCTTCAAAGGTGTGAAACCTTTGTCATAGATTGGTTCCAATGTAGATGAATCATGCTCTTCTTTAAAAATTGCATAACCTTCATCAAGAGACAATTCAAGTTCCTCTTCCACCACATCAAGTGTTTGGATCTCTAAATGATCTTCCATATTTTCAATAGAATCGTCTTCATGCTCATGTGATGTCTCTTCATATTTTTCAGAGTCACTTGGGAGTAACTTCGATCCTCTTCATGGGTCTCCTCCTTTTTCTCCTTCAACCAAACTGATGCATTTTTCCCCTTGTTTTTTTTTAAATCAATAATTTTTCTCTCAAGTTCGATAGCCAACAATTCGAATCCTTCCTTAAGTTTCTTGGTCATATCTTCAAATATTGTTTTCATGATTTTTATATGCTCCTCACTGTCATATGAGATTCCCTTTTCATCCCTAGTCATAGTTTCCTAAAGAAATTTGCTCTTCTTCTCCTACTTTTTTTTCCCTCTTCAACAAAAGCACTTTTGGTTTCAATATCTAATGGTGGTACCTGAATTATTGTACTCATGAATATAATACCACATCAGGTGCCAAGATCATGCTATGATACCACTTGTAATGTCCCTTTTTACATTTTTTATAAAAATGCCCAATTTTCCACTTTTTCCCCAATTTCGACCTTTGACTAGTTTTGATGCCTATGTCCCAATTTTGGCCCAAATGGTCCCAAATATTCAAGGAAGGTTTATTATTGATATTAGGAATTAAATATGATGTTCAGGGATGATATATGGCCACCAAAAGACCTCTGCAAACTCTCTTGAGATTATGGTCGAAGTATGCAATTTTACTAGTAATTTGGGGTTCAAATCCCCCTGGGGTAAGTACTTAAATTGGCTTCCCAAATGCTTCCAAAATCCCTTTAATTTATGAAACGAGGTATGGAATTTCTAAATTAGATTATTTATGTCTCATTTGCACCATTAATTAGTTATTAAGTTTGTTTTAACCTTCTCCCAAATAGTAGCAAAAATCACTAATTCGTCCCTTGGGGAAATGGCACCAAATCTCTTCCAAATGAAAATAAACTGAGCAAGATGGCTTCAAATACTTAAGTGCTGAAAATGAAACTTGTAAAAATCATCAATGTAAGTCCGTACCTCATAAATATATTAGATAAACATTCGAAATCATCATCAATACATTGGCATACATCCAAGTAGTGGGGAAATGGCACTGTTCTTTCATTAAAAATGAGATTTATACATTTCTACTTGGAATTTAGACCCAAAAATTTATGTAGATGAAGAAAAGAGTATTTAAATCATATTAAAAAATAAATGGGGCATGATAATCTCCCCCAAAGAGTACAATAGCTCACCAAAAACGCCCTCCCTCAAGGAACAAGAATATGTCATCAAAACTGGAAATGGTTGAGTGAATGTGCTGCACTAGAAAAAACCATGAGATTCCCTGTAGCTTACACCTGTAAATAAAGACTCCATTAAAGCTCCAAATTAAATTTCTAAATGGCCTTTCCAATTACAAACTTGGATGGGAATCTTTGACCCTAGAAATTCGCTAAGGCAAGAAACTAGTCATCTACTAGCTCTCCCTCTACACAAATGCAATTGCAAATTCTACAAATGATCAAAAGATGGTTTAATTATTTGCTTTTGACATTTATAAAATTCTAATTTCCTCCATGGGTCGAATTCCTTCCAAGAGACTCATTCCAACTCAAATTGGGAAGAGATTCCAAACAACGCCACTTGTACAACAATTCCTAGTCTCCCACTTCCACCAAATCACATGTGGAAGCATCTTAGCTTCCCTGACTCCCTTGAGCGCCCTCTTGGAGGCTGATTTTATCCCTAACATGTCATATATGTCATATGTCATCCTTCAAGTCTTATTTGTGTCATAGGTGTCATAGCATCTTCATCATTGTTGTCATAGAGCTAGGGAATTTAGCCCAAGTGTCCCACTAGCTCCAAATTGCCTCTTCCTCTTCCATGGGAGTTACTCTTCCTCTATATTTATAACTTAGATGAGTCATTCCATGAATAATACCCTTTTAACTCCCCAAAGTATGTTACCATTCACCTTGAATTCAAATTGGTGAGAAAATGATGCCAAGTGTAGTGGGGGAAATCTAGCCATATGCGGGTCCCACTTCTTCCATGTGTCTTCATGATCAAATGCCACTTTGATTTTCACTTGTGTATATTTATTTATCTCCTTTATTAAATATTTATTCCATTCTAATTTTCAAACATCATTTATTATCCCCCTTATTCCAAATCCCAAAGCTTCCACCCCAAACCTAGGAAACTAGTAATTTTACTCCTTGGTAATTATTTGACCTTTAGCATCAATTTGACAAACTCTAATGAATATGGCCAATTTGCTTAGGACATTGTGACCCAATGCCAAATTTGGGACATGAAAAATCCTCCCTTCCCAATATTGCTTGTCCTCGAGCAATTTCAAACATGGGTGTTGAAGAACCTGCTTTCTGTATAATTCTTTGAAGTTGTCATTGAATTACCCAATCTCGAGTCTTTGAGTTTCCATAAATATTTTTTAGAGGAACCACCTTGCTTGCTGCTGCACTACTTTGATAAAAATTACTTTATTAAGTGGGAAATACATCTCCCATACTACTGGTTTCACCAAAAAAATGAAACCAATGAGACAAAAATTATTCCAGGGTCCCATTGCTTGTATTGCACCCCAACAATCAAGAGTGCTCTTCAACCCATACCATCATATAAGAGGATTCATGGATCCCATTTTTTTGTATGCATTCTTCCAAACATCATGAGTACAAAATATATATCATCAAAGTACATAAAAACATAATGAAAATGTACATCAAGGAGATGCTTCATCAAAGAGTCATGAAAATGCTTATACCTCCAAGAAAGTAGACCACCATTTTCCAGGTGCATACAATCTTCAAGTGTCCAATCAAATCTGCTCCAATGACATAGGTGAGGATCCCATGTCCAATAATGCTGTTCCAAAAGGATGCGATATGCATCAAAATAGTCAGCCATGTATTCTTTCATCCAAGAAGTGAATGAAGAATCTCCACTAAAATATGAACCGAATAATGAGCAGAAAAAACAAGGAGACTTCAAAGGACTCAAAGAAGTCTCACCCATGCATCCATGAATGTAAGAATCATAAAGATATAACAAAGTATGTGGCTGCCAAAAAAAATATTCTTCAAGCATAAATCTATTCACCCTGGTTTTGGATGAAGTTCCTCCAACATCAAATGAACCAAGTGTTGAGCAAAAAAAAACCATGCGTCTTCAAGTGACTCAAATGCATATCATAGGTGCATCCATGTAGATGCGCATCATCATAAAGTAACAAAGGATGTTGCTGCAAATGTGAATAAGAATGTGCTCCAACCATGTCATCATAAAAAGTAAATCTAGGAGTTCCATACTCCTCACGTGGCACCATAAAAAAAACCCTTTCACCCATACTTCATTGAGACTAATGCTGCAAAAAATGGATTTGTAGGATGTAGGATAATGAACTAACTCACCCAAATGATCAAAAAGTGCAGACATTTCATCATGGGAAGGATCCATATGGGTAGTATCATGCAGCTCCTTCAAAGGTGTGAAACCTTTGTCATAGATTGTTTCCAATGTAGATGAATCATGCTCTTCTTTAAAAATTGCATAACCTTCATCAAGAGACAATTCAAGTTCCTCTTCCACCACATCAAGTGTTTGGATCTCTAAATGATCTTCAATAGTTTCAATGGAATCTTCTTCATGCTCATGTGATGTCTCTTCATCTTTTTCAGAGTCACTTAGGAGTGAATTTTGATCCTCTTCATGTATTGCTTCTTCTACTTCACCTATTTTAGAACTAGATGGTTCATGGGTATCCTCCTTTTTCTCCTTCAAGCAGACTGAAGCATTTTTCCCCTTGGTTTTTTTAAAATCAATCATTTTTCTCTCAAGTTCAATAGCCAACAATTTGAATCCTTCCTTAAGTTTCTTGGTCATATATTCAATGATTTTTTGCATGATTTTTATATGCTCCTCACCATCATATGAGGTTCCCTTTTCATCCCTAGTCATAGTTTCCTCAAAAAATTTGCTCTTCTTCTCCTACTTTTTTTTCCCTTTTCAACAAAAGCACTTTTGGTTTCA
The DNA here is from genome assembly GCA_027924585.1 of Larix kaempferi. Classification (NCBI taxonomy): domain Eukaryota; kingdom Viridiplantae; phylum Streptophyta; class Pinopsida; order Pinales; family Pinaceae; genus Larix; species Larix kaempferi. The sequence continues at coordinate 4,920,458 of BSBM01000955.1, forward strand.
ATATCTAATGGTGGTACCTGACTTCTTGTCCTCATGAATATCATACCACATAAGGATCCAATATCATGCTCTGATACCACTTGTAATTTCCATTTTTACATTTTTTATAAAAATGCCCAATTTTCCTCTTTTTCCCCAATTTCGACCTTTGACTAGTTTTGATGCCTAGGTCCGAATTTTGCCCCAAATGGTCCCAAATATTCAAGGAAGGTTTATTACTGATATTAGAACTTAAATATGATGTTCAGGGATGATATTTGGCCACCAAAATACCTATGCAAACTCTCTTAATATTCTGGTCTAAGTATGCAATTTTACTAGTAATTTTGGGTTCAAATCCCCCTGGGGTAAGTACTAAAATTGGCTTCCCAAATGCTCCCAAACTCCCTCGAATTTATGAAAAGAGGTATGGAATTTATAAAGTATATTATTTATGTATCATGCACACCATTAATTATTTATTATTTCTTTTCTAAGCTTCTCCCAAACAGCAGCAAAAATCACTAATTTGACACTTGGGGTAATGGCACCAAATCTCTTCCAAATGAAAATAAGCTGAGCAAGATGGCTTCAAATGCTTAAGTGTTGAACATGAAACTTGTAAAAATAATCCATGGAAGTCCATACATCATAAATATATCAGAGAAACATTCTTCCATTCGAAATCATCATCAATACATTGGCATACATCCAGGTAGTGGGGAAATGGCATTGTTCTTTCATTAAAAATGAGATTTATACATTTATACTTAGAATTTCAACCTGAAACTTTCTGGATATGAAAAAAAGAGTGTTTAATTCATATTAAAAAATAAATGGGGAATGAGAATCTCCCCCAAAGAGTACAATAGCTCACCAAAAATGCCCTCCCTCAAGGATCAAGAATATGCCATCAAAACTAGAAATGGTTGAGAGAATGTGTTACACTAGAAGAAACCATGAGATTCCCTCTAGCTTACACATACAAATAAATACTCCATTAAATATCCAAATGAAAGGTCTGAATGGCCTTTCCAATTACCAACTTGGATGGGAATCTTTCACCCTCGAAATTGGCTAATACAAGAAACTAGTCATCCACTAGCTCTCCCTCTACACAAATGCAATTGCAAATTCTACAAATGATCAAAAGATGGTTTAATTCTTTTTTATTTACATTTATAAACTTCTAATTTCCTCCATGGGTCGAATTCCTTCCAAGAGACTCATGCCAACTCAAGTTGGGAAGAGATTCCAAAGAAAGCCACTTGTACAACAATTCTTAGTCTCCCACTTCCACCAAATCTTATGTGGAAGCATCTTAGCTGCCCTAACTCCCTTGAGCACCCTCTTGGAGGCTATTTTTATCCCTGACATTTCATATATATCATATTTCAGCCTTCAGGTTTGATTTGTGTCATAGGTGTCATAGCATCTTCATCATTGTTGTCATAGCGCTAGGGAATCTAGCCCAAGTGTCCCACTAGCTCCAAATTGCCTCTTCCTCTTCCATGGGAGTTACTCTTCCTCTATATTTCGACCTTGGATGAGTCATTCCATGAATAATACCCTTTTAAATCCCCCAAGTATGTTACCATTCACCTTGAATTTGAATTGGTAAGAAAATGATGCCAAGTGTAGTGGGGGGAATCTAGCCATATGTGGGTCCCACTTCCTCCATGTGTCTTCATGATCAAATGCCACTTTGATTTTCACTTTTATATATTTATTTATCTCCTTTATTAAATATTTATTTCATTCTAATGTTCAAACATCATTTATTATCCCCCTTATTCCAAATCCTAAAGCTTCCACCCCAAACCTAGGAAACTAGTAATTTTCCTCCTTGGCAATTATTTGACCTTTAGCATCAATTTAAAAAACTCTAATGAATATGGCCAATATTCTTAGGCCATTGTGACCCAATGCCAAATTTGGGACATGACATCATCATCATCATCATCATCATCATCTTTATCATCATCTTCATTGTCATCATCATCATCATCATCACCACCATCATCTTCATCGTCATCATCATCATCGTTATCATCATCATCATCATCATCATCATCACCATCATCATCATCATCATCATCATCGTAGCATCATCATCATCGTAGCATCATCATCATCATCATCATCATCATCATCATCATTGTCATCATCATCATCTTCATCATCATCCTCATCATCATCGTCATTACCATCGTCATTACCATCATCATCATCATCATCAACATCATCATCACCATCATCATCATCATCATCATCATCATCATCACCATCATCATCATCATCATCATTATCATCATCATCGTTGTAGGATATCCGACGCAGATACCTAGAAAGATCGACGTCATTTGGCGTCGGTGGTTTGGCGAGCTCGTCAGATTCTTTTGAAGGGGGCATCAGATATCCTATTGAAATTACATTATAAGAAGTCTGATATCCAACGCCTCTTTCCGTCAGTGGTATGGAAAGGTTGTCAGATTCTTCATCATCATCATAATCAGCATAATCATCATCATTGTTGTTGTCATCATCACCACCACCACCACCACCACCACCATCATCATCATCGTCATCATCATCATCATCGTCATCACCCTCTTTCGAATCAACATCTTCATCATTATCATCTTCATCATCGTCATCATCATCGTCATCACAATCATCATCATCATCACCATCGACATCATCATCATCATCATCATCATCATCATCATCATCGTCATCTTCATCATCATCATCATCATCATTGTCGTCATCATCATCTTCATCATCATCATCATCATCATGACTGACACAAATGATTCGACAATAAAAAACCATACCTATAGATTAATTAATGTACTACACGGGGCCAACGTTGAAATTTTTTCAATTTGTGCTTGTATGGACTGAAATTTGGCATGGCTAGACTAGACACATGCATTGATGGTGTCGGAGGATTTCTAGACTCAAACATGACTAACACAAACAATTCGACAATTAAAAACCAAACCTATAGATTAATTAACGTACTACATGGGGCCAACGTTGAAATTTTTTCAATTTGTGCTTGTTTGGATTGAAAATTGGCATGGTTAGACTAGATGCATGCATTGACGGTGTGGGAGGGTTTCTAGACTCAAACACAGTCAATTTTGTTGGAATTCATCGGATTTTCTAGTTGTATTTTGGGTTCAAACTTTTTTTGTAGGTTTTAGATAAATGGTTTATATAGTTCATTAATGGGAAAATCCATTAGAAATTCATGATACTGTCGTCGGATATTCGACGTATAGGTATGGAAATTCCATTTGAGGTTCCAAGAATTGGGTAACACTATGCTTGATTGAAATGGATTTCCTTTCATGTAAGGTCATGATTTCTAAAATAAGTTGCATGGCATGGCCATCATGGCATTCAACCATGGGAACCCCTACAAGAGGTTATGCCCCATTTCCACAACAAGTATAAAGAAATGTATCATCATGCTCCTGAGTATAATTGGATTTTCTAAAGCTTCTTCAAGTTCAATGAGTTATATGGAACTCAATGAGATTCATATGACAACACATGGGAATAGGGACAATGTTAATTGTACAGTTAGGGTTGACAATAACATGTTTAATGACCAATTCTTCAACATATAGGATCCCACTAAATAAAGGAGACATTATTCTCTCTTAATGAAAGGCCTTAGAGGGAAAATGGGAAATATAAAATGCAAGAGAAGGGTTCCAAATTTGATAGAGCTCAAGTTAGTACCCATAGAAGGCATTCCTTAAACTACATTTTTCTCAAGGTAGAAATGAAGGAATTCCACCACTTGCATTCCCATGTTCTAGTTACACAAGGATTTGGAAACATAATAGGACATCAAGCGAGGCATAAGGGTATATTGGAAATATATTAAGATTAGATAAATATATTTTCCGTAAAACAAATTTTATGACTTGACTTGCATATACAATTCCATGCAATGCATCTCATCTAACATATTAATTCTTTGCATAATACACAACATGTCTCAACTCTATCCAAATGCTATGATTTGCAAGTTTGACCTGTAATCACTTGAACTAGTGGGACAGTTGATTGTAAATGTTTTCCAAACTAGGGAAAAGAGTGCACATCGGTATGGGTCAAGTTACTAGGGTTTCCTATTGTAACATACCCACCATCTATCCAAGGCAAGGAAGGGTACATGATGGCAATCTCTGGGGAATTTCATAAGACTCATCCCACTCATTAGAATCATATGAAATGAATCATTGTGTGCAAATGTAAAACAAATCAATTACGTACAACAAAATTAAACTATCCACACATTACTTATGCATACAACATATCAACAATCATCAAATTAATACAGTGCATAAGTAAATACATAGACAGAAAAACACGTATCTCCATTCTGCAACTATCCCAAACAACTAGCTATGTCGCTACAACATTCCACCCAACCACAGGCCAGTTGTGTTCATCAATCTCTCAACAAAACTGCCACCCCCGAGCTGGGCATGATTCTTACAAGGAAAAGGGGACATTCCAGCTCATTCACAACCAATTACTCATTTCGTCTTAGCCAAGCCAGTCCACAGCTGGGTTTATCAGGCTACATTTGAACCTTGGAGATGTACACTCAAGCTCAAGCCAAAGCAATGGATTTATCAACAGGATGGCCATGGGTTTGGGCTTTCCCCAAATCGTTTCCATCCAAAAATGAATTATGGGATGGGGATAAACATTCACAGGGAGGAAAACGTCTTCTCCCCAACTCTCTCAGCATTTAACAGCAAAAACGGTTCCTATGGAACCCCAATTCCATTCCCCTTCTTACCCACTAGTATACAACACATAAAATCCCTCTCTTAGCTGGGAGAATGAAGGAAAACACCTCAAACATGGCTGAAAAATTCCCAGGTAGCTCCCAACTCGTGAGGGAGGAAGACTGGTTCATGGATAATGGCTTGGGGGAGAAATTCATGGCTCTTTTCTTGCCTCAAAAGAAAAACACGATTTCCCATGTAGGGTGGCTTTCCCATACTCGAATTTGGACAGCCATACCTCTCATTCCCCAAGGCATTAACTACCTCAACCAACTCTTGGGAGAAATCAATGATTGGGTACAAAAGTCAACATGGGTAGTTGAGGGTTTGATGGGTTCTCTCATTGACACTTGGCTTGACTTGATTGGCTCCAAGGGTTTGAATATTTCCTTCCCAATTCCTTGTAAAATCATGCTCCCATCTCTTGTTGCATTGCATAGCTAGTTGTGGGTATTTTATTAAAAATGCATATTTACATGATGTTTGAATTTCCAACGTGCCTGGCTAGCATGCGAACCATACGCATCAATAAATCGATGGCGGGGCCTTGGACTTGAGCTCCTCACCATGATTTTATAACAATATTACATCATTTACATTTTAATGCAACAGGGTCCAGATGGGGACATTACATACCACTCCCCTTGGAATAACACTGTCCTCGGTGTTCCAATTCTTAGGAATAAATACCCATTTTACACATGTCCAAAATTCACAACTGATGGCAGGTCTATCCTCTGTTTCATCTCTTGAATATGAAATTTCGAGACCACGTCCTTTGGATTCCTCAAGCTGCTCCTGCTGGCTTTGATATTCCAGCTCCACAGGTGGGCATTGTTGAATATTGTAACTTCTAAGAATATTATATTTGTACATTATTATTCCGGAGATGTTTCATCCCTCCGAGGCAATTCTATTATGTATCCGGAGATGTTTATTCCTACGATGGTTTGTGGAAACTAGGGTTATTAGACCCACCATGTGGGGGTCAGCCCTGAGTTTATATTTTAGGGGTTATTAGGCTTCTCAAGTAGAGGTTAGCCCCATTAGGGTTTTTGGTCAGTTGGGATCTAGTATAAATAGAGGAGAGGAGCTCCTCATTTGACACACACACAACTCAGAAAAGTAGTGCACTTGTGTCTAGGAGGTCTGTCTAAAAGATAGAGAAGGAGGACAAGTCTTGGAGCACATCTTGTATTTTGGTCGATCATCTTATTGAGGAAAGCTTTGTTGGGTTTTCTACCCCATGAGGGTTTCCCAGGGTAATTTCTGTGTCTATCTTGTGATTATGTTTCTTTCAGTGATTTTGATAGTCTATTTGGTTTAAAACTTAACATGGTATCAGAGCTAGCCTGAATAGGACATCTTTCACAAGATAAAAATATCTCTCTCTCTCTCTCTGGTGAAAATTAGGGTTTCTGCAAAAAGTTGGTATTGTTGAATTCTGATTACATGGCTGGATAGCCCTTCTCAAAACCAATCTTTTGGGCCCTAGATCAAACTTTTTGGTTGGGTAGAACTCCGGGAAAGTCAAACCCTAGTTTTACCAAAAGTGCGATAAACCAGAAATTCTGTCCTAGGATCCAGAAAAGTAAAAAGGTTAAAGTTTTCAGGTAAGTACTATTCTATCTCTTGTCTCTTGGACTCCCCCAAGAGAAGATGGCTCCAAGCACTAAGCTTGAAGACAAGTTAGAAGGTATAGAGAATTTTCGGGCATGGAAATACAGAATTGGTCTCATTCTTGAAGAGAATGATCTTGCTTAGTACATCAATGATGAAGTTACAGAACCTGAAGGAGATGAAGCCAAAGAGAAGCATAGAAAGGATTTGATTAGGGAAAAGAGAATCATAGCTGATTCTATTAAAGACCACTTGATTCCCCAAGTGGCTTCTAAGAAAACTCCAAAGGAAATGTATGATGCCCTAGGAAGAATGTATGAGGGAAAGAACATCAATAGGAAAATGAACCTAAGAACTCAGTTGAAGAGTACCAAGATGAACAAAGGAGAATCCATTCAAGACTACTTCTCAAGGGTCTCCCAAATCAAGGAGCAACTAGATGCCATTGGTGATACTCTTGATGAAGATGAACTTGTGATGACTGCTCTAAATGGCCTCACTAGACCTTGGGAGGCATTTATACAAACTATGTGTGCTAGAAAAGAAAGTATGAAGTTTGATGTAGTGTGGGAGGATTGTGTTCAAGAAGAGGCTAGGGTAGCCAACAAAGAAGCACTCTTCAAGGAGGATGACCAAGCCTTGGCTGCTCACACCAAGAGAAGAAGAATGGGTCACTTCAAGAAAGTTGACCAAAAAGGATCTCAACACTTCTCTAAATTTAAAAGGAGTAGAGGACCCAATCCAGTAAGAGATCTCTCCACAGTCCAGTGTTACAGTTGTCTTAAACTAGGACACATTGCCATATTTTTTCCTTCACAAAAGAAGAAGAAGTTTGTACACAAAAGACACCATGCACATATGGCAGAAGATGATAGTGAAGAAGAAGAAGAAGAAGAAGAAGAAGAAGAAGAGGAAGAGGAAAGGCCTCGAAGGAAAAGATCTAAAGTAAAGAAAGAAGATCCAGAAGAATATGTCCTATTCTTTGCACTCTCTGGATCTGTATCTCCTGGAGAAGATACATGGCTCATTGATAGTAGTGCTTCTAAGCACATGACAGGTCAAAGAAAGACTTTCTCAAATCTTGAAGAAAATTCTTCTACACAAAAGGTATCTCTAGGAGATGATTACCAATATCCCATCAAGGGGATTGGTGAAGCAAGCTACAAGCTAGATTCTGGAACACCCTTGAAGATGAAAGAAATTTTATATGTGCCAGGATTGAAGAAGAACCTACTTTCTATCTCAGCACTAGATAAGAAAGGTTTTAGAGTTGCCTTCATAGATGGTCAAGTACTTATGTGGCCCAAAGGAAAATCTATTGAAGATGCAGTTGTCATTGGTGAAGAGGAAGGAGGCCTCTATAAGCTCAAGGGACATCCAGAAGTTGCCCTTGCTCATGAAACATCTAGCCCCAGTGAGCTATGGAACATAAGATTAGCTCACATTAACTATAAATCCCTACCCTATGTAAGCAAGGTGGTCATAGGATTACTAGACTTAAAGGTTGATCATAATGGCTCATGTAAAGGATGTGAAAAAGGGAAGAATATCAAGAACCCTTTTCCAAAAAGTGAAACAAATACTAAGAACATTTTGGAGCTAATACATTCAGATGTGTGTGGACCAATGCCCACCACTTCCCTAAGTGGTTTTGAATACTATCTCTCATTCATTGATGACTATTCAAGGAAGACATGGATATACTTTCTAAAAGGTAAGAATGAAGCCTTTGGAAAATTCAAAGAGTTCAAGGTCTTAATAGAAAATATCTCAGAAAAGAAAATCAAGATTCTCAGAACAGATAATGGGGGAGAATATAATTCAAAAGACTTTGAAGACTTTTGTAAGGAAACTGGAATCAAGAGGGAACTAACCACTCCCTACAATCCCCAACAAAATGGGGTGGCTGAAAGAAAGAATAGAACCATCATGGAAGCTGTAAAAACTATGATACATGATCAAGATCTACCTATGTATTTATGGGTTGAAGTAGCTAGGACAACAGTCTATGTGCAGAATAGACTTTTCCATAGTGCTCTTGAATTCAAAACTCCAGAAGAAGTGTTCACAGGAAAGAAGCCTGAGGTAAGTCATCTTAAAATATTTGCTTGTCCTGTGTACATTCACATTCCAAAAGAAAAGAGAACCAAGTTGGATCCTTCTGGTAAGAAGGGAATATTTGTTGGATACTGTGAATCATTCAAAGCCTTCAGAATTTACATACCAGGGTTTCATCATATGGAAATAAGTAGAGATGTAACATTTGATGAAGAAGCAACTCTCAAGAAATCCAGAAAGTGTCAACTTGAAGAAATCTATGAAGAAGATACACCTCCTAGAATCACAGAAGCTATGCACATTCCTGAAGATGATACTCCATAGGATCATGACATGATAGAACCACAAGAACCCCCTATTTCAGACTTATCTAGGAAAAGAAGGATAGCATGGGCTAGAGACATTATTCAAGGAGTTGAAAGATATGGAGCTCCTGAAGGCTCCACTAGAGAAAGAAAGAAACCAAAGCTAGTATCCAACTATGTAGCCTTGATGTGTGATCTTGTGGATCAACATCCTACTAGCTATGAAGAGGCAGCTCAAAAGAAAGAATGGGTAGAAGCAATGACAGAAGAATATCAGTCAATAATGAAAAATGATGTTTGGGATATAGTTCCCAAACCAAAAGATAAAAGTGTGGTTTCTTCCAAATGGATTTTTAAGATAAAACATGCTGCAAATGGTAGCATTGAAAAATATAAGGCAAGATTTGTAGCCCGAGGATTCTCTCAGAAGGAGGGAATTGACTATGAAGAAACATTTGCACCAGTTCCTAGGTATACTTCAATTAGAACTATCATGGCACTTGCATCTATGATGAAGTGGAAATTACATCAAATGGATGTTAAGACAGCTTTTCTGAATGGTGTAATTGAAGAAGAAGTGTACATAGAGCAACCACAAGGGTTCGAGGTTAAAGACGGGAGAACTCATGTATGCAAACTGAAAAAGGCATTATATGGATTAAAGCAAGCTCCCAGAGCTTGGTACAGAAGGATTGACAATTTGTTAACAAGCATGGGCTTTACCAAGAGTAAAACTGACCCTAATCATTATCTTACGGTAATGGATGATGAACCAGTTATACTACTATTATATGTAGATGACCTATTTCTAACCGGAAATGAGAAACAAATTATTGAATGCAAGAAGAAGCTTTCTTCAGAATTCGAGATGAAAGATCTCGGATTAATGCACTACTTCTTAGGTCTAGAAGTATGGCAAGAACCAAAGGAATCTTTCTAAATCAAGGTAAGTATGCTGTGGAGATTCTAAAAAGATTTGATATGTTGGAGTGTAAAGCCATGGCCACTCCCATGGACTCCAACTCGAAGTTATTAATTAATGACACATTAGAATTAGTGGACATAACTCTATATAGACAAATCATTGGGTCTTTAATGTATTTAACAAATACTAGGCCAGATATATGCTTTGTCGTAAATACCCTGAGTCAGTATCTAGTAGAACCTAGAAAGGTTCACTTAATAGCTGCAAAGCATGTGATGAGGTACCTAAAGGGTACTTTAGATTTTGGTCTATATTATCTTGGAAATCATGAACTCAATTTACATGGTTACTCAGACTCTGATTGGGCAGGAAGTATCTCAGACAGAAAGAGTACATCAGGTGGATGTTATGGTCTTGGATCTACCATGATCTCATGGTTCAGCAAGAAACAATCCAATGTGGCTCTCAGTACTGCTGAAGCAGAATACATAGCTACCTGCTCTGCTAGCTGTGAAGCAGTGTGGCTTCGGAAACTATTATCTGGAGTGTTTGACTTAGAGATGGATCCCATTGTGATCATGTGTGATAATCAAAGTTGCATCAAAATGACATAAAATCCTGTATTCCACGATAAGTCAAAACACATAGAGATCCGATACTTTTATATACTAGACATTGTGCAGAGAGGAGCTATCAAACTTGAGTATATAAGTACTGAAGAACAAGTTGCTGATATATTAACCAAACCCCTGTCTCGTGTGAAATTTGAACACTTCCGAGACAAGCTTGGTGTAGCTCTAAAAGACCCTCCTCGAAAGGGGGAGTAGTATCGTCACTAATGATGAGGATACATGTTTACCACTCTTAGATATTTATGCTTATTTAGATTTAGACTTCTTACACTTAGAACACTTACACTATTTTTCTTTTACTTTGATGATGTATGAGAATAAATGTTTTGATAATGTATGTATTGATGAGGATACATGTTTTGATGATATATGTATTGATGAGGAAACATGTTTTGATAATGTATGTATTGATGAGGATACATGTTTTGATGATATATGTATTGATGAGGATACATGTTTTGATAATGTATGTATTGATGAGGATACATGTTTTATGTATTGATGAGAATATATGCTTTGATGATATATTTATTGATGAGGATGCACGATATATGTATATGTGCTTTGATGCATTGATGAGAATACATGTTTTAATGATGTACTTGTATGGATGAGGATACTAGTATCTATATTGATGTGAGGATTGGATCATCCTTGGACTTCAGTCCTAAATTGAGCCGTAGACAAGATGTCTCCGAAAATAAAACCCTAAATGAACAGGTAAGGGGATTGGATCGTCCTTGGACTTTGGTCCTTTGAATTGAGCCGTAGACATGATGTCTCCGAAAATAAAATCTTGAATGAATAGGTAAGGGGATTGGATCGTCCTCGAACTTTGGTCCTTTGAGTTGAGCCATAGACAAGATGTCTCCGAAAATAAAATCTTGAATGAACAGGTAAGGGGATTGGATCGTCCTCGAACTTTGGTCCTTTGAATTGAGTCGTAGACATGATGTCTCCGAAAATAAAATCCTGAATGAACAGGTAAGGGGATTGGATCGTCCTTGGACTTTGGTCCTTTGAATTGAGCCATAGACAAGATGTCTCTGAAAATAAAATCCTGAATGAACAGGTAAGGGGATTTCCTCGGACTTTGGTCCTTTGAATTCAGCCGTAGACAAGATGTCTCTGAAAATAAAATCCTGAATGAACAGGTAAGGGGATTGGATCATCCTCGGACTTTGGTCCTTTGAATTGAGCCGTAGGCATGAGGTCTCCGAGAATTGAATTATAGGACTGTATCGTCCCTGGATCTTGGTTCAAAAGGTACATGATAGGACTGGATCGTCCCTGGACCTCGTTTCAAAAGGTACATGGTAGGACTGGATCGTCCTTGGACCTCAGTTCAAAAGGTACATGACAGGATTGCATCATCCATGGACCTATGTCCTAAAGAGAGCAGGTTTGATCATCCTGTAATATGATCGTATGATGACGATGCTGATGATCGTATGATGACGATGCTGATGATCGTATGATGATGATGCTGATGATGACGATGCCGATGACTGTATGATGATGATGCTGATGATCGTATGATGATGATGCTGATGATGACGATGCTGACGATGCTAATGATGACGATGTCGATGATTGTATGATGACGATGCTGATGATCGTATGATGATGATGCTGATGATGATGATGTTAATGATGATGATGCCAATGACTGTATGATGACGATGCTGATGATCGTATGATGATGATGATGATGATCGTATGATGACGATGCTAATGATGACGATGCCAATGATTGTATGATGACGATGCTGATGATCATATGATGACGATGCTGATGATCGTATGATGACGATGCTGATGATTGTATGATGACGATGTTGATGGTTGTGTGATGACAATGCTGATGATTGTGTGATAACTATGATGTTGATGTTCCAGTAACTAGTTGAGTTACTGATGATGATGTATTGAAGAAAGCTTCCAATGATATAGAGATGTATCATGTATGATGTAGTTGATGACTCCTTACTCCTGCATATACTGTTATAATATCCTTCTCATTAAGGGGGAGTGTTGAATATTGTAACTTCTAAGAATATTATATTTGTACATTATTATTCCAGAGATGTTTCATCCCTCCAAGGCAATTCTATTATGTATTCAGAGATGTTTTTTCCTCAGATGGTTTGTGGAAACTAAGGTTATTAGACCCACCATGTGGGGGTCGGCCCTGAGTTTATATTTTAGGGGTTATTAGACTTCTCAAGTTGAGGTCGGCCCCATTAGGGTTTTTGGTCAGTTGGGATCTAGTATAAATAGATGAGAGGAGCTCCTCCTTTGACACACACACAACTCAGAAAAGTAGTGCACTTGTGTCTGGGAGGTCTGTTTGGAAGATAGAGAAGGAGGACAAGTATTGGAGCACATCTTGTATTTTGGTTGATCATCTTATTGAGGAAAGATTTGCTGGGTTTTCTACCCCATGAGGGTTTCCCAAGGTAATTTCTGTGTCTATCTTGTGATTATGTTTCTTTCAGTGATCTTGCTAGTCTATTTGGTTTAAAACTTAACAGGCATTGCTCCATAGCAATCCCTTCCTTTTATTCACCTTCCAGTTGATCCACAAGTTTGGAATCTCATGGATGCCATCTTTCTTGTTGTCTTCGAAACTATTTGAGGAAGATTTTCAACCAAATCAAATAGCTTTTGATCTACTGTCATGATCAAAGTGCGCAACTGGCTCTCACTTTTCTCACTAGCAACACTCCGCTAGTACTAGCTACACTCAATGGCTTTCAATGTCTCACCTATGGGACTTATCATGGCAATTCCTGTTAGGACAAGCATAACACAATATTAACATTAGTCAATTATTTTCCCAATTGACTTGGAACTTCCATGCTTTACTCATGAGACTTCCACACATTTCATGCTTTCCCAACATATACATGAACTCATCCATGTTCATACTATCTCATGGAAATAGCTATTTCAACATTCACAATTCGTTGCAAGCAATTAAACACAATCTATTTTCAACCATGACATGCACTCAACAATATTTTGTTTCTAAGATGCATCAGTCAAAAAGGAAAGAGGAGAGTAAGAGTTTCCCCCTCTTAGTCTTGTTCCAATTCGGAGCCACACCATCACTTGTGGTTCTATGCTCCTTAGCCTCTTTCACTTCAATGTGAATGCTTGACTTGCCCTTTCTTGGCTATGACACATAGTGTCTAAGGTCTATTTGAGGATTTTCAACTAGGGAATTCTTCCCCATTGTTGCTTACAGAACCTTTGGCTGCTGAGACCCACACATGTCCACTAGAACCATCTTTCATTACTACTCACACTGAGCTCTTTCGGACGATCACATGTCCACATGCATCCTCCAGATGGTTTCACAGTCCTTGCTTCCAGCAACACCTATACTCAAACATGGAATCAATTCACTTGTTTAGTTTATTCTCCTAGGGTTTATCTCTAAACAAGAGCTTAGGAAATCATACCCAAATCATATACATGTATATTCATATTAAATAAGCAAGAAGCTACAAGATAACCAAACATTTATCTGTATTGGATGTCTTCACTTTATCTCACAGGATCCTTCTTTGCTTTACAAGCCTTGGATTTCCCATGGATGCAATAATGAATGTTGGGATAGCATGTAGGCTACTCCACAACCATTCGAATAGGCAATGCCCGGCCAGTATGTCGACTGGGTTTTATCAATTAATTAAGGAATGTTTGGCCAGCACGTTGGCTGCTTCACAAAATCAAGTTGTTAATGTTCCCACCAACTATTCTTTGAATTTACCAAGAATTTTATAGTGCCCAACTAGTTACTCTCTGGCTTTACCAAGAATTTTATAGTGCCCAACCAGTTACTCTCTGCCTTTACCAAACATTTATAGCTCCAACCAGTTACTCTCTGGGTTTACCAAGAATTTATAGTTCTTTCAGGGTCCTTGCTTCCTGCAATGACCAAGGTTTCCAACAAAGAAACAACAGTGTATTATCTTGGTTGTCATAAGACTTATACCTGAAATATTCATTATTCCAAACAAGAAATAAATGAAAATGAATACTTATTTGTATTATGCATTTTCCTTTCTGGTCCACAGGGCCCTGCTTCGCTTTGCAAGCCTTGGGATCGCCTATGGACTTGGATGTTTGGCCAGAACACATGTTGATCCACAACATCATCCGAATAGGCAATGCCAAGCTAGTACACCGACTGGGTTTATCAGGCATCCCTAAAATCAGTATGCTAAACCAGTACGCCGACTGGGTTTATCAAGCATTTCAAAAATCATTATGCTAAGCCAGTACGCTGACTCAGTTTATCAAGCATTTCAAAAAAACATTATGCTAAGCCAGTACACTGATTGGGTTTATCAAGCATTTCAAAAATCAGTATGCTAAGCCAGTACGCCATCTGGGTTTATCAAGCATTTCAAAAATCAGTATGTTAAGCCAGTATGCCGACTAGGTTTATCAAGCATTTAAAAAAAATCAGTATGCTAAGCCAGTATGCCGACTGGATTTATCAAGCATACAACAACAATTTCCAAGCCAGTTCTTTGACTGGGTTTGTCAGGAAATAACACCCTTCACCAATACCTCCACAATGTGCAATTAACCAATGCCAAGCCAGTACACCGACTGGGTTGATCAGACATACAACAACCATTCCCAAGCCAGTACATCGACTAGGTTTATTAGGCAATATGAAAAACATAATATGATAACATGGCTCCTTCTCTTATGCAACCAGTGGTTCCCTCCAGGAACTCCATAGGTGACTCACTTGACTGCAGGCTAGCATGGCCCCACAATACCCACTCACACTACAAAAGGATGATACCCCTTTTTTGCAACACATCTCCTCGGGCCTATCAATCTCTTCTAGTGTCCTTTAGTGTGAGCGTAGAAAGGTTACCACTGCCCATACAGTCCTCTTGAGCACCCTTCTTCACTTTGCCTCTTATGTGCAACACCAAACTGCATCTGTGTAAGATGATAGCACAAGAAGGATAAACAGACTCATCAGTATTGCTGCTCTAAAATTGTAACCATATTTCATAACATTCACTATCAAGTATTGAAACACCAGGAATGCATCCATTCCCTTAGGGTGTAGTCAATATTGAAAACCCTAACATAACCCATCACCCGAAAGGTATGCATCCATTTCCGATGTGAGCCATGTAGGCCTTAGTCCCACTCAAGTAGTCTGAAATAATAATGAAATAATAAAACATGCTCTGCATATTAAATCTAATAACCATACATGTATATCCTCAGTTAGGGTTACTAAATACTCATTCGTTTCACATATGTATCTTTCCTTGATTGGTGAAGAATGGGGGCTCCCTTCTCTGAGTCAACAGTACTTCAGTTTGCCACCCCATTATTTCCACGTTTCATAACTCACACATGCCTTCTTGGCATAATTTCACCCTCTCACTCACATGCAGTGCAGCTGAGGTGTTATCAAAATTTATAATGGCGTTTCACCCAAAACCCATTTCCAAGGCATGGGATCCTTCCCATCTAGTTTGGCTTCTGCAGGCCATCACACATGGTTTTCCTGCAATGTGTCATCCTAGCAAACTTATCAAATAGCCAAACAGTCAGCAACATTTAACAATAACTTCAAATTTGATTGCTTCATAACCAATCAATGGCATTAATAATTAAATTCAACATGAATTTACATTTCTGTCTCCTACAGAAATTGATTTGCTTAGCAATGAGGCTATCCTCATATTTTTTGGCTCTCGTAAGTGGTATCACTCTATCCATTATGGTTTCACCCTTGCTACCATACATGAACATCTACCTACAACATGTCCTCCTGACACAATTCTATATAAGCCAAGCAATGATTAGCAATCATGAGCAAAATTTCAAATCCGAAATTTACAAATCTGTTTTCCTACAAAATTAGATTTGCAACCATGAGACTATTCTCATAAAATTTAATCAGACAATTTTCAGATTTGTTTCATGCATAAGTTACAACCATGAGAACCTTCTCATAACCTTTGGATTCTGCACATGGTAGATCTTGGTCTTTACTATGGACTTATCCTCATTGCCATACATAAGACTTTTCTACCTGAAAACTGAAACTTCAATTAGCCAAACACATTGCGAGTATCTATGCATATAATCCTTCCATTGTCACAACAGTCACTGAAGTGATCTCAGAATTATAACACTCAATGATTCAAACACCTTCAGCTATTAACATTTGAAATGCAATGAAATATACACATTTCTATATATGCATCATTATCACAATAAAATTGCAAGACACAATCACACTATCCATGCAATTTTAAATAAAATGTAAGTACTCATTACTTCATATTCCATGCAACTCTGTCCTTCCAATAGAGTGCTCTAGTAGCCCTTCGCATGTCTACCTTCTTCTTGCAGTCTTTCTCCTGCATTCATAGCAGCTCATGAAATGGTCTCAGGATTAACAATAGTCCACCATTTCATCTATTATCTAATTGCATTGAAACATATATATGTCACACCCATGCATTCACACAATGCATCTCAACATGTGCACTCACACATATGCATGCACATTCACAACATTTACATAATTTTTTTACTGTGCATTCACTCAATGCATAACCCCTCAATACAACTTTGCAGTAATCCATGAATACTAGGCATTTCAACATATTATGGCCTAACCATGCCTATCTCATATGGCATACACTACAACAGGACCATAAGTCATCACTTGCTTTGGTTGCTAAACTCACAACCAACATACACAAATGGTATGGTATAATTTCATATGAATGCACAATAAGGTGTAAGGCTCCTTGCCTTCACTTACCCACACCTAACCATACTTGGTAGGTTGGCATTCACCTTCAGGCACTCAATACCACATGCAAACCAAATCAACATAGTTTAAACATAGTTGAAGGGATCTTACCAAATCCTCTTTTAACATTCATGCAATTAATCATAATTAACCATTACCTGCATGGCTGTTATTAGCATCGCTTGATGTTACCTGATCAGTTGGCCTCTTACCAATGTTACATAGTCCTTTTTCCAACCTCATGATCATAGATTTGTTGCACCATCCTTTCCTCATAAGGTTTTTGGTCATATGCAACAACATCATCCACATCCTTAGCCATGCTTCGGTTGTCTTTGGTCTTACAACCAATGCGAACACAACTAATTATTAGCAACCACAATAATTATCTTAAGTGGTTCATTGCATAGGTAAAACCTCACTATTTTACCAATATGCAATATCGTATACATGCACCATGCAATGTTTATTTATATGCCATCTAGTGCATATTCATCTTATCTATCTAATCTCTTGCATTTTAAATCATGCTTCTATGGTCTAATTCCCACAACCATTATCAACTACATTAATTGTCATCAACCATAGACAATACCATTAATGGGCTATTGCATGTGTAACTTCACTATTTTAACAATATGCAACATCATGCTCATGCATAAGCAATTCACATGCATTATGCAATGACTCTCTAATCATGCCCACTAATTCATATGCATTATTCTCTTGCTATAAACATAAATAGTTTTAGGTGAGGAATTTTCCTCTTATCAACATTGCCTTGCTGCTCCCATTGCTCTTCCGCATGCACATTACAGCCAATTACTCTTAATAGGGCTTCCACAACCTTCTATGCAATTCTTGCTTCTCCTCCCAAGCATAGATAATTCATTTCACACTTTAAACAACTATCTCCAGGGGACGGTGGGGGTCAAGGGGGATTTCCCCCTTGTGGCTTCCCTGCGCCACTGCAGGACGGGTCGAGGTCAGTGCCCTCATTTTTTTTTCTTTTTTTTTTGTAAATTCCTCAATTTCACGCAATCTGGCTCATAAGTTCAAAGCGATTTTTCTCTTTCAGGCACCTGAAAATTTCACTGAAAAACTACTGTATTTTCTCTATTTCGGCAGACTTCGTCATTCTCTTCCGCCCCCTTGCGGACAAACTTGTTGAGTTCTTCCAGTCAAAAATTCAGCTTTTCCTTCTGCCATTGCGGAGCAACTCGCCCATCTCTTCTGCCGTTGCGGACGAACTTGCCCATCTCTTCTGCCGTTGCGGACGAACTTGCCCATCTCTTCCGCCGTTGCGAAGCAACTCACCCATCTCTTCCGCCGTTGCGGATGAACTTTCCCATCTCTTCTTCCATTGCAGATGAAATTTCCCATCTCTTCCGCCATTGCGGAGCAACTCGCCCATCTCTTCTGCCGTTGCGGAGCAACTTGCCCATCTCTTCCACCGCTGCAGCAAAAACTCACGAGTTCTTTCCGCTGTAACACTTAGAAAAATTTTGAAATTTTTTAGACCAACTCATCGAGTCCTTCCATCGTTGTGGACCAACTCGCTGAGTTCTTCGGCCATTGTGGACAAACTTGCTGAGTTCTTCTGGTCGAAAACTCAGATTTTCCTTCTGCCATTGCGGCGGAACACGCCAATTCCTTCCGACACTGCGGTGAAAACTCACCAACTTTTTCCACCGTTTCGGCCCAAAACTTTTAACGTTTTCACCATTTCGTTTGCAGAGCAATTGGACAAGTTTTGATGGCAACTTTGATGCAACTCAATGAGATTCATTGAAACACATCGGCTCAACTCCAGGGGACTCGCCAAATCACTTAGGCAAAACAATTAGAAAATTTTTGAAAATTTTGAAATTTTGAAACTTTTCTTAACGGTCTGTGCTAGGCAGGAAGCATACTTACCTCTGCAAGCTGTGATAAGTATCCCATGAAGGCCCAATGCTGCAACCAACAGTTTTGATACCATTTTGCAACGTACCCACCATCTATCCAAGGTAAGGAAGGGTACATGATGGCAATCTCTGGGGCATTTCATAAGACTCAACCCACTCATTAGAATCATATGAAATGAATCATTGTGTGCATATGTAAAACAAATCAATTACGCAGCGGAATTAAACTATCCAAACACATTACTCATGCATACAGCATATCAACAGTCATCAAATTAATACAGTGCAAAAGTAAATACATAGACAGAAAAACACTTATCTCCATTTTGCAACTGTCCCAAATAACTAGCTATGTCGTTGCAATGTTCCACCCAACCATAGGCCAGTTGTATTCATCAATCTCTCAACACAACTGCCACCCCCAAGATGGGCATGATTCTTACAAGGAAAAGGGGACATTCCAGCTCATTCACAACCAATTATTCATTTCATCTCAGCCAAGCCAATTCATAGCTGGGTTTATCAGGCTACATTTGAACCCTGGAGACGTACACTCAAGCTCAAGCCAAAGCAATGGATTTACCAACAAGATGGCCATGGGTTTGGGCTTTCCCCAAATCGTTTCCATCCAAAAATGAATAATGGGATGGGGAAAAACATTCACAGGGAGGAAAACATCTTCTCCCCAACTCTCTCAGCATTTAACAGCAAAAACAGTCCCTATGGAACCCCAATTCAATTCCCCTTCTTCCCCACTAGTATACAATACAGAAACTCCCTCTCTCAGCTGGGAGAATGAAGGAAAACACCTCAAACATGGCTAGAAAATGCCCAGGTAGCTCCCAACTCATGAGGGAGGAAGACTGGTTCATGGATAATGGCCTGGGGGAGAAATTCATGACTCTTTTCTTGCCCCAAAAGCAAAACGTGATTTCCCATGCAGGGTGGCTTTCCCATATTCAAATTTGGACAGCCATACCTCTCATTCCCCAAGGCATTAACTACCTCAACCAACTCTTGGGAGAAATCAATGATTGGGTACAAAAGTCATCATTGGTAGTTGTAACATACCCTTTAAGCTGGAAAATATTTTTATGTTTAGAAACATTATAAAAACTTTTATTGTAAAGTTTGTATTGGACAGGCGTCCAAGGATGACTTTAATTTACACAATATATTATTATTTAATAAATAAAATAGGAGACAAACACCTAAGAGGACTGTTGAAAGAGTGGTTACTG
Source organism: Larix kaempferi (assembly GCA_027924585.1). Classification (NCBI taxonomy): domain Eukaryota; kingdom Viridiplantae; phylum Streptophyta; class Pinopsida; order Pinales; family Pinaceae; genus Larix; species Larix kaempferi. The sequence continues at coordinate 4,940,762 of BSBM01000955.1, forward strand.
ATCCACTAGGTGGAATGGAATCTGGGGTAGAAGGCAATGGACAAGTGGTAGCATCATGATGCAACTAACTAGCTGTTGGTATGGGACAACTCCCTTGAAATGTGGTCATAGTGCCCTGAAAGATGGGACTGGAGCTTGAGGCTCATTTATTCTAAACTGACCACTAAAAGACCTAGGCAGTCTATATAATAGCCATCAAATATTGAATTGAGGTTCATCACTTTTCCTGAGGAGGAAACTTAACTTGGGGTTTTGCTGTGTTTGCACCCAAGAGATTTGATGAGGGGATATGCTGTTGTTGATCATATTATGAGTCTTCCAAACTCTTATTGAGTTCAGGAGTTTGATGCTGAGTGGAGAAGGCCTTTTGTTTTAGGAGGTTGATACCAAGTGGAGAAGGTATTTTTGAGTGCCTTTCTTCTACACAGATTCCACCCACTTACTGGATCAGTAAGCAGGCTTGGGGGTTCATTAGAAGTCAGCAGCTGAGTTGCTTCTTCTGAAGCAGGTTGGGAGGAACATGCCTCCTTGGGTGATTGTCAGCCCTATCGTCAGTTACAGGTTCTATTCTAATATCTGTTTTATTTTTAATTTCTCTTATCTATTTTGCATATTACAGTTCTGTTGTTTATTAAAACTTTCACTATTTAATTTATAAGTTATTTCATTTTGCTGTATGAGTTAGTAATTCTGCATAAATGTGAAATGATTGAAAAGAATGGTTTTTGTATTTTTCCCCATGCAAAAGGAACAGCATTGTACTCCAGTACATAAACTGATTAGAAATAGATAAGTCTGATAGGCAATAGCTAAGAGAATGAGAAGGTTGAATTATTATAACTTTTCAAGTTTCTATTTGCTATTTAATTCCTGTACTTACATTACAGTACTCTTGTTATTAACTATTTGCAGTTAGTTGTTTTCATAACTTATATATAATATTTCTGTTTATAATTGTTTCAAATTTCAAAATAATTATGTTTCTATTTAATAATATAGGATTTATTTATCTATATTGAGTAGTAGAATTATACTTATTTATATAAAAAAAAATAAGGATTTACTTTCAAAAGTATAGCAAGATGTTATTCTTCTACAGTTATCAAGATAGTTGTTATTTCTGCCAAAAGAAAACCCTAGCAGAGTTATCCATCATTAGTTTATAAAAACATTAACATGGAAACAAGAGCAAGCTGCAACCTCAACAATTTTGATAATCTTTTCTTTTAAACATTAGAGAAGTCATTTCAAATAGAAGTGTCAATACAAGCAAACTCGACTGTCATTATTATAACAAGACTAAAGATAAGAACCAAACGATTATCCAAAACATGTATGTAGATCGAAATTGTTTATTCCACTATCAGTTCACAGGTTTTAAATATTACAATATGTTGGTACAAGCAGAATCAACAACATTTACTAAACCCTAATATTAGTTTTATTTCCTAACTCCCCTTAAAACACAGCTACAACATTATAAACAAAAATGAAACATACGCAGGCTGTAAGCCTTGTCAATAGTATCATTATCCATTGTTCTAATCAAACAAGTTAGTTGCATTATTAATTCATAGAAAAAATTCACTCATCGATGGATAACCAAGATGAGTACAAGGGTTGTTAAAACCTATTACATTATCACTTTAACAATGACTTACAGATCGTGTGTATAGACCAAGCAGAAATCGATGAAAGGACACGATTATAGTATTATGAATTATAAATATTCCATTTGAATTTCTTTTGAAGGAGCTCGAAAACTTAACCTACAGGTTTACAAAATAAACAAGACTTCACACAGGTCGTAAGCCTACTTTATCTAGCTTGTAGCAATCAACACATCGTGTTACATATTTAAACATTAACATTTTACCTAGCCATTTACAAAGGAAATGATAACTATAGCATTGAAACATCAAATATTGCTTCATTTAATTTTGAGGGTAAAACCTTGTCTTTAACACTATTACATTCAAATCCAGAACCAACAGTCGCCTTATGGGTCGAGGGATATCCTCCCCATACTTTCAACAAGATTCACAAACCCTAATTGTAAAACTCTATGAGTTTTTCAAACACAATACACAGAACTTTCAAGTAGACGCCCATCATCTTCTACACAGGGTTTCCAAGGAAACCACCGAAGTCTTACTAGTTGGTATAGTTGAAACCCAACTTCCAACGCCCAGAATGTCGAAGCCATTACACATTGTACCTGCGAGAATATTACAAAAGTGGTTAAAAACAATATCAAGAAGGAAGGGTCACCGTATTGAAAATAGGATAGCTGTTAATATCATCGTATGCATATAACAGTGATAAAAACCAAACACATTACCTCTTATTCGAAATCCATAGCAGCATTCAGCGCCAAGTCTAGTGTAGTAGCAACGAAGCCCTACCTCGCCAAAAGTTGGAGTAACGGGAGTCCATGGAAACCATTAACTCTCAACAGTATCAAAACCTGGAAACAACCATAGAGAAAGGTTGGTTGTTGCCCAACCAAATATTACAACTCTCAACACGTCTGACGATCAAACCTTAGTAAGTTACAACTTCAACTAGAAACTCAACAAAAGAACTACTGTACAAGAAAATGAGAGCTCGACTCTATAAATTTTAGAGATTCGAGTACGAGACTCAGGAGCTACAGCCCACAGGTAGTTCAACCTTGCTACAAACCCTTGGCCTGTCAGCCAGTGCAAAGCCACTACCATCAAACAACAACGATTACAATAAACACAATATTCCAAAACCAAGTAGGGTTTAACCAATGCATCGAAACCCTCACAAGATCGACGATGAAGTCTTAGGCGAAGTTTACGAAAATTACAACTAGTCTATCATATTAAATGAGCCATCATTACCAAAACCACGAAGGAGCCAACTCTACAGCAATTTCCCTCGTGTCAGGTTACAACTCAACACTCAAAGGTTATATTTTGATACTAGCATGTGATCCAAGCCTACCGTATCATCTACGTTGGACTTCCACTAATTTTTGTTAGATGTGTGCATTCAACACTGAAGATTACGATTTAACTTGCCAACCTGTAACGTGGATATCCACCATATAAGCATTTATTGCACCTTGCATCGCTTTGGTAAAGTCGACATCGTATAAACCTATCAAGGCTCTAAGTTAGCAACTGTATTCATCAAGGTTTGCATATTACACATTATTGTATAGTTTGTATATATATTCAACCATTGCATGATATTACAAGGTTTGCATGCGTATAAGTATCACCTTGTATGTATTTTCTTACATACCATATATTGTAATGAAATTCTCACATATCACCAAGTATTACAAAGTAGCATCTAACCTATAGATGTGTACATGGTTCCATATAGTTACACATAGATAATAAGGGTCATACTCAACTCATACCATTCACATAATAGCCAAGAAGATGTTAGTGTATAAAATAAAATGGGATCTCAATGATGCACATATGCCCTATAGTTGCATAGAAACCATATTGTGCATATAGTGTCGTACAAACACATAAGTGCCGCTTAGGGTATCACATTATTTACAACTCACATTTCACCAATGTGATAGTTGTTAGAATGGTAACAAAATATGATTGCAAAGGTTAAATAATAACCTTATAAACAATGGTAAGACAGACCTTAGAGTTATACATGGTGAACAGATCTCAACACATACACATACACACCTGTTAATGAATGATGTAAGAGGAAACATTTCAGAATGATACCATCATTGCAGGTTGTAGAGTCTAAACTAATTAACAAACAATTGAATATGGAATTCCACGATTCATCATTAAGATAGAGAGTAAACAGTTACATACAGAAAACATGACGGAAACCAAATAAAGCTGGGTACAATACTGTGATGTAAACATTGTAGTTATTCTTTGATAAAATGAGGATTTCTTTTGCAACTCTTATCTCTTACCTGTCAATCTGTCACAAGTACGAATTCACATGTTTTAGCATGAATGCTAAGTAAGCCTCGGGGCATCCGAAGGACCCCTTCATCAATCAAACAAAAGTACTTTAGTCAAACAATTAATTTAACATCTATAAGCAACAACATAAGTGATGTGTAACAGCACAATTAATTATAGATTACATTTCATGCATTGTTCTATTTCCGCATTATCAGATAATGTTTATTGTCACATAGAATTTTTTTTAATTTTTGCGAATTTTTTTTGGGATGTTACATGTGGTATCAGAGCGCAAGTTCAATCTCTACGCCTAAATGAGGCTCATGCACACAAATAGAAAAATAAATCAGAAAGTTTATGTTACTAATTTTTGCATTTTAATTTCATTTTTGCACAGAACAGATTTACTTTTAATTGCAGGTATGGAAATACCAGAGGAATCAGCAGAGGACAGATCTCCTCGTAATGAACAAATTAATCATAATAACACTGAAGGAATTTACGTTGAGTTAAACAACCAATCTTCTGAAATTTTACGCACTGTGCAGGATTTAAAATCTGAGTTAAAAGCTGTTAAAAAAGAAAATGAATGGATCCTAAAGGTACAGGAAGAGTTACAGCAGAATTTAAAAGGAAACTGTCATAGTGATGAAAGAGGCAGAAAATCAGAATTTAGAGTTGATTCTGAAATCATGTCCCACCAACATAAGCATAAGAAAACAAGAAACGATAAAAGGAACAGTTACTCATCTTCTAAGTTTGATTTAGGTAATGATGATGTAAATTATGACAACAGTAATAGTGAGTGTTGCTCTAAAAAGAGAAAATATAAGCATCATGAACAAATTACTGGTGAATTTAAAAAGATTAAGCCACCTACTTTTAATGGCGAAAGTGAGAAGGGTGAGACAGCAGAAGCCTGGCTGTCAAGGATGAAAAAGTATTTTAATATTTATGACTACTCTTCTCAACTGAAAGCCAAGATGGCTATTTACAATCTGACCGGAAAGGCATATATCTGGTGGTAGGATCTAAAAAGAATCAAGAGTATAAAAGAAAAAGAAGTAACTTGGACTATGTTTAAAAGTTTGTTTAAAAAGAAGTTCTTGTCTGAACAGTATTTTGAGGATAAATCGAAGGAGTTTTACGACTTAAAGTTGGGTACAATGAACATGAAAGAACTTTGTAGCAAGTTTCTTAGCTTGCTGAGGTATGTACCCTACATGGTTGAGGAAAAGCCTAAAGTGCAAAGGTTCCTTAGTTGTTTACTGTTTAATATAAAAGACCGTATTGAGTATGATAATCCTTCCACTTTGGAAGAAGCCATGAGGAAGGCAAATTTTTTTTTTGACCAAAATAGAAAAAGAGAAGGAACAACTGGCTAGAAGAACAGTAAAACTAATCAGTATGACTATAAAAAGAAGAATTTTAATCAGAATGCTGGAGGTTTTAAGAAAAACTTTAATAACAGAAATTTTTCTAATAATTATCGGAATAATACATCTCAGAATACTACTACTGCAGGGAATGTACCTAACAATCACAACAATAACAACAGGTACGCTGAGCAGAAAGGACCCATAAATTGCTATGAATGTGGCGGACCACACAAGAGAGCAGATTGCCCATGCAACAAGAGGAAAACCAACAACATACATACTATGCAAGCAAAACCTACAGTTGGAGACATTGCAAGAGAAATGCCTAGGATAAATGCAGCATTGGAGAACCGTCAAGCGTACCATCAAACATCCATGGTTGAAATTGAAGGTACGATACAAAATGAGTGTATTTCTATTTTGATAAATCCTGGTGCAAATCTAAGTTATATTTCACATACTTTAGTAAACCATTGCAAGCTAAAAACAAAAAATTCAATAATGCATGGTTAGTTCAGCTTGCAACAGGAACTAAAAGAAAGGTTACAGATTTTGTTTAGAATTGTGAAGTATTTTTAAATCAGCTGAAAATGCAAGTTAATCTAAATGTTTTACCCTTAGGTTCATATGATCTGTTAATTGGCATGGATTGGCTTGAACAGCATAGAGTTATATTAAATTGTTATGATAAATCTTTTACTTGTATAAATAATGAAGGTAATTCAGAAACAGTAAAAGGAATTCATAGGCAGATTTCTTCCTTACAAGTAAAGAGAGCTGCTAGAAAAGGTTGTAAACTGTTTGCTGTTAATGTTGTTAATTATGAATGTACATTTAAAGAAGACAAATTGAAACTAGAAGATATTCCCATCCTTAGGGACTTTTTTGATGTATTCCCGGAAAAAATTCCAGGATTACCTCCGAAAAGAGAACTTGACTTCACCATTGAGTTAGTACCTGGTGCAGTACCAAACTCAAAGGCCCCCTATAGGATGAATATTCTAGAGTTAAATGAGTTAAAATCTTAGCTGAAAGAATTAATAGATAAAAACTACATACGACCTAGTGTATCCCCTTGGGGAGCACCAGTAATATTTGTTAAAAAGAAAGACGGTACCATGCGTTTGTGCATTGACTACCGTCATCTTAATAAAATGACAATTAAGAACTGGTATCCCTTACCCCGCATAGATGATCTATTTGATCAAGTACGCGGAGCAGAGATATTCATTAAAATTGATCTAAGGTCGGGTTATCATCAAGTCTGGATAAAAGACGAGGACATATTCAAAACTGCATTCAAAACACGTTATGGACAGTACGAGTTCGTAGTTATGCCTTTTGGGATAACTAACGCACCTGCAGTGTTCATGTGTTTAATGAACAACGTTCTACATAAATATTTGGATAAGTTTGTAGTGGTATTCATTGATGATATCCTGATTTACTCAAAGACTAAAGAAGAGCATGATAAACATCTAAAAATCATTTTACAAGTACTTAGAGATCACCAACTTTACGCTAAGTTTAGTAAGTGTGATTTCTATAAAGATAAAATTCAGTATTTGGGTCATATAATTTCAAAATATGGTATTTATGTTGATCATGATAAAATTAAAGCTATTAATGAATGGCCTATCCCAAAAGATGTAACTAATGTATGGTCATTCATGGGAATAACGGGGTATTATAGAAAGTTTATTGAAGGGTTCTCTAGAATTGCTAATCCCATCACTTCTTTGCAGAAGAAAGGGAAGAAATTCATATGGGATCAAAAGTGTCAAGATAGCTTTAATAAGTTGAAAGAATTGTTAACTACTGCACCCATTTTAAAAATTGTAGATCCTAATAAGGATTTCCTCATATGCACTAATGCATGCAATGAAGGACTTGGAGGGGTCTTAAGTCAAGAAGGTCATGCAATTGCTTTTGAATCAAGAAAGTTAAAAAATACATGAAAAGAATTACGCTACGTATGATCTTGAATTGGCAGCCATGATACATGATTTAAAGATGTGGTGCCATCACTTGATCGGTAGAAAATTAATTTTAATGACTGATAATAAAGGGTTAAAGTATTTACTAGATCAAACAAATCTGAACGCAAAGCAAGCTAGGTGGTTATCTTTCCTTAGTGAGTACGATTTTGAGATCCATCACATTAATGGAAAGGAAAATAAGGTTGTTGATGCATTGAGCAGAAACGCTAGATTAAGTTTTGTAGCAACAATCAGTACCTTTAAAACTGATCTGGAAAATCAGATCGAAGAAGGAATTAAGAAAGATGAAAATTACCAAAAATTGCATGATAAAGTGGCTGAAAATTCATCTGAAAATATTATAACAGATTACAGTATTAATGAAAAAAGGTTCTTAACTTACAAAAATAGAATTTATGTGCCTAATTTTTCGAAGTTTAAGTTGCTGATTTTAGATGAAGTTCACAAGAGTCCTTATTCAGGACATCTTGGTTATCAGAAAATGATAACTATGTTAAGAAAGGAGTACTTTTGGCCTAACATGAAGAGTGAAGTTGCTGAATATAGCTAGATGATTTGACTGTCAGACTATAAAAGCTGAACATCAACATCCAGCTGGGCTATTACAGCCCGTACCAATTCCAGAATGGAAGTCGGAGATCATAAGCATTGACTTTATTACAGTTTTGCCTAAAAATCAGAAGCAGAATGACTCAATTATGGTTGTTGTTGATAAACTTAGCAAAGCTGTTCATTTTATTCCTATTAAAACTACTTTCAAGGCTTCTAACATTGCAAATATTTTCATGAAGAAAATTTTTCGCTTGCATGGAATTCCAAAGGTAATTATTTCAGATCGAGACTCTAAGTTTACTAGTAACTTTTGGACAGCACTGTTTAAAGGATTAAATACTAAGTTAAATTTCAGCACTTCTTTCCACCCACAAACTGATGGTCAAACAGAAAGAGTAAATCAGATTTTGGAAAATATGTTAAATATCAGCCATCTAAATGGGAGGATTACTTGCACTTAGTAGAATTTGCCTACAATAATAATTATCAAGCATCTGGTAAGTTAAGTCCATTTGAAATTTTGTATGGAAGAAAATGTTGTACTCCAATTTTGTGGGATAATCCTGTAGACAGATTGATGTTAGGACCGGATCTATTGAAAGAGATGGAGCTAATTGTGAAATAGGTTCAAGGTAACCTAAAAGTTGCCCAAGATCGGCAGAAAAGCTATGCTAATTTGAAATGCACAAAAAGAGAATTTCAATTAGGAGACCATGTTTTCATAAAGGTAAAGCCCAAGAAAAGTTCTTTGAAGCTTGAGAGTTGTGCTAAATTAGCACCGAGGTATTTTGGACCATTTGAAATCCTATCAAGGATAGGAGCTGTTGTGTAATGTCCCCATTCAAATAAGTGCATAGTAAGACAATCCCGTCAATCCTACTAGTTTCCTAGGTTGGATGTGCACATGTGGGATGGTAATAAGGAAGCTAATAAATGATATTTAGACATTAGAAGGGTTCAACCATTTAATAAATATGATGAATAAATAAATTCAAGAGAAATTCTAGGTGGCAAGTAGTTTTCGAGACATATGGAGGTGGTGGGACCCACACTAGCTTGATTTTTCAATGACACATGGCAGCTCTCTCTTGCCAATTCGAATTCATGGGAAGGTGAACACTCTTGGGTGAGTTGGTAATTCATAACACATGGAATTGAGCATCTTAGGTCGAAATGGGATGGAATAGTAACCTCCATGGGAGAGGAAGAGTCAAATTGGAGAATAGTGGACACTTGGTGTCACATACCCCAATTTTGCAAAAATAATGTAATTATTTTATTAATATTCCTGAGACATTATGTTAAATTTAATGCTAAGTAAGAATGGATGACTCAGCAGAGTCTCCAGAAATGGAATGTAAATTCTGAATAATTATTATTAATAAATAAATTATGGAGACAATAGCATGGGAGAGTTGTTAAAAGAGGTTACTGGTCTAACTGGTGGATGGAACTAGGTGGAAAGACAAAAGACAAGTGGCAGCATCCTCAAACACTTTCTGAGTTGCAGGTGGCAACTTCCCTATATTTTGGGGTCATGATTCCCCAAGAAAGTGGAATCTGAGCAGGTGGCTCATTAATGACAGTTAACCCAACTAAGACCTAGGCAATCTTTTAAATACTACTCAATGAACTGAGCTGGGGGTTCAACATTGTTCTAGAGGGAGAATACATTCAGGTGAATGCTATTCAGGAGTCCCATTGAGGAAGTGGGAAAACAGTAAGGAAGTGTTTTGAGTCAGGAAGTTGCAGTAACTTGGTTCCAGTATAGCTGCTTTGGCTGAGGGAATTGTTGGCTGTACCTAGTTCCAGCCAGTTAGACCAGAGCAAGCTCGGGGGTCCTGAGAAATGCTGTCTGGGCACTCTCCAGGAATTGGTAGGGAGGAACAGCCTCCCATTGCTGTTATTGTCTACCATAGATACAGGTTCTTCCACTCTTCCTGCTGTTTATTTAATTAATTTAAATGTAGAATGGACTATCTCATCTGTGTGTTGAATAGTATTTATTTCAGTAAAGTAGTCTCTCTGTATTATCTTTTGATAGAATTTGCAGAATTCATATGTCTTAAAATTACTGTGAAATATTCCCATAGAGAAATTTACATATATAAATTCTATTAGAGCATTATACCAGTTTATATCTGCTTCATATTTCAGTCAACTAGATTACAGGTTATTCTCTGTATCGAGCTAAAGGAGAACAAAACTTATATCAGTAAATTTATCTATACTTAGAACATAACTGACTGTTATCCATTATTACCAGAATATGTTACTGCTCATTTCAAGCTCAAACCAAACAGTAGGTGTAGTATTAGTCTAAATCTTTTAGTTATATTACAGTATTTAGTACAAAATTATGTTCGAAGAAATCTGCATAGGAATGCACAGTTTCGACAGATACCTGTCTTAACATCAACTTTACTTTCAAACCTAGAACTCATATTTACATAGATAGCTATCGAACCTAACTATGATTGCCTTAATAAATACAAACCCTCGTAGTTATTTACTGTAATGAGGTTAAATTCATTATAAGTATTTCTCCTTGAGAGTGGACAACAATTCTATCACGGCCGTAGCCAGACCACATTGTTTCGACATATTGAAAACAAAAGAAAAGAAATGCCTTATATAATAGTTCGAACCTACAGGAGATCCCATACATAGTTCAGGCATACATTTTATTCACAGTTACAGTTCTTATTTATACAAAAAAACTTTCACATAAATATTCCGACACACACACCCCAAACATATAATTAATCTACAGTATAACTGACATAAGTCTTTCTCTTCAAAAGTTACGAATGATACCAGGAAGGCGCAGGAGTAAAACTGTTAATAGCACGGAATCCAATTTACAATTAAGATTTTTAAACTTAATACTATAGTATTTATAGCCATGTTGTCACAACAGAGTTGACAGAGTTATTTTAAACAAGACAAACTTATTGACTGGCTCGAAGCCGAGTCTTATTACATAGAGACTTCATTATCCAAATCACAAGCATATATTACTATTCGTTATCGAGCTTATTTTTACATGTATTACACAGCACTGTCGTAGGGTTTTCCTATCAATAAGTCAAACATCTTAACACGCAGAGAAGTCATCAACGAACTCAGCCATTGTTGGCTTTTACAAACCCTATTATTAACTATTGAAAGGGAGACATTCGTCACTGTATAAAAACCCAAAATCAAAAAAATTACAATGCATTTCCAGCCACAACAGAATTTAATACTTCTCATATTTCTTCATCTATTACAGTAAGGAATCGCGAACCCCATCATTATCATTAATACCCAAAAATCAAAGAAATGCAGAGAACACATATATTATCATTTCTACAACCGAGTTATCATCCTCTGCAAGTATCTGAGAACTCAAAACAATCCCTATTTTTAAACACTTTGTTCATTTAATAAAAACGCAGAATGATACACGGCCACATGACAGGCTCAACAGTTACAGTATCTATTAGCTTATACAGCGTTGGGTAAAACCCTGCACTTTGAAAATACAATAACAATAACAACCCCCAGGGCCTCATAACAGACTGAGCCGTGGATTGTTCTTCGTAGACATGTCGGAATAACAAACCCTATCAACTATAAGCAAACAGTTTCATACATGTGACAGCATCCATAACACTAAAAACGACAACAACCCAGTTACAAAGGAGGTCCTTCCAGACATAAACCTAGCACAACAAAACCAACAAAGGGAGAGACAGCCATGGAATAACCAGGCTTACCCGGAGGAGCCAGCGCTGGAGAGGAAGCCTCGTACACCTTCAGGCAAGGTTAAAGACCTGCACATTATAATTAACGAGCATTGTTAACATTTATTTTAATTACAAACAATATTATTCATATTGAATTATGTGAAACCATTGTTAATTCTCACCTGAGCCCTAGGAGAAAGCAACCCCGTGGACAACCTGGTAGCCACGAGTTGAGCCAGGTAGCAAAACCCCATCACATTCGTCAGGAGGATGAGCAAAGAAAACTCCCAGTTCCTCTCTTGATAGCCGTGAAAGTCATGTATTGAACAAACCCTAAGATATGAATGAACCAGTCGGGGAGCACGACTTAAAAACCATTATACGAACACCTCATGGTTAAAACAATGGAGAAAAACCTGCCTCTAACTCAGACTAGCAACAGTGTAAGTCTGTAGGTATCTTGCGACCTAAACACTGTGACAGCAAACGATATAAGATGCCAATAAACTGTAGCAGACGCCAACAGCAGAGCCACAGACTTTTAAACTACCAGAGATTTAAAACAACGTGACCAGAACCTTAAGCAAATTGCATTTTACAGCGCCCAACTGACGAGTTCAGACCAGGGAGGGTTTCTCTCTTACAACCCGAGCCCGAAGGCAGAGAAAATGACCAGGAAGGGTTTCAATACTGGCTTATATATTATCAAACGCAAGGAGGAGAGCCAACCACGTAGCCATTAAATTTATCAACTTCACATGGGTCGACTTCATATAGTTCAGCTGCAGCTCGATTTATGGTTCATCGATTTTAAATCATTGCATAGAAATAAGTCTTGTTCAACGAATGGAAGGACACTATGATTGATACACAATCATTGTATGGCAAATATTTTGAAACCAAGCCATCGATAATGTCAAGGGCACATTATATATTCCCTACAATCAATTGAACAATGATGTAGTCAATCTTAAAAAGAGAACACCACAACATTAAAACATTGAAGTATTACCTTTGACTATATGATTGGACTCACCTTGGTTATATAAGTCTTATTTATCATAACTCTCCCAATACTATTGTTAAACAATCAACAATGAGAATAACAATCTTTATTATTATGATGTATGAATATAAACCCATCTACAGGTCCATACTATGAACGTAGATTTAAAACAACGAACAGAGATTTCGACATAAGTTAAACAAAAATACTAAGTAGATAATGGATCATAATTTATAGATGAACATATTGGAACATCGCTAGAGGTATCGCATTTCCAGCTCATACTAATAACCAGCGATCACAGTCGTAATCACAGTTAATAGTTGACAGTATGTTACATAATGCTAACGTCACGTCATGTATACGATGAACATAATACAAACAATTTGTTCCAGTGATAGTTTACAGCATTTACATAGAGTCATGATCATAACGCAATGGTTATGACAGAAACATTGTAATTCATTGCAAAACCTGATGATACTATCCAGAATAAGAGATATCATGTCGGGGCAGACTATCAATCTTATTTCAAGCATGAATTTCATGAAAAGAACTTTACAGTCTTACACGACAACCAGTAATAGAAATTAGATCTACTTTGAGTTCTTTTACAATACAGGGAAAGGAGTTTGATGCTTACAAAAATTTAAATTACAGTGATCCATACTTCACCGGTGTACCTGTGAACAAAAGACAAATTATGCATTAGCTCGTAAGCTAAGTAAGCCAGCCAGCTATGGCTAGCTCTCCCTTTGAAGTTAAAAACGAAAACGATCAATAACAAAAATTAAAAACTCGTATTAGTATTATAACAGAACCTTTAAAACAAAAATCACGATTAATTAAATTAAAAGAAACAGGACCAGGAATGAAATTTATTAACATTTATTGTTATAATAAAAATTTTAAATTTTTCAGAAATATCGGGTTCTGACACTTGGGCTAGATTCCTGAGTTTTATGACAACAATAATGAAGCATCTATGACATTTATGACAAAATTCAGACCTGACTTCTTACACCTGACCATTATGACATGTCAGCCCCAAAAATAGGCTCAAGGAAGGCGCTCATGGAGTTGGAGGAATCTAAAGAGACTCAAATTCGAATTTGGGAGAAGATGGAAGGTTGGAACTAGGAGACAAGTGGCAAATGAGGAATATTTTCTAAATGGAAAGTTATTGAATCTATTGAGAGGATTTCGACCCCTTGAAGGCTAATGTTGGTTATAAAATGTAGAAATCAAGTATGAGAATGGCTTTTGATGATTTGAGAAAAATTGCATTTGTGAAGAGAGAACTAGTGGATGACTAGTTTCTTGCCTTAGCCAATTTCGAGGGTGAAAGATTCCCATCCAAGTTGGTGTTTGGAGAGGCCACTCAAGTCTTTCATGGTGCTTTAATGGAGTTTTATTTGCAGGTAGCAGCTATAGAAAGTTTCATGGTTTGTTTTAGTGCAGCACTTTCTCTCCACCATTTCCAATTTTGAAGGCATATTCGGGCTCCTTGAGGGATTGCGCTTTAGGTGAGATCTTGCACTCATTGGGAGAGCTTCATATGATATTTTTCTGATTGTAATAGCTTCATATCCTTTTTTATTCATATTCAAAAACTCTCAGGTCAAAATACCTATTGAATGTATGCAAAATTATTGATTAATGAGCAAACAATGTCCATTTCCCCAATGCTTTGATGTATGACACTATAAGGTTGATTATTTCGAATGGATGGATGATTATCTGATATATTTGTGATTAATATACTGCCATGGATATATTATACAAGTTTCATGTACTTTACTTGAGCATTTGAAGCATTTTTACTCAGTTTGTTTGTATTGAGAGGTGAAATAGTGCCATTTCCCCAAGGGTCGAATTGGGAGTTTTTGCTGTTGAATATGAGAGAGTTAGAATAGTAGTAAAAATCAATTAATGGTGCATATGAGACCTTAATCACATACTTAACACATTACATACCTCTGTTCATAAATTCGTGGGAGTTTGGAGGCATTTGGAAGGCCATTTGCAGTGTTACCCCAGGGGGATTTGATGTACAAATTACTAGTCAAAATTACCTATATTGATCAGAATACAAATCAAGTTTGCAGCAGTATTTGGAGGGCCATAAAACATCTCTGAACCTAATATTCAAGTCTAAATACCATTCATACACTCCTACAGAATATTTGGGAGCATTTGGGTTGATTTGGAGGTCAAAATAGTAAAACTAGTCAAAGGTCGAAATTGGGGAAAAAGTGAAAAAATTGGCATTTTAATAAAATTTTGAAAAAGGGTCATTACAAGTGGTATCAGAGCATGTTCTTGGCACCTGATGGTCTTAACAAGAAGTCAAAAGAATAATCCACCACCCTTTGAACCAGTAGTTGAAGAGGTTTTTGTTGAATAAGAGGTAGTAGAAGAAGAGGAGTCTTTCGCTGAAACCATGGGTAGAGAGGAGGATGACAAATTAAAACATAAGGAGGGACTTATTGCAACCTTAGATCCATGTTTCTCTAAAATTTCAGAAAACATGGATAGGATAGGTGATAAATTGTTGCAAGGATTCAAATTGTTGATTAGCCAGCTTCAAAGCAAAGGGATGATAGGAGATAATAGTGGTTCACACTCAGAGGAAAAGATGAAAGGGAATGAGCATATTTTCTCAAGTACAGGACCTCATAATAGACCTGATGAATTTCAAAGCACAAAAAGGCCTACTGCACCTAAATTTATCACACCCAAAGAAGAGCCCAATCTTGAATTGGATTACAAGAAACTAGTAAATGATTGGAATGATTTGAATGAAGAGTGTAAAAGAGGTGTACCACTCAGTGACTACATTCATGCTATGAAAAAGATTAATAGGAAGGGAGACAATAGGAGTCCATTCCAAAACAAAGAATTAAATAGTGCTATTGGAAAAATGTCACTTCCTACTTTTGATGGTTCTCAAAATTCTGCTAACACTTGGGTGCAAAAATTGGATGTATATTTTCAGCTGAATCCTATGTTGGAAGAGGATGCATTAAAAATGGCCATTTTGCATTTGGAAGGAGATGCCAATGAATGGTGGTTTCATGGGCTGAAAACCTTGGGTCATAATCAAGTTAAAACATATGGAGAATTTGTTGACAGGGTTCTAGAAAGATTTGAACAAAAAGATCTAGAATTGCCTTTCAAAGAACTAGCTCAATTGAAGCAAACTGGGTCCCCTACTGAATATATGTTGGACTTTCAAAAATGATTAGTCAAGGTGGCTGATGTATCTATGGGAAGATTAGTATTGCTGTTCACTGAAGGTTTGGCTGAACCCTTAAGAGGTTTGGTCAAATCCCATAAGCCAACTACATTAAGAGATGCAATGAGCTTGACTAGGGATCTCCAAAATGTGCTTCCTAGAACGAGATTTCCTCCTAAGCCTAGCTATAAATTTGAAAAGAAACCTTGGAAAAGGGATGGATATGATAAGAAACCTTGGAAAAGAGAGTCATTTGAGAGGAATAGAAAAGAGGGACTAAATAGGGATGAACTTAGAAAAAAGAAACTATGCTTCACATGCTTCCAACCATGGACACCAAGGCACAAATGTACCAAAGGAAAGGCTCAATACATAGAAGTATTTTCTGATAATGAGGGATATGATGGGGGCATGGATGAAGATGGACATATTTCAGATCAAGAGGAGGCATATGAGACAGCAGTAGAAGAGGAAAGACAAGAATAAAATCAGCCATCACCGGACAAAGCAAGAATGGCAGTGCTTTCAGTAGTACCTCACTATCATACTATCCGATGCAAAGGTGTGGTACAAGGACAAAGAACTTCAGTTTTGGTAGATGGAGGAGCCACTCATAACTTCATTGATGCAGAGATGGTAGAGAAAATAAAGATACCTATTGAACAATTTTATGGCTTCACAGTTGTCATTCCCGGTCACAACACAATGCAATGCAAAACATGGGTTCCAAAGCTGCAAGTCACCGAAGGTAACTATACTTTTGTTGATAGTTTTTATGTGGTTGATGTTACTAATACTAATGTGGTTTTGGGAGTGCAATGGTTGTATTCAATAGGAGAGCATACAGTAAATTATCAAATTCCCGAAATGAAATTCCAAGATTCAAAAGGAGTACAAAGAGTTGTGAGAGGGCAACACACTTATCCAAATCAAGTAGTGACTTGCAATAGAATGAGATCTATATTGAGGCATGGGGATATAGAATGGGCTGCTGAATGTCATATTACATCTCCTAAGCCAACTATAAATATTGTCAAACACCCAAAGGAGATAGAGAGACTTTTGCAAAAATATGAAAAGGTTTTTAGAGACCTTTCACATGGTAGGCCATCGGATAGGGGGGTTGAGCACAGTATTGTTTTGGAGGAGGGTACTTCACCCATTCAGATACCACCTTATAGACATCCTAAAAGGTTTAGAGATGAGATTGAAAAATCTATCCAAGAACTCCTAGAGTTGGGACTCATTAGACCAAGCTCTAGCCCTTATGCTTCTTCAGTAGTGCTAGTGAAGAAAAAAGATGGAACATTGAGAATGTGCATAGATTTTAGAGCCTTGAACAAAAAGACTATAAAGAATAGGTATCCTATTTCTAGGATTGATGAGCTCATGGATGAGCTGCATGGGGCCAAATACTTCTAAAAAATTGACCTTAGATTAGGGTATCACCAAATTCGAATGAAAGATGAAGATGTGCAAAAGACCACTTTTCGATGTCATTTTGACCACTTTGAATTTCTTGTCATGCCTTTTGGGTTAACCAATGCTCCAGCCACCTTTCAAGCATGTAGGAATGGGATATTTTGCAAGCAACTAAGAAGGTTTGTTTTGGTTTTCTTTGATGATATTCTCATTTACAGTAAAACATGGGAAGAGCATTTGTAGTAGTTAGAGATTGTGTTGAAAATCTTGCAAGAAGAGTCCTTATTTGCTAAATTATCAAAATGTGAATTTGGAATGAAAGAACTACTGTATCTTGGGCACATTATTGGGTAAGAAGGAGTGAAGGTACACATGGAAAAAATCAGGGCTATCTTGGAATGGCCATCACCAAAAAATATTACCGAATTGAGAGGCTTTATTAGCATATGCACCTACTACAGAAAATTTGTGAAAGGGTTCTCCAAGTTGACTTCTCCACTCACTGATTTGACTAAGAAGGATGCTTTCAAGTGGGATGAAGAGGCTGAAAAGGACTTCCAAAAAATGAAAGAGGTAATGAGTAGTTGTCCCATACTTGCACTTCCTGATTTTACTAAACCTTTTGTTGTGGAATGTGATGCTTCAGGTGGAGGAATAGGGGATGTCCTAAAGCAAGGCCAACACCCCATAGCCTTTGAGAGCAGAAAGTTGAAGCCTCATGAAAAAATTTAATCCATCTATGATAAAGAAATGCTGGCCATTATGCATGCATTGGTCAAATTCAGACAATACTTGGTAGGCAGCAAGTTTGTGGTGAAAACTGAGCACAATAGTCTAAGACACTTTCTCACCCAAAAGGATATAAATGAAAGGCAACAAAAGTGGGTAAGCAATATTCAAGCTTATGATTTTGATATTGAATATGTCAAAGGAAAGAATAATATAGTAGCAGATGCTTTGTCAAGAAGGCCTTCTTTTTCTCTCATGGATATTGCCAAGGATTGGAAAAACATGCTACTAGTTGAATATGCCAAAGACAAATTTGCTTGTGATGTGTTGGATGGAATAAAAGGGGATGATAATTATAGGATTTTGAATGGGCTGATATATTATAAGGGAAGAATTTATTTAGTTCATAACTCCAAGCTCAAGTACCGAATTTTGCAAGAAGCACATGATTCCCCACTAGCGGGCCATCCGAGGATCTTCAAAACTTATAGACAGTTGAGGCAAAGATTTTTTTGGAAGGGGATGAAGGAAGATGTTCAGAAGTATGTGAATGAATGTAAAGCATGTCAACAAAACAAATCAGAACTTACATGTCCAGCCGGCCTATTACAACCATTGCCCATTCCGGAGCAAAAATGGGACAGTATTTCCATGGATTTCATCACCGGATTGCCTAAATCCTTGGGTAAGGATTGTATCTATGTGGTAGTTGATAGGTTGAAAAAATTTGCTCATTTTTTGTTGTTACATCATCTTTTAGTGCTGCACAAGTGGCTGATATTTTTTTCAAAGAAATCTTCAGATTGCATGGGCTTCCCAAGAGCATTGTCAGTGATAGAGATAGTAGATTCATGGGTGCTTTTTGGAAAGAAATTTTTAGATTGGTAGGCACTCAATTGACTCCAAGTACTAGCTATCATCTACAAACTGATGGACAAATAGAGAGGATAAACCAATGGTTGGAAGGATACCTAAGAAACTATGTGGGAGGGCAGCAAAAAGCATGGGCAAAATGGCTACACTTGGGTGATTTTTGCTACAACACCACTTATCATATGTCAATAGGAATGTCTACTTTCAAAGCATTATATGGTTATGATGCACTTACATTTGCTGACATTATATTTGGTGATAGTAGATCCCCAAAGGCTAAATATTGGGTCGAAGAGAGCCAAGAAATTTTAAAGCTCTTGAAAGACAATTTGCAGGTTGCTCAAAATCAGCAAAAACAATATGCTGATAGACATAGAGAAGAAAGAAACTTTCAAGTCAATGATTTAGTATATTTAAGGTTGCAGCCCTATAAACAAACATCTCTCAAAAACAATGGAGCAGAAAAATTAAAACCAAGGTACTATGGGCCATACAAGGTAGTGCGGAAGGTTGGAGAAGTAGCATATGAACTAGAACTTCCGGAAGGGAGTAAAATCCACAATGTATTTCATGTTTCTTGTCTTAAGAAAGCTCTTGGTCATCAAATCATCACTTCAGAAATACTTCCTCCTTTAGATGATGAAGGTCAACTCACACTTGTTCCGGAAAAGATTTTGAAGACACGGGAAAGAAGGTTGAGGAGTAGAATCATCAAAGAATATTTAGTGCAATGGAAGGACTTACCAAATGAAGATGCCACATGGGAAGAGGAGAAGATTTTGCAGCATCCAAATTTGAAATTGCTTGAGGACAAGCAATCTTGGGTGGGGAGGACTATAATGTCCCCATTCAAATAAGTGCATAGTAAGACAATCCCATCAATCCTACTAGTTTCCTAGGTTGGATGGGCACATGTGGGATGGTAATAAGGAAGATAATAAATGATATTTAGACATTAAAAGGGTTCAAGCATTTAATAAATATGATGAATAAATAAATTCAAGAGAAATTCTAGGTGGCAAGTGGTTTTGGAGACATATGGAGGTGGTGGGACCCACACTAGCTTGATTTTTCAATGACACATGGCAGCTCTCTCTTTCCAATTCGAATTCATGGGAAGGTGAACACTCTTGGGTGAGTTGGTAAGTCATAACACATGGCATTGAGCATCTTAGGTCGAAATGGGATGGAATAGTAACCTCCATGGGAGAGGAAGAGTCAAATTGGAGACTAGTGGACACTTGGGCTAGATTCCCTAGTTTTATGACAACAATAATGAAGCATCTATGACATTTATGACAAAATTCATACCTGACTTCTTACACCTGACCATTATGACATGTCAGCCCCAAAAATAGGCTCAAGGAAGGCGCTCATGGAGTTGGAGGAATCTAAAGAGACTCAAATTCGAATTTTGGAGAAGATGGAAGGTTGGAACCAGGAGACAAGTGGCAAATGAGGAATATTTTCTAAATGGAAAATTATTGAATATATTGAGAGTATTTCGACCCATTGAAGGCTAATGTTGGTTATAAAATGTATAAATCAAGTATGAGAATGTCTTTTGATGATTTGATAAAAATTGCATTTGTGAAGAGAGAACTAGTGGATGACTAGTTTCTTGCCTTAGCCAATTTCGAGGGTGAAAGATTCCCATCCAAGTTGGTGTTTGGAGAGGCCACTCAGGTCTTTCATGGTGCTTTAATGGAGTTTTATTTGTAGGTAGTAGCTACAGTAAGTTTCATGGTTTGGTTTAGTGCAGCACTTTCTCTCCACCATTTCCAATTTTGATGGCATATTCGGGCTCCTTGAGGGATTGCGCTTTGGGTGAGATCTTGCACTCATTGGGAGAGCTTCATATGATATTTTTCTGATTGTAATATATTAATATCCTCTTTTATTCATATTCAAAAACTATCAGGTCGAAATACCTATTGAATGTATGCAAAATTATTGATTAATGAGCAAACAATGTCCGTTTCCCCAATGCTTTGATGTATGACACTATAAGGTTGATTATTTCGAATGGATGGATGATTATCTGATATATTTGTGATTAATATACTACCATGGATATATTATACAAGTTTCATGTACTGTACTTGAGCATTTGAAGCATTTTTACTCAGTTTGTTTGTATTGAGAGGTGAAATAGTGTCATTTCCCCAAGGGTCGAATTGGGGGTTTTTGCTGTTGAATATGAGAGAGTTAGAATAGTAGTAAAAATCAATTAATGGTGCATATGAGACCTTAATCACATACTTAACCATTACATACCTATTTTCATAAATTCGTGGGAGTTTGGAGGCATTTGGAAGGCCATTTGCAGTGTTACCCCGGGGGTATTTGATGCACAAATTACTAGTCAAAATTACCTATATTGATCAGAATACAAATCAAGTTTACAACAGTATTTGGAGGGCCATAAAAAATCCTTGAACCTAATATTCAAGTCTAAATACCATTCATACACTCCTACAGAATATTTGGGAGCATTTGGGTTGATTTGGAGGTCAAAACAGTAAAACTAGTCAAAGGTCGAAATTGGGAAAAAAGTGGAAAAATTGGTATTTTAATAAAATATTGAAAAAGGGTCATTACATGTTGCATATCAATTGGCATTGCCATACAATTTAAAAATCCAAAATGTTTTTCATGTTTTTGTTTTAAAGAAGTATGTGCACGATGCTACTCATGTGCTGAATTGGAATGACATAAGGTGGAACCTGAAGGAGATTTTCAGGTGGAACTGGACTGTATTCTAGACCGAAGGGAAATTATGCTTCGGAATCACACCATAGGGCAGGTAAAGGTGCAATGGAAGAAACTTAGCCCTGATGAAGCTACTTGGGAACTCGAAAGTATTATGCGGGCAGCATATCCAATTCTGTTCCATGAGGAACTTGATGATGAATAAGCAACATCGAGGACGATATTGAGCTTAAGAGGTGCTGTTTGTAACATACCCTTTAAGCTGGAAAACATTTTTATGTTTAGAAACATTATAAAAACTTTTATTGTAAAGTTTGTATTGGACAGGTGTCCAAGGATGACTGTAATTTTCACAATATATTATTATTTAATAAATAAAATAGGAGACAAACACCTAAGAGGACTGTTGAAAGAGTGGTTACTGATCCACTAGGTGGAATGGAATCTGGGGTAGAAGGCAATGGACAAGTGGCAGCATCATGATGCAACTAACTAGCTGTTGGTATGGGACAACTCCCTTGAAATGTGGTCATAGTGCCCTGAAAGATGGGACTGGAGCTTGAGGCTCATTTATTCTAAATTGACCACTAAAATACCTAGGCAGTCTATATAATAGCCATCAAATATTGAACTGAGTTTCATCACTTTTCCTGACGAGGAAACTTACCTCAGGGTTTTGCTGTGTTTGCACCCAAGAGATTTGATGAGGGGATATGCTATTGTTGATCATGTTGTGAGTTTGCCAAAATCTTATTGAGTTCAGGAGTTGGATGCTGAGTGGAGAAGGCATTTTGTTTCAGGAGGTTGATACTGAGTGGAGAAGGTATTTTTGAGTGCCTTCCTTCTACACAGATTCCACCCACTTACTGGATCAGTAAGCAAGCTCGGGGGTTCATTAGAAGTCAACAGTTGAGCTACTTCTTTTGAAGCAGGTTGGGAGGAACAGGCCTCCTTGGGTGATTGTCGGCCCTATCATCAGTTACAGGTTCTATTGTCATATCTGTTTTATTTTTAATTTCTGTTATCTATTTTGCATATTACAGTTCTGTTGTTTATTGAAACTTTCATTGTTTAATTTATAAGTTATTTCACTTTCCTGTATGAGTTAGTAATTCTGCATAAATGTGAAATGATTGAAAAGAATGGTTTCTGTATTTTTCCCCATGCAAAAGGAACAGCATCGTACTCCAGTACAGAAACTGATTAGAAATAGATAAGTTTGATAGGCAATAGCCAACAGAATGAGAAGGTTGAATTATTATAACTTTTCAAGTTTCTATTTTCTATTTAATTCTTGTACTTACATTACAGTACTCTTATTATTAACTCTTTGTAGTTAGTTGTTTTCATAAGTTATATATAATATTTCTGTTTATAATTGTTTCAGATTTAAAAATAATTATGTTTCTGCTTAATAATATAGGATTTATTTATCTATATTGAGTAGTAGAACTATTCTTATTTATATCAGAATAAATAAGGATTTACTTTCAAAAGTATAGCAAGATGTTATTCTTCTACAGTTATCAAGATAGTTGTTATTTCTGCCAAAAGAAAACCCTAACAGAGTTATCCATCATTAGTTTATAAAAACATTACCATGGAAACAATAGCAAGCTGCAACCTCAACAATTCTGATAATCTTTTCTTTTAAACATTAGACACGTCATTTCAAACAGAAGTGTCAATACAAGCAAACTCAACTGTCATTATTATAACAAGACTAAAGATAAGAACCAAACGATTATTGAAAACATGTCTGTAGATCAAAATTGTTTATTCCACTATCAGTTCACATGTTATAAATATTACAATATGTCGGTACAAGCAGAATCAACAACATTTAATAAACCCTAATATTAGTTTTATTTCCTAACTCCCCTTAAAACGCAGCTACAACATTATAAACAAAAACGAAACATACACAGGCTGTAAGCCTTGTCAATAGCATCATTATCCATTGTTCTAATCAAACAAGTTAGTCGCATTATTAATTCATAGAAAACATTCACTCATCGATTGATAACCAAGATGAGTACAAGGGTTGTCAAAACCTATTACATTATCACTTTAAAAATGGGTTACAGATCGTGTGTACAGACCAAGCACAAATCAACGAAAGGACACGATTACAGTATTATGAATTATAAATATTCCATTTGAATTTCTTTTGAAGGAGCTTGAAAACTTAACCTACAGGTTTACAAAATAAACAAGACTTCACACAGGTCGTAAGCCTACTTTATCTAGCTTGTAGCAACCAACACATCGTGTTACAGATTTAAACATTTACATTTTACCTATCCATTTACAAAGGAAACGATAACTATAGTATTGAAACATCAAATATTGCTTCATTCAATTTTGAGGGTAAAACCCTATCTTTAACACTATTACATTCAAAACCAGAACCAACAATTGTCTTATGGGTTGAGGGATATCCTCCCCATACTTTCAACAAGATTCACAAACCCTAATCATAAAACTCTATGATTTTTTCAAACACAATACATTGAACTTTCAAGTAGACGGCCATCATCTTCTACACAGGGTTTCCAAGGAAACCACCAAAGGCTTACCAGTTGGTATAGCTGAAACCCAACTTCCAATGCCCAGAATGTCGAAGCCATTACACATTGTACCTGCAAGAGTATTACAAAAGTGGTTAAAAACAATATCGAGAAGGAAGGGTCACCGTATTGAAAATAGGATAACTATTAATATCATTGTATGCATATAACAATGATAAAAACCAAACACATTACCTCTTATTCGAAAGCCATAGCAGCATTCAACGTCAAGTCTGGTGTAGTAGCAACGAAGCCCTACCTCGCCAAAAATTGGAGTAACAGGAGTCCATCGAAACCATTAACTCTCAACAATATCAAAACCTGGAAACAACCATAGAGAAAGGTTGGTTGCTTCCCAACCAAATCTTACAACTCTCAACAAGTCTGACGATCAAACTTTAGTAAGTTACAAATTCAACTGGAAACTCAACAAAAGAACTACTGTACAAGAAATTGAGAGCTCGACTCTATAAATTTCAGAGATTCAAGTACGAGACTCAGGATCTATAGCCCACAAGCAATTCAACCTTGCTAAAAACCCTCGGCCTGTCAGCCAGTGCAGAGCCACTACCATCATACAACAACGATTACAATAAACACAATATTCCAAAACCAAGTAGGGTTTAACCAATGCATCGAAACCCTCACAAGATCGACGGTGAATATCTTAGGCGAAGTTTACGAAACTTATAACCAGTCTATCATATTAAATGAGCCATCATTACCAAAACCACAAAGGAGCCAACTCTATAGCAATTTCCCTCGTGTTAGGTTACAACTCAGCACTCAAAGGTTATATTTTGATACTAGCATGTGATCCAAGCCTCCCGTATCATCCACGTTGGACTTCCACTAATTTTTGTTAGCTGTGTGCATTCAATACCAAAGATTACGATTTAACTTGCCAACCTGTAACATGGATATCCACCATATAAACATTTATTACACCTTGCATCGCTTTGGTAAAGTCGACATCGTATAAACCTATCAAGGCTCTAAGTTAGCAACTATATTCATCAAGGCTTGCATATTACACATTATTGTATAGTTTGTATATATATTCAACCATTGCACGATATTACAAGGTTTGCATGCATATAAGTATCACCTTGTATGTATTTTCTTACATACCATATATTGCAATGAAATTCTCACATATCACCAAGTATTACAAAGTAGCATCTAACCTATAGATGTGTACATGGTTCCATATAGTTACACATAGATAATAAGGGTCGTACTCAACTCATACCATTCACATAATAGCTAAGAAGATGTTAGTGTATAAAATAAAATAGGATCTCAATGATGCACATATGCCCTATAGTTGCACATAAACCATATTGTGCATATAGTGTCGTACAAACACATAAGTGCCGCTTAGGGTATCACATTATTTACAACTCACATTTCACCAATGTGATAGTTGTTAGAATGGTAACAAAATATGATTTCAAAGGTTAAATAATAACCTTATAAACAATGGTAAGACAGACCTTAGAGTTATACATGGTGAACAAATCTCAACACATACACATACACACCTGTTAATGAGTGATGTAAGAGGAAACATTTCAGAATGATACCATCATCGTAGGTTGTAGAGTCTAAACTAATTTTTTTTAACAGAAACATGGGAGTTTATATATATAAATAAAAGGTTGTGCACAGCCATTCATTACAAAAATTGAGCCAAGATTCTGCTTCAGAGAGAGGGAAAATGCAGAATTTATGAGGGTTTTGGATCTTAGATTCTTTACTTCTAGTCTTCCTGAGGATTCTGTTCATTTTACTGGGGTATACCCTTACAAACTGTTTACATAGTAATAGGCAAAAAAACATTCAGAAAGAGGAATTCAAAGGAAACCTGTGGAGAGAGCATTTTCCAAAATTTCTAAGAAGAGAAATTATCTGTAATTCTGCTACAGAAAAGAAGCAGCCTCCAGCATTCCTTGATTGACTGATGGAGCTTCCTGAACATGACTGAACTGGGTTTTGTTGATGAAAACAAAGAGGTCTTCCTTAATGTTGTCAACCTTCCTCAAAAGCTCAATGGTATTCCTGTCAATATCATCCAGACGAGACTCTACACAGGAGAGGTGAGAGTGTATGTACTTGAATTCCATATTTTGCTCTTTGTTTTGGTCCACAATGGCACATACAGCCGAGTACGTCCTGCTCAAATAAACCTTAATCTCCGAGGTAAGATGACTGAGTGTGGCAATGGCTTGTCGAATCCCATCCATGTTGCTGAGAGGCGAGCTGCTGTGATGCATCACCAACCATTCTGCTTCATTGTTAGTTATTGTGCCTAGTCCCCAGGAGAAATCAACAACTTTTCTTCCTCCGGGATAAAAAATAATTCCCCCCCCCGCACCTGCCTCCCCTGGAGTCTAAACTAATTAACAAACAATTGAATATGGAATTCCATGATTCATCATTGAGATAGAGAGTAAACAGTTACATACAGAAAACATGACGGAACCCAAATAAAGCTGGGTACAATACTGTGATGTAAACATTGTAGTTCTTCTTTGATAAACTGGGGATTTATTTCGCAACTCTTATATCTTACCTGTCAATCTGTCACAAGTACGAATTCACATGTTTTAGCACGAATGCTAAGTAAGACTCGGGGCATCCGAAGGACCCCTTCATCAATCAAACAAAAGTACTTTAGTTAAACAATTAATTTAACATCTATAAGCAACAACAGAAGTGATGTGTAACAACACAGTTAATTATAGATTACATTTCATGCATTGTTCTATTTCCGCATTATCAGATAACGTTTATTGTCAGATAGAAATATTTTTAATTTTTGCGATTTTTTTTTGGGATGTTACAGTAGTTGAGGGTTTGATGGGTTCTCTCATTGACACTTGGATTGACTTGATTGGCTCCAAGGGTTTGAATATTTCCCTCCCAATTCCTTGTAAAATCATGCCCCCATCTCTTGTTGCATTGCATAGCTAGTTATGGGTATTTTATTAAAAATGCATATTTACATGATGTTTGAATTTCCAACATGCTTGGCTAGCACACGAACCATACGCATGAATAAATCGATGGTGGGGCCTTGGCCTTGAGCTCCTCGCCATGATTTTATAACAATATTACATCATTTACGTTTTAATGCAGTAGGGTCCAGATGGGGACGTTACACCTATGGAGATGTGGATGGAACAAGGTATCTAGGAAATTGGAATTAAATGTTACTAATGGGTTATATGAATCGGTTGATCTAGTTATTAAAGGGTGTAGATATAAATAGGACATTTGTAGTATTAACATCCCCTTCCATCGTTTGTAGTGATACTGATAGTGTTTTACATTATACAATAGAATAGGAGAACTATTGGCATTGAATGCCTACCACAAAGTGATTTGTTTCATCTTCATGTGGCAAAAATGTAGGTATCCTATTTTATGCCCATTCTCTACTTTGGTTAATAATATTTTAACCTCATTCTCTACTCCTTTGTACCCTCTTGACTCCCTATAGATTAATAATGGGTATTCAATAGCCTACTACATTTGTTAAAATTGGACATGCTCCCATACCTTATTTCAACCCTTGAAAGGGTTCTCATTGATCATGGGAGAGGATAAAACCTCTTTAGACTTTTCATCCATGGGGATTACAAATGAGGTACTTTTCTTACTTAAAACCTGCTCCAACTCCCTTTCAACCTTTAAATTGGTCAATTTTTCACAATAAACTAGAAGGATTAAGACTATGCTTACTAAACTATTGAAATATTTATACTATGCAAATGCCGATAAGACGTCAAGAAGAATTCACTGATTCCATCAAAACTCACATAAATAAGACATTGATATTGATAGATTATGGATTCATGATGTCAGTAGGTTATTGGCTAAGGGTTCGGTTAGTTCTGTTGAGATATTGTAACTTCAAAGAATATTATATTTGTACTTTATTATTCCGGAGATGATTCATTCCTCCGTGAAGATCTTATTGTATATCCGGAGATGTTTATTCCTCCGTCGGAATGTGGTAACTCGGGTTATTAGACTTCCCTAGTGGGGGTCGGCCCTAAATGTGTTATGTGGGTCAAAGGGTTATTAGACCACCCTAGAGGGGTCGGCCCAGTCAGTTATAATGGGGTATTTAACCTAATGGTTAAATACGAGCCTACATGTACTTGTGTAAAATACATATCAGAGAAGTGTATAAATAGAGGAGGTGTGTTCCTCATTATACACACACTCTCACTTGAGAAAGGCGCACTTGTGGAGGAGAGGTCTGCTATGGAGAAGAAGGAGCTTATGCTCAGGGTTTGCATCTTTGTATATTACTTGTCATCTATATTGAGGAAGCTTTACTGGGTTTTCTACCCCATGAGGGTTTCCCAGGATAAATCTCTGTCTCTTGTGTTTATGCTATGCTTGTTGTTTCTTCAGTGATCCTGTATATGCTATTATTGTGAAATGGAATGTAATGCTGCTATTTTCTGTCTTAGCATATTGAATTTTAACATGGTATCAGAGCTAACCTGAAGGAAGACAAGGTATGGCACTAAAGACACTTGCTTTACTTACGACATTTTGAAGGTTAGGGTTTTACATAGCAAAAACCAGTCATCGTAGCACTTTCGCTATAAATCCGTTTTGGCAAAGTTTTCGGATCTGAAATTGTTACAGGACGAAGCTAAGATCTCCAGGTACCTTGTGTCCAAAGGACAACCTCTAATTCGTTGTACTTTGTGATTTATGATCTGTACAATATAGGGTTTCTGCCTCTTCCAGATCTGAGTCAAAATCAGGTGACCTTGGGAAAAAGGTCATATCTTGGGCTAGGAAGATGCAAATGAAATTTCGTAAAAAGTGACAGGTAGTACACAGTCTGCACTATCTCAAAAAACGTTTTCAGAGGCCGAAGTTGAACCAGTGACACGTGGCACGCCGTACAAGTGCGCTCTCCTGTATTATCCCATAAACAGGTCACGTTGCGACACTTGGCATAACTCTCTCTCAGAAAATCCAATTGAGGTAAAACCTGTCAGGATGGAAAGATAACAGGCCGAGCTATCTCAGAAAACTTTTTCAGAGGCCGAAGGTCAAACAGTGACACGTGGCACTCCGTACAAGTTCGCTCTCCTGTATTTTCCCAAAACAGGTCACGTTGCGACATTTGGCATAACTCTCTCTCAGAGAATCCAATTGAGGTCAGACCTGTCAGGATGGAAAGCTAACAGGTCAGGCTATCTCAGAAAACGTTTTCAGACCCTGTGGATCAAAAATTTCGGAGTTACACCAGAAACAATCAGGTACATATTTCTGTCAAAACAGAATTATTTTTGGTACCTTCATTCATGGCTTCCGGAATTTAGGGCTTTGAAGAAAGTTGAAATTTTTGTAATCGGAGACCACGGCTAGATGCTACTCATCAAAATAGAAATTTAGAGACCAAGATCAGAATTTTTGGTTGGGCAGAAGACCGGGCTTGATTAGACCCTAGTTCGGGACCTTGATCAGAAAAGCGGAAAATTAGGGCTTCTGTAAAAATGGGAATTTTTGAAATCTGTGACCACGGCTGGCAGCTCCTCAGAATAATAGAATCTTAGAGCTTTGGATCAAACTTTTTTGATGAGGCAAAAGAGTGGGCTTCATCAAACCCCAGTTCAGGGTCACGTCCAGTGAATCCGAAAGTTTCAAAGGCAAAAATTGAGGAGTAAAACTTTGCAGTTTTCAAATTCTGAATATATCAGTTTGATCAGCTCATCAAGGCGCATATCTCTATCCTTTCGGAAGTTTGAAATTCAAAGTTTGAATTTTTGGGGTTTCTCTGACAAACCCATATCCAGTTCCAGGTCCAGTTCTTGCAAATCAAGTGGATAGGATTAATCCTAGAAGAAGATAGATTGGTCACCTACATAAGGAGATTACAAGCGATCTCGACAGGTATGACTCATCGAGGTATGTTTTGAGATTTGTTCATAATTAAGTTTATGGTATGTTTGTCTTCATGTTATTACAGTTAGTACAATCTTGATTCTAGATTTGTTGTATCACCTTAACAAAATTTTGAATGCATGATAGAAGATATTCATTGGTTAGGGTATTGACACTTATGATTGTACTAATGCATTATGGTGTTGTGTAAGGTTGAGGTTGTCTACTAACAAGATACAGGTACATCAGAAAAGACAAATCAGGCTCCATGACCATGAAAACATGAAGACAAAGACTCATCCATAATCTTTGTTCTACTTACGAGGTATGTATGACTTTGTTATATTATGCTTAACCTATGAGACATGCAGGTTCTAGCTCAGGATCTCTAAATCATTGAAGAGGTTGTTTAGGTATGTTGTACATAACCAAGTAGGTATACTATTCCAGGTATGTTTCCCATGAATCTTACCTTGTGTTAGGATCCCTTATATAAATACTTGGAATGATTGGTTATGCTTATTCATAAAGCTAGTAATAAAGGGATTATGCATATTATATCAATAATATGCATGAGTAAAAGAAGACTTCCCTGAAATCTTGAATACTAATGTTTATTAACTATAATCATGACTATACGTTTTCAAGATTATTTAGTACTATAATATTTTGACAGCATTTAGAATATACTAATGAGTGTATGTTTGTGTATGAGATCATGAGGATGACTCTTGAGCATGCACAGTGGTACAGAATGAATAGAAGTTCAAAAGACATACAGAAGATCAAGCGGGAGGCAGCCACACAAACATAAAAGATAAGTATTTGAGTTACTATTTGAAATAGTAATGATATTGCCTGCATGCATATTTGTATTCCTAGAATATATAATGCTGAGTGTAAACATTCATAGAGCATTGAACAGTATACAACTAATGTGCATATGTTTGGACAAACATTCCATTGTTGCATGTCTAGAATGAAACCTCTTTGCTGACATGCTGAGAGTTGTGCACACTCTCGATAGTATGTTCTGGTAGAGATGGAAGGCATCTAGATAGCCACTGTATGCATACAGGATATGGGAAAGTGTTGTGCCAAAGTATTGGTCAAAATAGTTGCATCACTATGCAAATGATATCTGTATGCGTAATGGGTTATCTTTTGATGATTATGAAGTATTACTAATCATGTACTTAATTTTGATTTGTAGGAAAGGTCATGAAGAATGATGGACACCGTACAAGTGGTGGATGTTCAAACAAGAAGATTTACAAATCAAACAAAATATAGAAGGCTCATGGCTAGAAGATTCTCTTAGAAAGGGGAAGAGAATCACGACAAGATGTTTGCTCCAAGTATGGTGTATTTAAAGAAGAAGTATGAATCAGGTTCTGTATAGGTACCTAGGATCGCTAATAATTTGATAAGCTTAATGATCACCATGGGTGATGTGGATCTCAACCTTTGCTACAAGGTTGAATATGGTACACATATGACATGGATGCAAGAAGGAACTCACCACAGAGTTCGAATGATATTGAGGCTCATATCAGTAGACCCATCTAACGAGAGATGGCACAGATAGATATGCAGAAGATCATTCATTGCAGAAATGAAAAAAAAAAAAAAAAAAATGAAAGATCTCAAATTGATGCTTTACTTCCTAGGTCTGGAAATATCGCAAGGCTCAGAAGGAATATTTCTCAACCAGGGAAAGTATGATGAGAAATATGACTTGAGGTGTTGGAATGGCCACTCTTATGGATTCCAACTTGAAGCTGTTAGGGGATAACTCATCAGAGTGAGTGGATATAACTCTGTACAATCAATTTATTGGGTCTTTGATATATCTAACATATACTAGGTTAGATATATGCTTTGTTATGAACACCTTGAGTGAGTATCTAGTGGAATCTAGATGTGTTTACCTGATAGTTGCAAAGTATGTGATGAGGCACATAAAGGAGAATTTGATCTATGCTATCTTGAAGATCATGACTTCAGATGGCTATTCAGATTCTGTTTGGGCAAGAAGTGTATCAGACAAGAAGAACACATCGAGAGGATGTTATTGTCTGGGATTAGCCATGATCTCGTGGTTTAGCTGGAAGCTGTCTAGTGTGACTCTCAGCACAAGCGGAATATATGGCTGCTTGCTCTGCTAGTTGTGAAGAAGTTTGACTTTAGGATTGTTTGAATTAGAGATAGAACCAACTGAGATCCTATGTGATAATTAGAGTTGTATCAAGATGACATAGAATCTAGTGTTCCATGATAAGTCAAAGAACATAGGGAACTAACAAGATATGACACAGAAAGGGACTCTAAAAAATTTTGAATTTGTAACAGGTTACCATTGTACTAACCAAGCCTCTACGTCAAGTGAAGAAGTTACCAACCAAACCTCTGTCTCGAGTGAAGTTTGAATACTTCCGAGACAAGCTTGGTGTAGTTCAAAAGGACCCTCCTCGAAAGGGGGAGTAGTATAGTCACTACTGATGAGATTGTCTCATCAAACAACAAGGTCGTTGATGAGGTAACCTGTTCTCTACACCCAGTTACTTAGAAATATTTAGATTTAGGACTCTTACATTATTTATTATGATGATTAGATGTATACATGCTTTTGATGATAGATGTATACATGCTAGATACTTTTGATGATTAGATGTATACATGCTTTTGATGATAGATGTATACATGCTAGATACTTTTGATGATTAGATGTATACATGCTTTTGATGATAGATGTATACATGCTAGATACTTTTGATGATTAGATGTATACATACTTTTGATGATAGATGTATACATGGTTTTGATGATAGATGTATACATGCTTTTGATGATAGATGATAGATGTATACATGTTTTGATGATGTTGATACATGTTGTGATTATAAATGTTGTGATGATGATGATACATGTTGTGGTTATACATGTTGTGATGATGATGATACATGTTGTGGTTATACATGTTGTGATGATGATGATACATGTTGTGGTTATACATGTTGTGATGATGATGATACATGTTGTGGTTATACATGTTTTGATGATGAGGATACATGTTCTGCTTTGGTGAACATGTGAAGGGATTGGATCATCCCTGGACTTTCAGTCCTAAAGAGAGCCGTAGACGTGAGGTCTCCGAGAATGAAGTCCTTAGTGGACAGTTGAGGGGATTGGATCATCCCTGGACTTTCAGTCCTAAAGAGAGCCGTAGACGTGAGGTCTCCGAGAATGAAGTCCTTAGTGGACAGTTGAGGGGATTGGATCATCCCTGGACTTTCAGTCCTAAAGAGAGCCGTAGACGTGAGGTCTCCGAGAATGAAGTCCTTAGTGGACAGTTGAGGGGATTGGATCATCCCTGGACTTTCAGTCCTAAAGAGAACCATAGACGTGAGGTCTCCGAGAATGAAGTCCTTAGTGGACAGTTGAGGGGATTGGATCATCCCTGGACTTTCAGTCCTAAAGAGAGCCGTAGACGTGAGGTCTCCGAGAATGAAGTCCTTAGTGGACAGTTGAGGGGATTGGATCATTCCCGGACTTCAGTCCTAAAGAAGAGCCGTAGACATGAGGTCTCCGATAACTGAATGACAGGACTGAATCGTCCCTGGACCTCGGTTCAAAATGTACGTGACAAATCCTAGAATTACTCTAGGTTACATCCAGCATGAAAAAGGGCTGGCTCTGTAGTTGTGATACATCCAGCATGAAAAAGGGCTGGCTCTGTAGTTGTGATACATCCAGCATGAAAAAGGGTTGGCTCTGTAGTTGTGATACATCCAGCATGAAAAAGGGCTGGCTCTGTAGTTGTGATACATCCAGCATGAAAAAGGGCTGGCTCTGTAGTTGTGATACATCCAGCATGAAAAAGGGATGGCTCTGTAGTTGTGATACATCCAGCATGAAAAAGGGCTGGCTCTGTAGTTGTGATACATCCAGCATGAAAAAGGGCTGGCTCTGTAGTTGTGATACATCCAGCATGAAAAAGGGCTGGCTCTGTAGTTGTGATACATCCAGCATGAAAAAGGGCTGGCTCTGTAGTTGTGATACATCCAGCATGAAAAAGGGCTGGCTCTGTAGTTGTGATACTTCCAGCATGAAAAAAGGGCTGGCTCTGTAGTTGAGATACATCCAGCATGAAAAAGGGCTGGCTCTGTAGTTGTGATACATCCAGCATGAAAAAGGGCTGGCTCTGTAGTTGTGATACATCCAGCATGAAAAAGGGCTGGCTCTGTAGTTGTGATACATCCAGCATGAAAAAGGGCTGGCTCTGTAGTTGTGATACATCCAGCATGAAAAAGGGCTGGCTCTGTAGTTGTGATACATCCAGCATGAAAAAGGGCTGGCTCTGTAGTTGAGATACATCCAGCATGAAACAGGGCTGGCTCTGTAGTTATGATACATCCAGCATGAAACAGGGCTGGCTCTGTAGCTGTGATAAGGATTGATCATCCTGGAACTTGATCTGGATTGCATCATCCATGGACTCATGTCCTAAAGGGAGCAGGATTGATCATCCTGTAAATATGATCGTGTGATGACGATGCTGCTGATCGTATGATGACGATCCTGATGATCGTGTGATGACGATGCTGATGATCGTATGATGACGATGCTGATGATCGTGTGATGACGATGCTGATGATCGTGTGATGACGATGCTGATGATCGTATGATGACGATGCTGATGATCGTGTGATGACGATGCTGCTGATCGTGTGATGACGATGCTGCTGATCGTGTGATGATGATGCTGCTGATCGTGTGATGACGATGCTGCTGATAGTGTGATGACGATGCTGCTGATCGTATGAAGACGATGCTAAAGATCGTGATGTTGATGATTGATGTTGACAGTGATGTTCCAGTAACTACTTGAGTTACTGATGATGTTGAGAAAGCTTCCAGTGATTTATAGATGTATCATGTATGATGTTGATGACTCCTTGCTCGGGCAGATGCTGTTATAATATCCTTCTCGTTAAGGGGGAGTGTTGAGATATTGTAACTTCAAAGAATATTATATTTGTACTTTATTATTCTGGAGATGATTCATTCCTCCGTGAAGATCTTATTGTATATCCGGAGATGTTTATTCCTCCGTCGGAATGTGGTAACTCGGGTTATTAGACTTCCCTAGTGGGGGTCGGCCCTAAATGTGTTATGTGGGTCAAAGGGTTATTAGACCACCCTAGAGGGGTCGGCCCAGTCAGTTATAATGGGGTATTTAACCTAATGGTTAAATACGAGCCTACATGTACTTGTGTAAAATACATATCAGAGAAGTGTATAAATAGAGGAGGTGTGTTCCTCATTATACACACACTCTCACTTGAAAAAGGCGCACTTGTGGAGGAGAGGTCTGCTATGGAGAAGAAGGAGCTTATGCTCAGGGTTTGCATCTTTGTATATTACTGGTCATCTATATTGAGGAAGCTTTACTGGGTTTTCTACCCCATGAGGGTTTCCCAGGATAAATCTCTGTCTCTTGTGTTTATGCTATGCTTGTTGTTTCTTCAGTGATCCTGTATATGCTATTATTGTGAAATGGAATGTAATGCTGCTATTTTCTGTCTTAGCATATTGAATTTTAACAAGTTCCACATTTATAGCATTTTCGATCAATGTTTAGAAGTTTATTATGTTAGGACATGGATATGGACCAAGACATAGATATAAGAGAATTTAGTTATCTTAAGGGACACATATAACCCACCCACAGACACATTAGGTTAGGGTTATGGGTTAATGTTAGTGTTATGGGTTATGGGTCATGGGTTAGTGTCCTAGGGGCTATAGGTAAATATTAAATATATATTTTATTTTTTTAATATATATTTAAATATTAAATATTAAAAAAAACTATCAATTAAAACAAAATGAAAAAACTAAAAAACAAAAAACAAAATGCACATACATATTTTGTTTTCCCTCCGAGATCTCGCGGCATCCTCTGTGAACTCTAAACCCTACCTCCCATCTCCTCCTCCATAAACTATACCTCTCGCCACACCTCATCCAAGAAATTTTCCTCCCTGCATCAACTAGAACTAGAGCTACATACCAACAAAGAACCAGAGGGGGATACTGCACCAGGAAGCAAAGGGGGATAACACACCAAGCACCAAAAACACCAAGAACACGCGGAGGACTCTGCCACCGAGAATGCCTCATAGATAGGTGAGTTTTCTCTCTATTTTTTTTTGTTGAGAATGTTTCTATTAGGGTTTTTTGGTATCCTAGACGCCATTTTTGAGTCTCTTATACCAAAATAACAATATCGGAATCGACTTGGTTCATCATGCCAACCATATGAATCCAGTTTTCCTTCAATAAATTGGGTTTTCACATTCAAAATCTCTCTTTAAAGGAAAATGGTGGGATTTCTATTCTAGTTTAGATGTGATTCAATCCTTGCTTATTTATTTATTTTTTCACCCTGAACTTGGTATCACTGTCCTTTTTTAGTAAAACTCATATAATATTTTCCCAAATGAACTACTATCAATATTAGAGACACTGGTTTTAGCAAGGAAAACATTTGGAAACATTAGACTATCTAAACATCACTACAGTTTGATATATTATACATTAGGCACTTTATGCAATGTATGATGGTTTCTTGTAAATGCATGGATTAGGACAATCATAATTCCTTTTCTATGGATTTCATCAGGAAATTCAAGACCTATAGGTGAGTTACTACTCCAAAACTTGGAATATGTTACAATATATTTTCTAATTTCCTTGTTGAATGTTGTGTCCATAACGAGTTAGCTGGGGATTTCAGGGTATATTACAAGATATTCACATAACTATAAGGTCTTGTAATGGAAATTATGTCTCATGGGATATGCAGCCATTGCTAATCATTTACACCAATTATTTATGCATCAGTAAAATATCTTGGGCAGGTGGTATTTCCAACTAACATGAGGCAACAATATATTAAAGTAATTTTGAATGTTTGAAAGAGGAAATGCCTTCATAAAATGAATAGATGAAGGGAAAATTACATTTTTTCCCTCTCCAAAAGGCATAAGATTACCGATAGAAGACTGTAACATTAATCATCTACTTACCAGATAGCTTGCATTACATTAATTATCAATTGCAATGGAAGCATTAACAAAATCTCTTGCAAATTTGCAAGAACATTCTTATCCCATTCTTGATCATTTTCTACTGAATAATGGCAAATCATTTATAGATATTGAAGGAACCATAATACCATATAAACCACTTGCATAGGCATACCACCAAGTAATAGAGGGCATCATGCGACAAATGTATCTAAAAGATATGCCATGCATGTGAGAGATGAAAATACCAATCAAAGAGAAGGTTTCTTATTTATTTTATGGTAAAACTCTATCCATTGTTGGCTTTCTTTCTTTAGAAGACTGGGAGCCACATGGATGGCATATGAAGGCCATTTTCAATTCAACGGTGTCTTCTATTTCCCGTTTCTAGACCCTACTATCAAATTACTAGCCATTATCCATGGGGTTTCCATAATACTCTATTTACCTTCTCATAGTGGGTAAAATACTTTTGGATGATAGGGGAGAAAAGCTACTATTACTATTATAGGAGGAATTCTCAGGAGTCAAGCCTCCTCATTTAGTATTGCCCTTTCTTGGATAAGCTATCCAATCATTTTAGGGAGTTTATCTATCATACCTACTCCCTTTTGTCCCTTCTCTCTCTTGTAATTATGAGTCTTTACAACACACGTTTATCAGATGGATAGATCAGGATCATATTCCCCCAAATGATGCACAATTCAATGGGGTATTTCTTCAAGATTTGAGTAGTTCTATGTTTATGATTAGTTATTCATAAACCCTTCCACTTTTGTATTGATATAGTCATCACAAACCAAAATAGCAGCATGTTAAGATTTAATATGCTAAGACATAAAATAGCAGCATTACATTCCATTTCACAATAATAGCATATACAGGATCACTGAAGAAACAACAAGCACAACATAAACACAAGAGACAAAGATTTATCCTGGGAAACCCTCATGGGGTAGAAAACCCAGCAAAGCTTCCTCAATATAGATGACCAACAATATACAAAGATGAAACCCTGAGACATGATCTCCTTCTCCACAATAGCAGACCTCTCCTCCACAAGTGCGCTATCCTCAAGTGAGTGTGTGTGTATAATGAGGAACACACCTCCTCTATTTATACACTACTCTGATATGTATTTTACACAAGTACATGTAGGCTCGTATTTAACCATTAGGTTAAATACCCCATTATAAATGACTGGGCCGACCCCCCACATGGTGGGTCTAATAACCCTAGTTACCACAACCAAATCGGAGGAATAAACATCTCCGGATTTATAGTATAATCACATCGGAGGTATGGAACATCTCCGGAATAAATAATATACAAATATAATATTCTTTGAAGTTACAATATTTCAACACTCCCCCTTAACGAGAAGGATATTATAACAATATCTGCACGAGCAAGGAGTCATCAACATCATACATGATACATCTATAAATCATTGGAAGCTTTCTCAACATCATTACTAACTCAAGCAGTTACTGGAACATCTTCAATACTGGAACATCAACATCTTCAGTATTGAGTCTTTATCTTCTGTAGCACTTGAACAGCTACAACAATATCATCATCTGGATCCTCACGATACATGATCATCAGCATCATCATCTCACGATCATCAGCATCGTCATCACACGATCATCAGCATCGTCATCACACGATCATCAGCATCGTCATCACACGATCATCAGCATCTTCATCACATGATCATCAGCATCGTCATCACAGGATCATCAGCATCGCCATGACATGATCATCAGCATCGTCATCTCACGATCATCAACATCGTCATCACACGATCATCAGCATCGTCATCACACGATCATCAGCATCGTCATCACACGATCATCAACATCGTCATCACACGATCATCAGCATCGTCATCACATGATCATCAGCATCGTCATCACACGATCATCAGTATCGTCATCATACGATCATCAGCAGTACAAGTATTCATGCCAATACAAGTGACCATATCAACAATACGAGTATCCTACCGATACAAGTAGCCACATCATCAATACAAGTATCCCACCGATACAAGTAACCACATCATCAATACAAGTATCCCACCGATACAAGTAACCACATCATCAATACAAGTATCCTACCGATACAAGTAACCACATCATCAATACAAGTATCCTACCGATATAAGTAAGCACATCATCAATACAAGTATCCTATCGATACAAGTAACCACATCATCAATACAAGTATCCTACCGATACAAGTAACCACATCATCAATACAAGTATCCTACCGATACAAGTAACCACATCATCAATACAAGTATCCTACCGATACAACTAACCACATCAAAAATCACTTTCTCGGAGACCATACGTCTACGGATCAATTCAGGGACCTAAGTCCGGGGATGATACAATCCCCACTTCTCGGAGACCTCACGTCTACGGATCAATTCAGGGACCGCAGTCCGGGGATGATACAATCCCCACTTCTCGGAGACCTCACGTCTACGGATCAATTCAGGGACCTAAGTCCAGGGATGATACAATCCCCACTTCTCGGAGACCTCACGTCTACGGATCAATTCAGGGACCGCAGTCTGGGGATGATACAATCCCCACTTCTCGGAGACCTCACGTCTACGGATCAATTCAGGGACCGTAGTCTGGGGATGATACAATCCCCACTTCTCGGAGACCTCACGTCTACGGATCAATTCAGGGACCTAAGTCCGGGGATGATACAATCCCCATCACGTACATTTTGAACTTAGTGGTTCCGGGATGATGCAATCCCCATCACTTTATTCTCGGAGACCTCACGTCTACGGCTCTCTTTAGGACTGAAAGTCCAGGGATGATCCAATCCCCTCAACTGTCCTCTAAGGACTTCATTCTCGGAGACCTCACGTCTACGGCTCTCTTTAGGACTGAAAGTCCAGGGATGATCCAATCCCCTCAACTGTCCACTAAGGACTTCATTCTCGGAGACCTCACGTCTACGGCTCTCTTTAGGACTGAAAGTCCAGGGATGATCCAATCCCCTCAACTGTCCACTAAGGACTTCATTCTCGGAGACCTCACGTCTACGGCTCTCTTTAGGACTGAAAGTCCAGGGATGATCCAATCCCCTCAACTGTCCACTAAGGACTTCATTCTCGGAGACCTCACGTCTACGGCTCTCTTTAGGACTGAAAGTCCAGGGATGATCCAATCCCCTCAACTGTCCACTAAGGACTTCATTCTCGGAGACCTCACGTCTACGGCTCTCTTTAGGACTGAAAGTCCAGGGATGATCCAATCCCCTCAACTGTCCACTAAGGACTTCATTCTCGGAGACCTCACGTCTACGGCTCTCTTTAGGACTGAAAGTCCAGGGATGATCCAATCCCCTCAACTATCCACTAAGGACTTCATTCTCGGAGACCATACGTCTACGGCTCACTTTAGAACATGTGTTCAAGGATGATACAATCCCCACATGTATTCTCATCAATACAAGTACAAGTATCCTCAACCATACAAGTACATTAATCAATACATGTGTCATCAAAAGTATGTATTCTTACCAATACATCTTATCATCAAAAGCATGTATTCTTACCAATACATCTAACATCAAAAGCATGTATTCTTACCAATACATCTAACATCAAAAGCATGTATTCTTACCAATACATCTAACATCAAAAGCATGTATTCTTACTAATACATCTAACATCAAAAGCATGTATAAGTAAAACTAAGTATTCTAAGTATAAGAGTCCTAAATCTAAATATTTCTAAGTATCTAGGTGTGGAGAACAGGTTACCTCATCATCGACCTTGTTGTTCGATGAGACCAACTTATCATCAGTGACTATACTACTCCCCCTTTCGAGGAGAGTCCTTTTTGAACTACACCAAGCTTGTCTCGGAAGTATTCAAATTTCACTCGAGACAGAGGTTTGGTTAGTATGTTGGTAACTTCTTCACTTGAGGTAAAGGTTTGGTTAGTACAAAGGTAACCTGTTACAAATTCAAACTTTATAGTTCCTTTCCGTGTCATATCTTGTTTGTTCCCTATGTTCTTTGACTTATCATGGAACACTAGATTCTATGTCATCTTGATACAACTCTAATTATCACATAGGATCTCAGTTGGTTCTATCTCTAAGTCAAACAATCCTGAAGCCAAACTTCTTCACAACTAGCGGAGCAAACAGCCATATATTCCACTTGTGCTGAGAGCCACACTAGACTGCTTCCAGCTAAACCACGAGATCATGGCTAACCCCAGACAATAAAATCCTCTCGATGTGTTCTTCCTGTCTGATACACTTCCTGCCCAATCAGAATCTAAATAACCATCTGAAGTCATGATCTTCAAGATAGCATTCTATCGTGTCCTTTATGTGCCTTATCACATGCTTTGTAACTATCAGGTGAACACATCTAGTTTCTACTAGATACTGACTCAAGGTGTTCACAACAAGGCATATCTCTAATCTAGTATATGTTAGATACAACAATGACCCAATAATTTGACTGTACAGAGTTATATCCACTAACTCTGATGAGTCATCTCCTAACAGTTTCAAGTTGGAATCCATAAGAGTGGCCATTCCATCATATCAAGTCTTCTCAAGATTTCTCAGCATACTTTCTCTGGTTGAGAAGGATTCCTACTGAGCCTTTCCATACTTCCAGACCTAGGAAGTAATACATTAATCTAAGAACTTTTATTTTCTTTTCTACAGTCATCTTTCTATGCCATCTCTCATCAGATGGGTCTACTGATATGAGCCTCAATATCATTCGAACTCTGTGGTGAGTTCCTTCTTGCATCCATGTCATCTGTGTATAGAAATCATATTCAACCTTGTAGCAAAGGTTGAGATCCACATCACCCATGGTGATCATTAAGCTTATCAAAACCTGATTCACATTTCTTCTTTAATTACACCATTAAGAGAATGGTCTTATCTAGCCACTTGGAGCAAACATTTCATCATGATTCTCTTCCTCTTTCTAGGAGAATCTTCTAGCCACAATCCTTCTATAGTGTGTTTGATTTGTAAATCCTTTTGTTGAACATCCATCACTTGTTCATCATTCATCATGATTTTTCCTACAAATCAAAATTAGGTACATGATTAGTAATACTTCATAATCATCAAATCATATTGACATGATAACCTATTATGCATACAGATATCATTTACATAGTTATGCAACTATCTTGACCAATACTTTGGCACAACACTTTCCCATATCTTGTATGCATACAGTGGCTATCTAGATGCCTTCCATCTCTACCAGAACATACTATCGAGAGTGTGCACAACTCTCAGCATGTCAGCAAAGAGGTTTCATTCTAGACAAGCAACAATGGAATGTTTGTCCAACTTACCAATCATATGCATATTAGTAGTATACTGTTCAATGTTCTATGAATATTTACACTTAGCATGATATATTATAGGAATACAAATATGCATACAACCTATTACAGGCAATATCATTTACTATTTCAAATAACAACTCAAATGCTTATCTTTTATGTTTGTGTGGTTGCCTCCCGCTTGATCTTCTGTATGTCTTTTGAACTTCTATTCATTATGTTCCACTGTGCATGTTCAAGTGTCATCCTCATGATCTCATACACAAACATACACCCATTAGTATGTTCTAAATGTTATCAAAACATTATAGTTCTAAATAATCTTGAGAATGTATAGTCATGATTATAGTTAATAAACATTAGTATTCAAGATTTCAGGGAAGTCTTGTTTTACTCATGCATATCATCAATCAAGATAAAAGACATAATATGCATAATCCCTTGATTACTAACTTTATGAATAAGCATAACCAATCATATAAAGCATACTTATATAAGGGATCTTAACACAAGGTAAGATTCATGGGAAACATACCTGGATTAGTATACCTACTTAGTTATGTACAACATACCTAAACAATCTCTTCAATGATTTAGAGATCCTGAGCTAGAACCTGCATGTCTCATAGGTTAAGCATAATACAACAAGGTCATACATACCTCATAAGTAGAACAAAGATTATGGATGAGTCTTTGTCTTCATGTGGTCATGGTCATGGAACTTGATTTGTCTTTTGTGATGTACCTGTATCTTGTTAGCAGACAACATCAACCTCACACAACACCATAACGCATTAGTACAATCATATAATCCTAATCAATGAATGTCTTCAATCATTCACATGCATTCATACTGTTACTAGGGTGATAAGATAAGTCTAACATTAATCAAGATTGTACTAACAAATAATATGAAGACAAACACATCATGAACTTAATCAAGAATTAGATTTCAAGACATACCTGAGCCTCCTTAAGTCATACCTGTCGAGACTTCTTGTAGTCTTCTTATGTAAGGCCTTAGCCTCAACTCCCCCTGAAACTTGATATGGAGCTTAATTAGGGTTTTCTAGAGAAACCCCTAAAGATTCAACCTTTGACTTTCACACTTCTCAATGGATGAAAGAAAATGTCTTGCTGATCTGATCAAACTAGCATACTTCAACTTTGGAATTTCCAAAATTTGACCCCTCAAAATTGCCTTTGAAACTTCTGGATCTTCTGGACAGGATCCCGAACTAGGGTTTGATGAAGCCCACCCTTCTGCCCAAACAAAAGGTTCAATCCAAGGCTCTAAACTCTTATTTTTCTTAGGAGTTTCCAGCCGTGGTTACAAACTTCAAAAATTCCAACTTTTGCTGAAGCCCTAATTTTCCATCTTTCCGATCAAAATCCCGAACTGGGGTTTGATCAAGCCCGGTCTTCCACCCAACCAAAAAATTCAAACTTGGTCTCTAAATTTTGATTTTTCTGAGTAGCATTCAGCCGTGGACTCCGATTCCAAAAATTCTAACTTTCTCCGAAACCCTAAATTCCGGAAGCCATGAATAAAGGTGCTCAAAAATAATTCTATTTTGACAGAAATATGCACCTGATTGTTTCTGCTATAACTCTTAAATTTTTCCTCCACAGGGTCTGAAACCATTTTTCTGCAGTAGCCTGACCTGTTATCTTTCCATCTTGACAGGTCTGACCTCAATTGGGTTTTCTGAGAGAGAGTTATGCCAAGTTTCACAACGTGACCTGTTTATGGGATAAAACAGGAGAGCGAACTTGTACGGCCTGCCACGTGTCACTGGTTCACCTTCGGCCTCTGAAAAAGTTTCTTGAGATAGCTCGACCTGTTATCTTTCCATATTGACAGGTCTGACCTCAATTGGACTCTCTGAGAGAGAGTTATGCCAAGTGTCGCAACGTGAGCTGTTTATGGGATAAAACAGGAGAGCGAACTTTTACGGCGTGCCACGTGTCACTGGTTGAATTTCGGCCTCTGAAAAAGTTTCCTGAGATAGTACAGTCTGTGTACTACCTGTCACTGTTTACAAAATTTCATTTGGAGCTTCCTAGCCCAAGTTATGACCTTTTTTCCTAGGTCACCTGAATTTGACTGAGATCTGGAAGAGGCAGAAACCCTAACTTGTACTGATCATAAATCACAAAGTACAACGAATTAGAGGTTTTCCTTTGGACACAAGGTACCTGGAGATTTAATCTTCGTCCTGTAACAATTTCAGATCCAAAAAATTCTCCAAAACGGATTTATAGAGAAAGTTCTACGATGACTGGTTTTTTCTATGTAAAACCCTAACCTTCAAATTGTCGTAAGTAAAGGAAGTGTCGTTAGTGCCATAACTTGTCTTCCTTCAGGTTAGCTCTGATACCATGTTAAGATTTAATATGCTAATACATAAAATAG
Organism: Larix kaempferi; assembly: GCA_027924585.1. Classification (NCBI taxonomy): domain Eukaryota; kingdom Viridiplantae; phylum Streptophyta; class Pinopsida; order Pinales; family Pinaceae; genus Larix; species Larix kaempferi. The sequence goes on from BSBM01000955.1 coordinate 4,985,699, forward strand.
CAGAATTACATTCCATTTCACAATAATAGCATATACAGGATCACTGAAGAAACAACAAGCACAGCATAAACACAAGAGACAAAGATTTATCCTGGGAAACCCTCATGGGGTAGAAAACCCAGCAAAGCTTCCTCAATATAGATGACCAACAATATACAAAGATGAAACCCTGAGACATGATATCCTTCTCCACAATAGCAGACCTCTCCTCCACAAGTGCGCTATCCTCAAGTGAGTGTGTGTGTATAATGAGGAACACACCTCCTCTATTTATACACTACTCTGATATGTATTTTACACAAGTACATGTAGGCTCGTATTTAACCATTAGGTTAAATACCCCATTATAACTGACTAGGCCGACCCCCACATGGTGGGTCTAATAACCCTAGTTACCACAACCAAATCGGAGGAATAAACATCTCCGGATTTATAGTATAATCACATCGGAGGTATGGAACATCTCCGGAATAAATAATATACAAATATAATATTCTTTGAAGTTACAATATTTCAACATGCCATGCATGTGAGAGCTGAAAATACCAATCAAAGAGAAGGTTTCTTATTTATTTTATGGTAAAACTCTATCCATTGTTGGCTTTCTTTCTTTAGAAGACTGGGAGCCACATGGATGGCATATGAAGGCCATTTTCAATTCAACGGTGTCTTCTATTTCCCGTTTCTAGACCCTACTATGAAATTACTAGCCATTATCCATGGGGTTTCCATAATACTCTATTTACCTTCTCACAGTGGGTAAAATACTTTTGGATGATAGGGGAGAAAAGCTACTATTACTATTATAGGAGGAATTCTCAGGAGTCAAGCCTCCTCATTTAGTATTGCCCTTTCTTGGATAAGCTATCCAATCATTTTAGGGAGTTTATCTATCATACCTACTCCCTTTTGTCCCTTCTCTCTCTTGTAATTATGAGTCTTTACAACACACGTTTATCAGATGGATAGATCAGGATCATATTCCCCCAAATGATGCACAATTCAATGGGGTATTTCTTCAAGATTTGAGTAGTTCTATGTTTATGATTAGGTATTCATAAACCCTTCCACTTTTGTATTGATATGGTCATCACAAACCAAATATCTCTTATTACAACTACAATTGTTCATCTATTGAGTTGGGTATAATATCACCTACTTTTGCACTTTATTATCTTTCTCCCTCACCACATGCTCAAATTAAGAGAGGGTGTTGAAATGATGATAATATTCACTTGTGGTTACTTGACACTATGGATAAGTTCCCTCATTATTGTGTTACTAGGTTATGCTTTACTAGCTAACTTTAGTTTATATTATTCTAGGTGGCTAAGGACAACTTAGTCATTTATGTAGGTTTGTAAGGCTTAATCCCCTCAGGGGAAAAGTACCCCCACCTCTTAAGTTTTGTCTAAATTTATACAACTTATGAGTCTTTGCACTGCTATCACAGATTCATTAGTGATTGATTATTTTTCCTAAGTGCACTATATCTCTTGTGTTCTAGTTCAAAAGTTCACTTTCTTTATGTGATATGTTTCAAGGTTTATGTTGGATCGGGGATTTTTGAAGTGTTCATGATAGATCCATGATATCCTTATCATTCCAACACTTCCTTTGTGAGGAACTACAAAAAAGTGTCCTAAAGTACAGTGCCCTATCTACTAGTATAAACTCCTTGAGATTGACACCTCCTCTCTTCTAAACTTAGCAACGGAAACCAACAACCAAATTAGAAAGAAAAAATATACTCTGGTGTTCATGAAAACAACTCTATCTTCACAAAAATATAGTGGCCTCTCATCCAAGAATAGAACCTTTCTCTTCAAATTAAATTACATCAATTAAGACAAAGAAAGCGATGGAAAAACAACCTTTTTTTTTCAAGTTGAGAAAACGTTGAACTTAGTTTTGTTGTATACTATATCATACAAAAGTATTGTCTTCAAATGTTGAGGATACTACAATATTTGACATGCTGAAATGTAGCTGAAATCAAGATCATCTTCAAGTTTATTGTTGCAAGTATTGCTATGACATGGTCCACTTCTAATTCAACAACAACATCATCTATGGTTTAATCCCATGACCAATCAACCAATTTGGTAATTATTTTCTCCCCCAATTCCAATTGTTAAACTCTTTGGAAATTCATTATATGCATGACAATCCTACCCTCATGACCAAGCATGAAATGGATGTGCCAACGTAATTAGAGTATTCATATACACATGGATGCGCATACATATTGCTAACTCTTTTTCCTTAAATTACATATCAACCTCCCGAAACAAGAACATCAACCATGCCATAGATGCATCAAGATCATAGCCAAGTCATGCTCACAAAGCCACCTTGTAACTTGACCTAGAACCTTGCATTTATAGAGTTTGCAGGCACAACAAAAAGTGTTAACATTGGCTCCATCTGGGACAACATCTCCTTGTGGAAAGATGAGAATCTCAAAATTTCCTTATTAAAACTACTATGTACAACCTATAAGAGGAGTGAGAAGTGGACTAGATTTCACTCTAATTTCAACATTACAACTTTATCATTTCTAAATTTTGATCATGAAATTCTATCATGATGACACTTATTGACTGAACATGTAGACTAAAAACCTCAATTGATACACCTAAGTAGACTCTACACTGAACTAGCCTACTTGACAAGTTTATACAAACGTGCCTTACTGATGCTAAAATTTCATGACTAATAATTATATCCAAAAAGGATACAACCAATCATCTAAGCAGTCCACCTTACAAAATTTCTTCACAAAGTCAATTACTTGATAAACCAAGAATACTTATGATTGCAACCAAGGACATGACCATTGAATTGTCTTTTTCAATGAAGAAGCAAACAAGATAGAAGACTCAATACCTTTTGAAATGACATCATAAATTAATATTCCATTCATCATCAATGGGATCAACATAAGAACCTATACCTAAGCAACTAGTGGGCTCAAAATAAAATCTAGGAAGGACTTTAATATATCACTCATTATCAATGCTTCTTGGAGCGACAATTTTTGCAGTAGCTTGGGCGGCCAGGGCTTCTCCCAGCCGCCCCTCCTGTACACAGCATTTGGGTTTTTTATTGCAGGTTAACTGATGGACAGATCGGTGGCAAGCTTAAGGGCCATACCCTGTGCAGCAGTGCGATCTCGTCGGACTCGATTGAAGGGAAGCACGCCTGTGCTCTGCGGCCGGCTCTATGATCGTGGTGTTGGCGAGCGAGAGCAACGGCGGGTCTTTGATGGTGCTTCATTTTCAGTGGACAGTGGCTTCCTGGCAGGCATTTGCAGATCCGACGAGCTGGGTGGAATTGCAATAGCATCGACAAGCTCATCCCAGGACGCGCTCCTGCCATGGAACGGCGACGAGAATCTTGTGATAGACCGTTGCTTCAAGATCTCATTTCTCAGGAGATAGAAGCGTACCCCGGCACCGCCTGATTCCGAGCAAATCACCGGGCTACTTCCTCGAATCTGGATTGTTCTGCCGGAATGGATCTGTTCTTCTGCAAGATCAAGTAAGCGCCCAAGAAGGGAGACGGGCAGAGGAGAGCGGAGCCGAGCGGGGCAGGGGACAGAGCCGTGCGGAGGCAGAGCCGATCCTCGACGCTTCACAAATACGCAGGGATTTATTCTTTCGCCAGATGACATTTTCTTGAACGAACACGCGATCTTGCTCTATCTGCTCAGTGCCTACGGGCAGCAAACACTCATGGGTCAAGATGCATCGCACAGATCCATTGGGTCGGTGTCGGTGGAGGCGTCTGGGGTTCTTGGTCCGGGGTGCACAGCTACGGCGGTGCTCTGGTTTTTGTCTGGCCGTTTTCTTCATCAGGAGATGCTGGCTGAGTTCGCTGGTTTGGGAGATCCATGGAGTCTGCTGCTCGTCCACAGACTTGGATCTACTATTTATTCTATTGAGGGTTTCGGTTTTGATGGAAGCTGAAGACGTCTTGCTAATTTCTTCTTGTGGCAACGTTTGGGTTTCTCTTTGCTGTTCAAGAATTACATCTTCTTGTGGTGAAGTACTACTTTGGGTTTCTCTTTTTTGTTTCAGCTCTTAATAAGTTGTTGTTTTTGCTTATATGGGACAGAAATATGTGAAAATGTAGGGATCCTTGTTGATTCTACTACATGTGCAATATGTAATTTTAATCATATTTTTGAAATAAAATTACGGACTTTTTCCAAGGAAAAATCCGAGGAAAAAAAATATCACTCATTATCAAATCAATAAATTACTCCCACAATTCAAGAATGATAGTTGCTGCTATCATCTCTTTATCATTAGAAATATCACTAGTAACTCTTTAGAACTTAGTATTTTCTCAGAATCAACCGATGAGATTACCTGTTGAATCTCCTCATGGCTAACCCTCCACACATTGGTGCCAACACATTAAATTTGCATTGTTAATGATCATAACCCCTTTTCTGCCTTAAATTGTCAATGATCATTTTCTATGTTTTAAGTTTTATTCTAAAGGGTTCCTATATCCAAACATATGCTAGAGTATTAAGAGAAAATGTAAAACATATGAATGAACTATAGAGTATGTTACAAAACCAAGAGGAGGTTTGTCTTATGTGTGTATTCTTTGAAAACTAATAGGAATTTTAAGTTGACTAGAGCTTCCCCATTGAACCTTCTTCAACATGAGGTGATAATTTTAGTTATGTGGACCTATAGGTCAAATTTAGGGATGATTAAGGAGGATGAATGTACCATCCAAGCCTACTTATATGTTGTCATTGAATCTAAGCCATGCATTTGAGGATTTGGAAGGTTTCTTTGTTGGGAGAGCTCACGTTATTTCTTTATTTGGAGGGTTATGATTGGCTATAGGTTTCCTATTTGAATAAAACATGCATGATTTATTTACTCGGAATATTATGGAATTAAAGTAGTTGTTTCCCATCATTGATTTAGACATGTGGCAGGATTAGATAGGAAAGATTCCCATCACTAGACTAGAGAACTAGTTGTAACTCCTGATGGAAGTCTCAGTTGGCCAATTAATTGACTCTTACTGAGTCTAACTAATTTGATTCAATCGTAACCTGTACCATTTGACTACTCTCAATCCTCACCCACATTGTTTGGGGTGGGTCACAAATAGTGGCATTTATTCCTTTGTTAATCAAATTGCATGGTGATATTTTCTATCTCTTATTTTCAATATATCATGCAATGCAATGTCACACCTTTGGATTATGTTACTCTTGTATTGGGTTGTCCTTACTAGGCATATCTCAAATCCATGTATGATACAAGTTTGAACCAATATCCCTTATTCCATAGCGATCGAGGTTTTAACTTTCAATCCATTGTTGAAACAATTATGCGGCTTGTTACTAGTCTTGCAACTATCAAGCAAATTCAATGCCAACAATGCCTCCATTTATGTATTGTGTGCCTCTCAAATTAGATGGAAAGGTGTAAAAAAACCCTGCCTCCCTTCAGCATCTCCTTGATGAATACTAGGATGCATTTGTTGAACCACAAGGGTTACCGCCGCAACACAATATTAATCATTCTATTGATATGATCCTTGAAAAATCCTTGCCCAATGCCCCTACCTACCAATTATCTCGAGCTGAGAGTGAAGAACTTGAAAACAATTGTGACAAATCCTAGAGTTCAAACACATTCAACCATTCTCCTCTTTGTGTGGCTCTCTCGAGATGTTGTGTGATCACTTATATTGATGACATCTTCATATTTATCAAATACTGGATGAAGCATCTTCAACACATCCGCACCATATGCTTCTTTTGGGACATCAATTTATACCAAAAATTAATCTCTCACAACGTCAATATATGAGGTTTTCAACTAACCACGTAATTTGAATAGTAAATAGGGTTGTCCATATCCTAACATGGGGGCACTATGTCTTTTTCCATAGACTTTTATTACTGATTTTGATATCCCCCTCTTTAACTCCATTTTGCATTTTGATTTGGTGTCAAGCATGTATTTTTCTTATGTAAGCTGGTAAACATATGAGCTAGACAATTGACAATGGAAGGGGGTACAATATATGTTAGTCCAACTCCTAATAGACCATGCACTTTTCCTCAAACTTTAGTTGTTTTTTAGTTTCATATCTCACTGTTTAGATCCCTTTTGTTTTGGTATCAAGAGGTAGATTATTCTTATTTAATGCTTATGCTTAGGCCTAAATATTGCATTACTCCTTACAACATCCAAGCCATAATGTTATTCTGGCTATGCTAGTCAAAGTAGCCTTCTGTTTTGGGATGGATTCAATAATGGCCATCTTAGAATGGTTTTTTATATAATTGAAGGAAATTGATGCCAAGGGATTACATTGAATCATATATTGGAGATAGTTTCTTGTTACAAATGTTTTATGCCTATAGCGACTTAGGGTTTTCATACTTGCCTCATGGTTCATTTCAATTTACACTTGACTTCATGTCATTGACTTGTAATTGTTTTGATGTGAAAATCATTACCTTTTATAGAATATATTTTATACTTATATCATTAATATAGGGTAGATAAGAATTCATGAGAACATAGTTATGAGAAATGTAACATGCAGGGCAAGTTTTGCATTCTTATGTACCAAAAATGTATAATAATTTTCGTGTCTATCTGAACTCTCCCCTATTCGTTGTTATTTATTTCAGTGTTTCATATTGCATAAAGAATAGGAAAATAACTGCTAAATGCTTCCTTCCAGTTTCACTACTTTATATTTTGAATGAGATCAGATGTACATTTTTTCTTGCAATTTTTATATTATGATATGTTGGCAAAAATATCACATTTTACATGCCTGCAATTCCTGAGGTTTTCATCTTTTGGTGACTATGAACAATATCACAATGTCATGCTTAGGCTTGCTAAGGTTTAAACAATGTCATGCATTTTACTCATTAGAAGTAGAAGAAAGTTATTGTTGGATTCATTTAATTTAAAAGAGTAGTTCTAGTTTGGCATAAAAGGAAAAAATACAAAAAATGTGTAGTTTTTCTCTTTGAAAAGTTTGTGCTTGTGTTTATTTTGCTTTTTGGATCGAAGAACTCTGTCCTTTTTGTAGCTAGTTTTTCATCGAAAAGAAAAGTGCATTGATTCATTCACTTATTCATGGTTTGAGTTGAGTCATAACACCATTTAGTTTCATTTTTGCTACCCAATTGAGTAAGACAACAAACCATTAAAATTTATCTCCCTAACTCAACACATTTTAACCTCACTTGAAGATACAAAATAAACTGTTAGTTAGGTAGGACACCGGGGATAGGAATCCAAATAATTCCTCCTTGTTGCTTTCCATCTGAGGCATAGCTGTTGTCCTTTAGGGTACTAAAATCCTCTAGTATTTGTTGACACGGTCATCGACCAGTTTGTCGAGAGAGCCCCCCATTACACGGAAGCAAGAAACAAGGATTGGTTCCGGATGGAATTTGTGGAATGCCGCACTACACTTAGCGCCTAAGGACACCTCTCCATTGTCTTCATTGTATTTTACATATAGGTGATACAAGGGCTCAAGGGAAGAAGCTCCGGTTAACCTTCTCAGCTGTGTCATGAACGAGGTAGCTTAGTGGCTTTTCTTCTAGGCTTATTTTACCTAGGATCCCTTTCGGTAGAGGGATATCCTTCCACTTTGGTCTCTCACTTCATATTGTTCAACTTGGATTTCATCAACTTGTGGAGGATACGATTTGTTGAGGTCTCCAGACCTTGGTTAGGAAGATTGCTTGCTATCATACCTTTTAGATGGTTTTTTATTTTATAGTGTTGCTTGTTGGAATTATGGCCTTTTTGTTGTAGCTCGCTTGCTGTGACATTGGTCTCGGTATAGTTTTAGAGCTTACTTTTGGCCTCGGCACCTCTTCTTTTTCTGGATCCCCTTTTGCACGATTGGTTGCTTTAGGTTTTTTGAGTTCTTACACAGTCAGTTAGCAATATGATGATGTGTGAATGTCCTCTTCTCCTAGGTATTCGAGATGGTTGAGTTAGATGGTCTTCTCAAGGGACTGGACACCCCTTGATGGAGCCACTAACGCTTGACCTTAGGAGTGGTCTAGAGGACCACATGATCACATCATCCATGTGGACTTTTCCTTTTACAGTGATGATGGACTTTCAGGTTATATGGAACACTGGTACATTTGAGAGAGAGATGATTGGCCATACCCGACCTTGGTTGATTGAATTTTGGTCCTTTCATTTTGTTGATAATATTTTTGTGGTACCTCGCCTTTTACCTTTTGGGTCTTTTACTCATCTTGAGTTATCTTTTGATTTGTACCACCTTTTATGTTTTTGGTCTTATGGGTACTATGGTAGTTTGTCCACATTTGAGGTACACCCTCTTAGTCCAAATGGTTATGATTCTTTATACCCACTCTTTTATTTTTGACTTGTACCTTACTGGTTGGTCTTTGTACCCTCACCTATTTAATTGTGTAACCTTGGTACCCACCTAAGACATTCCACTTTACTTTTTATTTATTTATTTTATTTTCCAGATCTATTTTTGAAGTTTGAAGTTTATTGAGATTTGATTGGTAACCTTTCTGCCTACTATGTTTTTCGATCTGCTCTCCTTCTTCTTGTTGGGGAGGTTGTGACAATCATACTCAACCGTGAGCCCTAGTTTTTCTCTATTGGTTGTTTTAGTAAGGTCCGTGAGGTCTTAAGGGTTTGCTTTACCCTTCTTTGTACCCATATGTGGAGGCCGTGAGTCTCTTTGGCCTCAGTCTTCTGGCTATTAGCTCATCTATGAGGGCCAAAATTTTGTATGGGCAATTTGGACTAAGTTTTTAAGTTTTTTTTTTTTTTATTGACATTTGTTTTATATGCTTAGATTTTGTGTGGAGTTCTTGATCTATGGTTATATATATTTGTTGAGTTTTATTTGTGATGCTGAGACTTATTAAGGGTTGATATTTATTGTGATTGTACTAATCCTTTTGAATGTCATTAAATTTCTTTGATTTACTGTACCATATCCCAGTCATCTCTCTCTCTCTGGTTTGTACTAACCCTCTAATAGGGTCACTTGGTTCCTAGATTTGAATGGCCTCTAAGAGGAACAATCATTTCTAAAAGTAATTCTTCTGAGTATATTACAGGAAATGTCTACACCCAGGTAAGTATCTTCACGTATTTATTTTCTTGTAAATTAAAAAAGTTTATTATTACATGTTACTGAAGATTACTTTAACATAGTGACGATCTGGTAGTGTTAAAGGTGAGAAGTTGAATTTTTATTTTTTGTATTAAGTAGTTAAGACTTGTCGTGTCAGACAAAATTGTTGGTGATCATATATGTCTTTTTCTGTTACTTGCATTAAGACTTTTGTTGTAATCATTCTTTGCACTTTACTTTGTATTTGCAAGTCCTATTGCATCCTTTTAAAATGAAATCATTTACCATTTGTGCCAATAGTTTTGCAGATTTGGTTGTCTAAATCAAGTATTCTCTAGTGTCAAATAGTGACTTAAAACTTGCATCATAACTTCCTTTTCTAAGATTCCTTTGCATCATAACTATGCATATGCCTTGTAGATCTTTTTGTAAGACACGTGAAGCGACTCCGGAGTTGTACTATTATCAGTTTCAGGAGTTTGTAAGACCAACCTTTCCCTAACTCACTCTCTTCACCCACGGCAACAAAAATAGAAAATCAGACTACAAATGAAATTGAAATTGAAACTGAAACAAAAAATGAAAATGAGACTAAAAATGAAATTGAAATAGAAACAAAAAAATGAACCTGAAACCGATATTCATCGCCAAAAACTGTAGCTAAAATCCCAAGACCCGAGGCTGAAAATATAGCCCATAATCTTAGCGCGCATCCCTTAACCAACACCTACACCTAGGCGGTACAAGTCACCTTATAAAAGGCGCTACATGTCACCTTTTAAGAGGCGCTATGCCTTGAGGTCCTATCTAAACTTTTTTCCCATCGTGCAAGTAGAACCAAACAGGTATTTGTCATATTTGTCTTCCTCGAGCGAGGGGATTTTAGGAAGGCTAGAGGAAAGTGAGACATCCAATAGGTCTACAAGAGTTTTATCAACTAGAAGTCAAAAGATCAGAAGAAAATTCCGTAAACGGATGGAATTTTTTCTCGTTGAAGGGGGGTCATGTTCCTATGATGATGAGACAGTAGGAGACATCGAGGTGCCCTTGAGGTACAGACATATAGTGAAACATGTTGATGTATATGTAACTTCGGAATGTATTTCATCCATGTATTTAATTTATATATTATTGTACTCTTATAGAGATGTGTCATTCCTTTATACGAAAGTGTCGTCATGTGTATTAACAAGTGTCGCAAGTGTGTGAACTTGCTAATGGGTTATTAAACAACCATGTGTGGGGTCGGCCCTTATTTTATGTAATATATGGATGATGTACCTAGCTAGACAAGTCGGCCCCACAAGGTCACTGGGCAAACAGACAAGTATAAATAGAGATCGGGAGATCTCTATTTTGATCACTCGAAAACTCATTCTTCCTTCACTCAGAAAGTGGCGCACTAGTGAGGAGGAGGATCATCTACTACTAGGAGTCTATCTCTGTGTATTTTGGTTGTACTTTGGTTGAGCCATTGCTCTCTCTATCTTTGAGGAACTTGTGGGGTTTTTCACCTTAGGGTTTTCCCCACGGAAACTCTGTGTCTCTTGTCTCTCATGCTTTTGCTTCTTGTGATGATTGACATGCTTGATATGATTGATATGCATTGATATACCGTACATGTTATTCTCTCAGTAAAGATCCTAGAGTATTGTGAATTAATACTCAAAATTTAACATGGTATCAGAGCTAGCCTGAGAAGAAGACATTGTGTAGTGACGAAAACTAGGGTTTCTTGTTTATTGGGTTTCTCTCCACAGATTTTGGAAAAGCAGTATAGTAGATTGACTCTACTCATCAAGGAGAATCTATCTATCAAATTAGAATTCAATTCTGAGCATTTTTAAATTTGGCCCTAAAAATTAGGGTTTCCACAAAAATAGGAATTTATGGAATCTGAAGACATAGCTGGAAGCTCCTTGCAAAAATCGAAGTTTAGAGCTTTGGATCAAAATTTTTGGCTGGGTAGATCTCTGGGAAACTCAAACCCTAATTCAGGGTCCTCTTGAGTGAACCCGGGAAGACAAAAAGGCATTTATGAAGGGTGTAGCTTTGCAGATCTCAAATTCTGAATACACCAGGCTGATCAGCTCATCAAGGCGCATCTTTCTATCCTTTTAGAAAGTTGAAATTCACATTTTGAATTTTTAGGGTTTTTTTTTTTTCGACAAACCCTAATCCGAGACCAGATCCAATTTTCAGCAAAGCAAGTGGTAAGACCTAAATCTCTTCTATTTCCATTTGAAGTACTCTTTAAGATGTCTCACCACAGCAAGCTTGAGGATAAGCTTGAAGGGGCTGATAACTTCTGAGCCTGGAAGTATAGGATTGGGTTAATCCTGGAAGAAAATGAATTGGACTCCTACATCAGCTCTGAGGTCCCTATCCTAGAGGATGAAGAGGCTAAGGTATTGCATAAGAAGAACTTGGTCAAGGCAAAGAGAATCATTACTGATTCTATCAAAGACCATCTCATACCACATGTGTCATCTCTAAAGACACCCAAGGAGATGTTTGACTCCCTGACCAAGTTATTTGAAGGGAAGAACATAAATCGGAAGATGACTCTGCGGAATCAATTGAAAGGGGTTAAGATGTTGAATGGAGAGACCATTCAATCTTACTTCTCCAAGGTCTCTCAGATCAAGGAAAAACTTGAAGCTGTGGATGAAGTAGTGGACAATGGTGAAGTTGTTATGACCACTATGAATGACCTACCTAGGTCACGGGACTCCTTTATTCAAGGAATCTGTGCAAGAAGAAATTGATCTCTTTCAGTAGGCTGTGGGAGGAATGCTCTCAAGAAGAAGCTAGGCTTGTGGCCCAAGAAGAAAATATGGGAAATGAAGATCAAGTACTCATAGCACATGCCGGGAAAGGAAAGTACAAGAAGGAATAATCTCATAATAGGAAATTCTCTCACCACCATTCTCATAAAGATAAGAAAGATCTCAGATGCTTCAATTGCAATGAGAAGAGACACTTTGCTTCAGACTATCCCAAGAAGAAGAAAGACAACAACAACAACTTCAAGAAGAAGAAGAACAACAACAAAAGAAAATATCATGCTCATGCTGCTGAGGATGATGAACCTCCAAAGAAGAAGGCTAGAGCAGAAAGTGATGATGATGACTCATCAAGCAAAGAAGAGTATGTTCTAATCTCTGCTCTCATAGGTACTATCTCTCATGGTTGCAATGATTGGTTAATTAACAGTGGGGCTTCCAAACACATGACTGGGTTTAAAGAATCTTTTGTAAATCTATCTGAACATGAATCACCCCATAAAGTGAAACTTGGGGATGACTATCAATACCCTATCAAAGGAAGTGGTGAAGCCTCCTACAACCTAGATTCTGGAAAGTCATTGAAGATGAAAGATGTTTTGTATGTACCTGGGCTCAAGAAGAACCTACTCTCCATATCTGCATTAGATGCAAAAGGTATGAGGGTTGCATTTGTAGATGGTCAAGTTCTAATGTGGCCAAAGCAAAGACCATAGATGATGCAGTAGTGATTGGAGAGCAAGAAGGAGGATTGTACAAATTAAAGGGACAACCTGAACATGCTACGAAGACAAAGATTCATCCATAGTCATGGATCACATAGAGGTATGTATAATTTGTTTTTACAAAGGTTAACCAATGAGTTATGCAGGTCATTGAAGAGAACAAGAACACATTGCTAGACATAACTAGCAAATATGATGACCAGGTATGTTTTTGTTATATATATCGTATGATTAATAATGATTACTCTTGAAGTTACAAGGTTGAGTAATCTAGGGCTTATGCATATTATGTTTCTTACCTTAATTGATGATATGAATAACCAGAAGAGGCATAGGTTTGAGTAATAAAGGGTTTAGGCATACTATGTTTATGACTAACCATAAGAATGCGTATTATTTCTGTTTGAAATGATCCAAACTATACATGCTTGAGATTATTGTGTTTTGATAATATTAAGATTATACTAATGAATGTTTGATTATGTATGAGACCTCGAGGATAACACAATGATGATACTAATAAGCATGCATAGGGATCGAGAATGAATATAAGTTCAAGAATAGGTAATCCAGGAAGCAAAGATCAAAAGGGAGCACACTCCATTGGTTTCTGCAAGGATGCAGATATTCAGAGGGAGTTGACCATCTCTCTACATTCCACAACAGAAAGGTGTAGAAGAAGCTACTTCAGATTAGGACTCCAGCAGCTCCTGCAAGGAAGTAAAGACTCAGAGGGAGTCCACCCAACAAACAAACAAAGATAAGTATTTTAAATTTACATTTCTTGCATATTTGTTTGGTTAAATAATATTGTTCAATGATGTATATGCTTATGTTCCTAGATGTGTATTATGCATATTACAATGATTGCATTAATGAATAGCTTACTACTAATATGCATTTGATGGGTAAGTAGGCCTATGGCACTGTACAACATTCCATTGCTACTTATCTAGAATGAAACCTCTTTGCTGACATGTTGGGAGCCATGCAAACTCTTAACAATGTTCTGGTAGAGACTGGAAGGCATCTAGAAAGTTATGGAACATGGATAAATGTTGTATTGAAGCATTGGCTAAGATAATTGCATGATTGTATGACATATTTCTTTATGTGTAAAGAATTTTTTCTGAAAATTATGAGATGTTTCTAATCATGCAATTTAACTTGTTTTGTAGGAAAGACCGTATACCTTCACCTACAAAAGAAGGACTACAACATTTGTTCCAGCAACAAAGATATCTATTGAAGATATTGAAGATATTGAAGTTCCCGGGATCTGGGAAGAATGGCATGATCGAGGAGTACCAGTCGATCATGAAGATATTTGGGATGCAATCCCAAGACTTGAAGGGGAGTCTGTAGTGACTTCCAAGAGGATCTACAAGATCAAGCATGCTGCAGGTGGTAGCATAGAGACTTTTGCTCCTATAACTAGATACACTTCCATTAGATCCTTACTTGCTCTGGCTCAAGTGATGAAATGGAAGATACACAAGATGGATTTCAAGACAGCTTTCTTGAATGGTGTAATTGAAGAAGAAGTGTATGTGGAGCAGCCACTTGTTTCTAAGACACATGATAGGGAGTCATATATGTGTAGAACTTGGTATGGTAGGATAGACAGCTTTCTATTGAGTTTGGGCTTTACCAAGAGTAAAGCGGATTCCAACCTTTACTACAAGGTTGAGGAAGGAAATCCAGAGATACTACTTTTGTATATGGATGACCTGTTTATTACAGGTGAAGATAGATTGATTGCCGATATGCACTGGAAGCTTGCTTCCGAGTTCGAGATGAAGAACTTGGAGATGATGCACTATTCTCTAGGCATGGAGGTGTGGCAGAGTACAAATGGAATCTTCCTTGGACAAGGGAAGTATGCAGTTGAGATCCTGAAGAGGTTCGGGATGATGGACTACAAGGCCATGGCCACACCTATGGCATCGAACTTGAAGCTTTTGTGTGATGCTTCATCTAAGCTGGTTGATGTCTCTATGTATCATCGGATGACTAGGTCTTTGATGTACCTAACGAACATGAAACCAGATATTTGCTTTGCGGTGAACACATTGAGCCAGTTCCTGACGGATCCGAGGGGTGTTCACCTGGTTGCTGCAAAGCATATTCTGAGGTACCTGAAGGGTACAGTTGATTATGGGATCAAGTATGAAGTGAATCAAAAGTTTAACCTGCAGGGTTATGATGATTCAGATTGGGCAGGCAATGCTGCAAATAGGAAGAGCATATCTGGGTGCTGCTTCAGTATGGGATCAGGGGTGACCTCTTGGTCTAGAAGGAAGCATTCCTACGTAGCACTAAGTACAGCTGAGGCAGATTATGTTGCATCATGTTCAGCTAGTTGTGAGGCAGTATGGCTTCGGAAGCTACTCTCTGAGCTATTTGATATCCCTCTAGAGACTACTGGTATCTTTTGTGACAACCAGAGCTGTGTGAAGCTGTCTGAGAACCCGGTGTTCCATGACAGGTCGAAACACATAGAGATAAAATATCACTATATCAGGGATATGGTGCAGAGAGGAGCAGTGAAGCTCCTGTATGTTGCGACGGACGAGCAGATTGCAGATGTGCTGACAAAACCACTAGCCAGAGTGAAGTTCGAGTACTTCAGAGAGCGGCTTGGTGTTCTTCAGATTGATGACACTTCGAGAAAGAAGTGATGGACACATTTGCAGAAGCCATTCCAAGCATGTTGGAAGGAGGATCCTTCACATGGCTGTGGATGTAAGCACTAGATGATGAGCATCAGGACGATGCTCCAGTTACTACTCTGTATATGTATGTATGCATCATGTTGGATGCTGGATATGATCAGTTGGATCATTTATATGTATGTATGCATCATGTTGGATGCTGTATATGATTAGTTGGATCATTTATATGTATGTATGCATCATGTTGGATGCTGGATATGATCAACTGGATAATTTATATGTATATGCATCATGTTGGATGCTTGTACCATGTATCTATATTTGTATTAGGTGGATACGTTGTATGATCAAGTAGATCATGTATGTTGATATGTATTAGGTATGATCAGGTGGATCATGTATGATGATATATATCAGGCAGCTATTGTGTTGATATGTATCAGGTATGATCAAGTAGATCATGTATGATGATATATATCAGGAAGCTACTGTGTATGCATCAGGTAAATGCATTGTATGATCAGGATGATCATGGATGATGAGCTTCAGGATGTTGCTCCAGATGACATGCAGCAGGATGTTGCAGTGATGATGATCAGGATGATCATGTGTACATCAAGATGATGTATGGTGAGTATCAGGTTGATACTCTGTGGCCGTGGAATAAGTTGTGCAGATAAGCATATAATTTGTGCCCTGGGAGATTTGCAGATAATCTTTCGAGGTTTTGCCTATGGCATATAATTTGTACCTTGGGATATCTGGCAAATACTCTTTCAAGGTTTTTCTTGGGAGGACATATAATTTGTGCCTTGGGAGATTTGCAGATAACCTTTTGAGGTTTTGCCTATGGCATGTAATTTTTTCCCTGGGATATCTGGAAAATGCTCTTTCGAGGTTTTGTCCTATGGCATGTAATCTGTGCCCTGGGAGATCCGATAGGTTGAGCTGTGTGCTCGTAATCAATCCTGGGATGCTCTTTCGAGGTTTTTCCATGACCACATATAATTTGTGCCCTAGGATATCCGATAGGTTGAGCCTTGTGCTCGTAATCAGTCCTGGGATGCTCTTTCGAGGCTTTGTGGTGACCACATGTAATTTGTGCCCTGGGAGATCCGATAGGTTGAGCCGTGTGCTCATAATCAGTCCTAGGATTCTCTTTCGAGGTTTTGTGGTGGGATCACATGTAATAAGTCCTGGAGATCTAGACTGGATGAAAAAGGCCTCAGATGCTCTTTGGAGTTCTTGCTAGTCAAGAGACTCTTTTAAGGTTTTGTGATGCATGTAGTAAGTCCTGAGATTTCCATAGTATGGCCAATGATGATGAAGACCTGTAGGCGGTGGGCCTACATCCAGTATGAAAAAAGACTGGCTCTGTAGAACTTCCTATGACGAGTAGATTCAGAGATTGGTTGAGATAGCAACAGTAGTGATGATGACGATGTCGATGCATTGATGATGATGATCTAGAGAAGAAGACTTGTGTTAGTAGATCTGTGTCGAGAAATACCTTCCTCATTAAGAGGGAGTGTTGATGTATATGTAACTTCATAATGTATTTCATACATGTATTTAATTTATATATTATTGTACTCCTATAGAGATGTGTCATTCCTCTATATAGAAGTGTCGTCATGTGTATTGACAAGTGTCGCAAGTGTGTGAACTTGCCGATGGGTTATTAAACCGCCATGTGTGGGTTCGGCCCTTATTTTATGTAATATATGGATGATGTACCTAGCTAGATAAGTCGGCCCCATAAGGTCACTGGGAAAATAGATAAGTATAAATAGAGATCGGGAGATCTCTATTTTGATCACTCGGAAACTCATTCTTCCTTCACTCAGAAAGTGGCGCACTAATGAGGAGGAGGATCATTTGCTACTAGGAGACTATCTCTGTGTATTTTGGTTGTACTTTGGTTGAGCCATTACTCTCTCTATCTCTGAGGAAGTTGTGGGGTTTTTCACCTTAGAGTTTTCCCCACGGAAACTCTATGTCTCTTGTCTCTCATGCTTTTGCTTCTTATGATGATTGACATGCTTGATATGATTGAAATGCATTGATATACTGTACATGTTATTCTCTCAGTAAAGATCCTAGAGTATTGTGAATTAATACTCAAAATTTAACAAAACAATGGGTACCCAAGGATCCTCCTCAACTGAACACAGATTTTTGTGTGAACGAGAGGATATATCGAATGGCACTATCGTCATTACATGGTTTGGGTTTGTTTTGTGTGGATGGCATAAAGGTCGGTTACGGCAGATGTACATAATTGATGGAGTATGTTGGATCCTATTACAACTACAAATAATGGATGCACCTGGTCCAATATACACGAAGTATGCATAGATATGGATTGTCAGCAAACTATTTACAGTTGAAAGACAAAGATCAAAATAAAGGAGCAATGTTGTACATTGAAGAGAGGCCAAAGGCCATAGGGAATATTGCGGGGTTTATAAAAAGTACACAACCATGGTCTACAATTAAGCAACCCAACTGCGAATTTGAGGGGCGTGAAGGAAATCGTGTTTTTGTATATGCCATTAAATCAATATCTGCAGGGGAAGAGTTGCTTATTAATTACAATTTGAATCGAGTAGATACAAACACAGTTACTATGGGAGTGGTACATCTAACAATTTACCCAACATTTTATTAATGAATTTAACATCTTAAGGATTTATCGTTAGTTTATTTCATTTAAATTTTCTATATTTACTTCACAGGATAGTGATCGGGGAAAATCCCGACCAGTAGATGGTCAAAGGAGTACAAATTCCTCGAGAGAGTAGGTATACATTGTAATGTCCCTTCTTAGGAATTTGATTAAAATGGCAATTTTCCACTTTTTTTCCCTAGTTCGACCTTTGACTAGTTTTGATCTCTAGGTCCCAAATTTGCCCCAAATGATCCCAAATATTCTAAGAATGTATATTAATGATATTATAACATAAATATGTGTTTCAGGGATGCATTTGGACCTTTAAAATACTTCTGCAAATCCTCTTTCAATTCTGGTCAATGTAGGTAACTTTACTAGTGATTGCCCTTTGACTAGTATTGGTCTCTAGGTCTCAAATTGACTCCAAATGCCTTAAAATATTCAAGGAAGGTGTATGAATGATATTATGACTTGAATATTATGTTCAGGTATGGAATATGGCCACCAAAAGACCTCTGCAAACTCTCTTAATATTCTGGACCAAGTATGCAATTTTACTAGTAATTTGGGGTTCAAATCCCCCTGTGGTAAGTACTGAAAATGGCTTCCCAAATGCCTCCAAACCCACTCAAATTTCTGAAAAGAGGTAGGGAATGTATTAAGGATTTTATTAATGTCTCATTTGAACCATTAATTGATTATTATATCTTTTACAACCCTCTCCCATTCAACTACAAAAATCACCAATTCGACCCTTGGGGAAATGGCATTATTTCTTCTCCAAATGCAATTAAATTGAGTAAAAATACTTCAAATGCTCAAGTACATTACATGAAACTTGTAAAATACATCCATGGTATTCCATTAATAAAAAATACATCAGATAATCATCCATTCATTCGAAATCATCAACATTACATTGATTCACAACAAGGTAGTGGGGAAATGGCACTGTTCTTTCATTAAAATTGATATTTGTACATTTCTACTTGGAATTTCGACCTGAAACTTTCTAGAGATTAATAACAGAGTATTTACTTCATATTCAAAAATAAATGGGGCATTAGAATCTCCCCCAAAGAGTACAATAGCTCACCAAAAATGCCCTCCCTCAAGGATCAAGAATATGCCATCAAAACTGGAAATGGTTGAAGGAGTGAGCTGCAATAGAAGAAACCATGAGCTGCCCTGTAGCTTACACCTACAAATAAAGACTCCATTAAAGCTCCAAATTAAAGGTCTGAATTGCCTTTCCAATTACCAAATTGGATGGGAATCTTTCACCCTCGAAATTGGCTAAAGCAAGAAACTAGTCATCCACTAGCTCTCCCTCTTCACAAATGCAATTGCAAATTCTACAAATGATAAAAAGCAGGTTTAATTCTTTTTTATTGACATTTATAAATTTATAATGTCCTCCATGGTTCGAATTCCTTCCAAGAGACTCATGCCAACTCAAGTTGGGAAGAGATTCCAAATAACGCCACTTATACAACAATTTCTAGTCTCCCACTTCCACCAAATCACATGTGGAAGCATCTTAGCTGCCCTAACAACCTTGAGTGCCCCGTTGGAGTCTATTTTTAGCCCTAACATGTCATATATGTCATATGTCAGCCTTCAGGTCTGATTTGTGTCATATGTGTCATAGAATCTTCATCATTGTTGTCATAGAGCTAGGGAATCTAGCCCAAGTGTCTCACTAGCTCCAAATTGCCTCTTCCTCTTCCATGGGAGTTACTCTTCCTCTATATTTAGAACTTGTATGATTCATGCCATGAATAATACCTTTGGACTCCCCCAAGTATGTTACCATTCACCTTGAATTCGAATTGGTGAGAGAATGATGCCAAGTGTAGTGGGGAAATCTAGCCATATGTGGGTCCCACTTCCTCCATGTGTCTTCATGATCAAATGCCATTTTGATTTTCACTTGTATATATTTATTTATCTACTTTATTAAATATTTATTCCATTCTAATGTTCAAACATCATTTATCATCCCCCTTATTCCAAATTCCAAAGCTTCCACCCCAAACCTAGGAAACTAGTAATTTTCCTCCTTGGCAATTATTTGACCCTTAACATCAATTTTACAAACTCTAATGAATATGGCCAATGTGATTAGGCCATTGTGACCTAATTCCAAATTTGAGACATGACAAATACTCCCTTCCCAATATCGATTGTCCTCAAGCAATTTCAAACATGGGTGTTGAAGAACTTGCTTCCTATATAATTCTTTGAAGTTGCCATTGAATTGCCCAACCTTGAGTCTTTGAGTTTCCATGAAGATTTTAGAGAGGAACCACCATGCTTGCTGCTGCACTACTCTAATAAAAATCACTTTATTAAGTGGGAAATCCATCTCCCATACTGCTTGTTTCTCCAAAAAATTTGAAACCAATGAGATAAAAATTATTCCAGGGTCCCATTGCTTGTATTGCACCCCAACAATTAAGAGTGCTCTCCAACCCACACCATTAGATAAGAGGATTCATGGATCCCATTTTCTTGTATGCATTATTCCAAACATCATGAGTACAAAATATGTATCATCAAAGTACATAACTACATAATGAAAATGTACATCAAGGAGGTGCTTCATCAAAGAATCATGAAAGTTCTTATACCTCCAAGTAAGTAGACCACCATTTTCTAGGTGCATACAAGCATCAAATGAACAATCAAATCTGCTCCAATGACATAGGTGAGTATCCCATGTCCTATAATGCTGCTCCAAAACTATGTAAGATGCATCAAAACAATCGGCCTTGTATTCTTTCATCCAAGTAGTTAGTGAAGTTTCTCCAACATCAATTGAATGAAGCAAGGAGCAAGGAAAATCATGAGTCTTCAAGTGACTCAAGTGAACATCATAATGGAATCCATGAAGATATGTATCTTCATAAGGTAAAAAAGGATGATGTTGCAAATGTAAATAATGAGGTGCTCTATTCATGTCATTATCAAAAGGAGAGGTAGGAGTTTCATACCCCTCATGTGGCACCATTAGAAAAAACCTTTCACCCAATTTTCATCCCCAATTGGTGTGGCTGAAAAAGAAGTATGGGGTGAGGAATTATGAACCAACTTTAAATATTTACAACTCTTACCCATCGAAATATTTAATTCATCTTCTCCATAATTGGCTGGTCCAACTATTGTGAGATCATGTGCCTCCTCCAAGGCGTTGCAGCTCTCCCCATGAGGCAACGCATCATCCATCTGAACAAAGACAAATGCTTGTTCTTCTTCTTGTTTGAGTGTAGAATCTTCAAGCACCTGCATATCAACATGTACCTCATGTTCCACAATTACATTAGGCTCCTCCTTTGTGGCATAAACCATTTCCTTATTTTCCTTGAAAAGAGAAGCATTGCTCATTATTTTTTCCAAGTTGCTTCCAAGTTCACTAACCAACAATTTGAACTCTTGCATGAATTACCTCCACTTGTCTTCAAAGGAAGGTTTCAGTAATTTTCTAAAATCCTCATTCTCCTCTAAGGTTCCTTTCTCATCCTTACTCATGGTGACCAAGGAATGCACTTCTTCTCCTACTTCTTCCCTTTCACCAAAGTACATCCAGTTTCAGTTTCTAAGGGTGGTGACTTATTTCTTTGACTCTTGGTCTTCATTAATGTTCTACCACATCAGGTGCCAAGACCATGCTCTGATACCACTGTAATGTCCCTTGTTAGGAATTTTATTAAAATGGTAATTTTTCACTTTTTTTCCCTAGTTCGACCTTTGACTAGTTTTGATCTCTAGGTCCCAAATTTGCCCAAAATGATCCCAAATATTCTGAGAAGGTATATTAATTATATTATAACATAAATATGTGTTTCAGGGATGCCTTTGGACCTTTAAAATACTTCTGCAAATCCTTTTTCAATTCTGGTCAATGTAGGTAACTTTACCAGTGATTTCCCTTTGACTAGTATTGGTCTCTAGGTCTCAAATTGACTCCAAATGCCTTCAAATATTCAAGGAAGGTGTATGAATGATATTAGGACTTGAATGTGATGTTCAAGGATGACATATGGCCACCAAAATACCTCTGCAAACTCTCTTGAAATTATGATCCAAGTATGCAATTTTACTAGTAATTTGGGGTTCAAATCCTCCTGGGGTAAGTACTGAAAATGGCTTCCCAAATGCCTTCAAACCCACTCAAATTTCTGAAAAGAGGTACGGAATGTGTTAAGTATTTTATTAAGGTCTCATGTGCACCATTAATTGATTATTATATCTGTTCCAACCCTCTCCCATTCAACTGCAAAAATCACCAATTCGACCCTTGGGGAAATGGTACTATTTCTTCTCCCAATGCAATTAAACTGAGTAAAAATACTTCAAATGCTCAAGTACAGCACATGAAAATTGTAAAATACATCCATGGAAGTCCATTAATCACAAATTCATTATAGAATCATCCATTCATTCTAAATCATCAGCATTACATTGATTCACAACAAGGTAGTGGGGAAATGGCATTGTTCTTTCATTAAAATTGATATTTTTACATTTCTACTTGGAATTTCGACCTGAAACTTTCTGGAGATGAAGAAAATAGTATTTAATTTATATTACAAAATAAATGGGGCATTAGAATCTCCCCCAAAGAGTACAATAGCTCACCAAAAATGCCCTCCCTCAAGGATCAAGAATATGCCATCAAAATTGGAAATGGTTGAAGGAGTGAGCTGCAATAGAAGAAACCATGAGCTTCCCTGTAGCTTACACCTGTAAATAAAGAATCCATTAAAGCTCCTAATGAAATTTCTGAATGGCCTTTCCAATTACCAACTTGGATGGGAATCTTTCACCCTCGAAATTGGCTAAGGCAAGAAACTAGTCATCCACTAGCTCTCCCTCTTCACAAATGCAATTGCAAATTCTACAAATGATCAAAAACTGGTTTAATTCTTTGTTATTGAAATTTATAAAGTTTTAATGTCCTCCATGGGTTGAATTCCTTCCAAGAGACTCATGTCAACTCAAGTTGGGAAGAGATTCCAAAGAATGCCACTTGTACAACAATTCCTAGTCTCCCACTTCCACCAAATCACATGTGCAAGCATCTTAGCTGCCCTAACACCCTTGAGCGCCCTCTTGGAGTCTATTTTTAGCCCTGACATGTCATATATGTCATATGTCAGCCTTCAGGTCTGATTTGTGTCATAGGTGTCATAGAATCTTCATCATTGTTGTGATAGAGCTAGGGAATCTAGCCCAAGTGTCTCACTAGCTCCAAATTGCCTCTTCCTCTTCCATGGGAGTTACTCTTCCTCTATATTTCGACCTTGGATGATTCATGCCATGAATAATACCTTTGGAATCCCCCAAGTATGTTACCATTCACCTTGAATTCGAATTGGTGAGAGAATGATGCCAAGTGTAGTGGGGAAATCTAGCCATATGTAGGTCCCACTTCCTCCATGTGTCTTCATGATCAAATGCCACTTTGATTTTCAGTTGTATATATTTATTTAGCTCCTTTATTAAATATTTATTCCATTCCAATGTTCAAACATCATTTATTATCCCCCTTATTCCAAATTCCAAAGCTTCCACCCCAAACCTAGGAAACTAGTAATTTTCCTCCTTGGCAATTATTTGACCCTTAACATCAATTTTACAAACTCTAATGAATATGGCCAATGTGATTAGGCCATTGTGATCTAATTCCAAATTTGGGACATGACATACATCTTTGTAATAGTAAAAATATAATAAGAAAAAAGAGTTTTTTTTGCTTTGTTTTTTCATTAGTATATTAGTTTGGTTTATATAATGTTATCTATATTTTATGCAGAATGTTGATTGGGGAAGCCACCCAGCTATTGATTAGACGACAACTTCCTCGGGGAAACAGGTAAACCTGATTGTAACTGTACAATTTAAATATGTCAAAATATTTTCTTATTATATTAATGTTTCAGTGAGTATTTTGGTTTCGTTTAGGTAATTTTTTCTATGTTTTTTATGCAGGACAGTTCTGTAAGGGGCACCTTCATAGCTGTAGATCAGACTAGACCTACCTCGTTGTTGAGATATTGTAACTTCAAAGAATATTATATTTGTACTTTATTATTCCGGAGATGTTTCATTCCTCCTTGAAGATCTTATTGTATATCCGGAGATGTTTATTCCTCCGTCGGAATGTGGTAACTCGGGTTATTAGACTTCCCTAGTGGGGGTCGGCCCTGTATGTGTTATGTGGGTCAAAGGGTTATTAGACCACCCTAGAGGGGTCGGCCCAGTCAGTTGTAGTGGGGTATTTAACCCATTGGTTAAATATGAGCCTACGTGTACTTGTGTAAAAGATATGTCAGAGTAGTGTATAAATAGAGGAGGTGTGTTCCTCATTTGAAACACTTACTCACTTGAGGATAGCGCACTTGTGGAGGACAGGTCTGCTATTGTGGAGGAGGAGATCATGTCTCAGGGTTTCATCTTTGTATATTGCTGGTCATCTATATTGAGGAAGCTTTGCTGGGTTTTCTACCCCATGAGGGTTTCCCAGGATAAATCTCTGTCTCTTGTGTTTATGCTGTGCTTGTTGTTTCTTCAGTGATCCTGTATATGCTATTATTGTGAAATGGAATGTAATGCTACTATTTTCTGTCTTAGCATATTAAATCTTAACATGGTATCAGAGCTAACCTGAAGGAAGGCAAGGTATGGCACTTACGACACTTGCTTTACTTACGACTATTTGAAGGTTAGGGGTTTACATAGGAAAAACCAGTCATCGTGGAACTTTCGCTATAAATCCATTTTTGCGAAGTTTAAGGGTCTGAAAAGTCTACAGGTCGAAGATAACATCCCCAGGTACCTTGTGTCCAAAGGGCACCCTCAGATTCGTTGTACTTTATAAGTTATGATCAGTACAAGTTAGGGTTTCTGCCTCTTCCAGATCTAAGTCAAAATCAGGTGACCTTGGAAAAAAGGTCATAACTTGGGCTAGGAAGCTCCAAATGAAATTGCATAAAAAGTGTCAGGTAGTACACAGATTGTACTATCTCAAGAAACTTTTTCAGAGGCCGAAGGTGAACCAGTGACACGTGGCACGCCGTACAAGTTCGCTCTCCTGTTTTAACCCATAACCAGGTCACGTTGCGATACTTGGCATAAATCTCTCTCAGAGAGTCCAATTGAGGTCAGACCTATCAAGATGGAAAGATAACAGGGCGAGCTATATCAAGAAAAGTTTTCAGAGGCCGAAGTTCAAATAGTGACACGTGGCACTCCGTACAAGTTCGCTCTCCTGTTTTATTCCATAAACAGGTCACGTTGCGACACTTGGCATAACTCTCTCTCAGAAAATCCAATTGAGGTCAGACCTGTCAGGATGGAAAGATGACAGGTCAGGCTACTGCAAAAAAAATTTTCAGACCCTGTGGAGCAAAAATTTCAGAGTTATTGCAGAAACAATCAGGTACATATTTCTGTCAAAACAGAATTATTTTTGGAGCACCTTTATTCATGGCTTCCGGAATTTAGGGTTTCAGAGAAAGTTAGAATTCTTGGAATTGGAATCCATGGCTGAATGCTACTCAGGAAAATTGAAATTTAGAGACCAAGATCGAATTTTTTGGTTGGGTAGAAGACCGGGCTTGATTAAACCCTAGCTCGGGATCTTGATCGGAAAGATGGAAAATTAGGGCTTTAGCAAAAGTTGGAATTTTTGAAATCTGTAACCACGGCTGGAAGCTCCTCAGAACAAAATAAGAGTTTAGAGCCTTGGATCAAACCTTTTCATTGAGAAGAAGGGTGGGCTTCATCAAACCCTAGTTCGGGATCCTGTCCAGAAGATCTAGAAGTTTCAAAGGCAATTTTGAGGGGTCAATTTTTGGAGATTTCAAAATTGAAGTATGCTAGTTTGATCAGCCCAGCAAGACACATCCTTCCATTCATTCGGAAGTGGGAAAGTCAAAGATTGAATTTTTAGGGTTTCTCCAGCAAACCCTAATCAAGCTCCATATCAAGTTTCAGGGGGAGTTGAGGCTAAGGCCTTACATAAGAAGACTACAAGAAGTCTCGATAGGTATGACTTAAGGAGGTTCAGGTATGTCTTGAAATCTGATTCTTGATTAAGTTCATAATGTGTTTTGTCTTCATGTTATTTATTAGTACAATCTTGATTAATGTTAGAATTGTCTTATCACCCTAGTAACAGTATGAATGCATGTGAATGATCGAAGACATTCATTGATTAGGGCTATATGATTGTACTAATGCATTATGGTGTTGTGTGAGGTTGATGTTGTCTGCTAACAAGATACAGGTACATCACAAAAGACATATCAAGTTCCATGACCATGACATCATGAAGACAAAGACTCATCCATAATATTTGTTCTACTTACAAGGTATGTATGACTTTGTTATATTATGCTTAACCTATGAGACATGCAGGTTCTAGCTCAGGATCTCTAAATCATTGAAGAGATTGTTTAGGTATGTTGTACATAACTAAGCAGGTATACTAATCCAGGTATGTTTTCCTATATCATGTTAGAATCTTACCTTGTATTGGGATCCCTTATATAAGTATACTTGGCATGATTAGATATGCTCATTCATAAAGTTAGTAATCAAGGAATTATGCATATTATGTCTTTTATCTTGATTGATGAAATGCATGAGTAAAAGAAGTCTTCCCTGAAATCTTCAATACTAATGTTTATTATCTATAATCATGACTATACATCTTCAAGATTATTTAGAACTATAATGTTTTGATAGCATTTAGAATATACTAATGAGTGTATGTTTGTGTATGAGATCATGAGGATGACTCTTGAGCATGCACAGTGGTACATAATGAATAGAAGTTCAAAAGACATACAGAAGATCAAGCGGGAGGCAACCACACAAACATAAAAGATAAGTATTTGAGTTGTTATTTGAAATAGTAATGATATTGCCTGCAATAGGTTGTATGCATATTTGTATTCCTAGAATATATGATGCTGAGTGTAAACATTCATAGAGCATTGAACAGTATACTACTAATATGCATATGATTGGTAAGTTGGACAAACATTCCATTGTTGCTTGTCTAGAATGAAACCTCTTTGTTGACATGCTGAGAGCTGTGCACACTCTCGATAGTATGTTCTGGTAGAGATGGAAGGCATCTAGATAGCCACTATATGCATACAAGATATGGGAAAGTGTTGTGCCAAAGTATTAGTCAAATTAGTTGCATAACTTTGTAAATGATATCTGTATGCATAATAGGTTATCATGTCAATATGATTTGATGATTATGAAGTATTACTAATCATGTACTTAATTTTGATTTGTAGGAAAGGTCATGAAGAATGATGGACCCCGTAAAAGTGATGGATGTTCAAACAAGAAGATTTACAAATCAAACAAAATATAGAAGGCTCATGGCTAGAGGATTCTCTCAGAAAGGGGAAGAGAATCATGACAAGATGTTTGCTCCAAGTATGGTGTAATTAAAGAAGAAGTGTGAATCAGGTTCTGTATGGGTACCCAGGATCAATAATCAATTGATGAGCTTAATGATCACCATGAGTGATGTGGATCTCAATCTTTGCTACAAGGTTGAATATGGTTTCTATACACAGATGACTTGGATGCAAGAAGGAACTCACCACAGAGTTCGAATGATATTGAGGCTCATATCAGCAGACCCATCTAACGAGAGATGGCACAGATAGATATGCAGAAGATCATTCAATGCAGAGTGTGAATGATGTTCAGTCTCAAAGGGAAAATTGATAGTTTCTTGATAAGCTTGGGCTTTACCAAAAGTAAAGTTGTTCCTAACTTTTACCTTAAGGTTATGGATCATACTATTATTGTATGTAGATGATATCTTTCTGATAGGGAATGAGAAAAGAATCAAGAAATGAAAGATCTCAGATTGATGCATTACTTCCTAGGTCTGGAAGTATGAAAAAGCTCAGAAGGAATCTTTCTCAACCAGGGAAAGTATGCTGAGAAATATTAAAAGGACTTGATGTGTTGGAATGGCCACTCTCATGAATTCCAACTTGAAGTTCTTAGCAGATGACTCATTAGAGTTAGTGGATATAACTCTGACAAATTATTAGGTCATTGATGTATCTAACATATACTAGGTTAGATATATGCTTTGTTGTGAACACCTTGAGTCAGTATCTAGTGGAAACTAGATGTGCTCACCTGATAGTTGCAAAGCATGTGATGAGGCACCTAAAGGATACGATAGACTTTGATCTATGCTATCTTGGAGATCATGACTTTAGATGGCTACTCAAATGTTGTTTGGGAAGAAAGTGTATCAGACAGGAAGAACACATCAAGAGGATGTTATTGTCTGGGATTATCCATGATCTTGTGTTTTAGCTGGAAGCAGTCTAGTGTGGCTCGCAGCACAAGCGGAATATATGGCTGCTTACTCTACTTGTTGTGAAGAAGGATTGTTTGACTTAGAGATAGAACCAACTGTGATCCTATGTGATAAATAGAGTTGTATCAAGATTCTAGTGTTCCATGATAAGTCAAAGAACATAGGGAACTAACAAGATATGATGCAGAAAGGAACTATAAAGTTTGAATTTGTAACAGGTTACCGTTGTACTAACCAAACCTCTACCTTAAGTGAAGAAGTTACCAAACTTCTGAAATTTGAATACTTCCGAGACAAGCTTGGTGTAGTTCAAAAGGACCCTCCTTGAAAGGGGGAGTAGTATAGTCACTGATGATGAGATTGTCTCATAGAACAACAAGGTCGATGATGAGGTAACCTGTTCTCTACACCTAGATACTTAGAAATATTTAGATTTAGGACTCTTATACTTAGAATACTTAGTTTTACTTATACATGCTTTTGATGATAGATGTATTGATAAGAATACATGCTTTTGATGATGAGATGTATTGACGAGAATGAAGTCCTTAGTGGACAGTTGAGGGGATTGGATCATCCCTGGACTTTCAGTCCTAAAGAGAACCGTAGACGTGAGGTCTCCGAGAATGAAATCCTTAGTGGACAGTTGAGGGGATTGGATCATCCCTAGACTTTCAGTCCTAAAGAGAGCCGTAGACGTGAGGTCTCCAAGAATGAAGTCCTTAGTGGACAGTTGAGGGGATTGGATCATCCTTGGACTTTAAGTCCTAAAGAGAGCCATAGACGTGAGGTCTCCGAGAATGAAGTCCTTAGTGGATAGTTGAGGGGATTGAATCATCCCTGGACTTTCAGTCCTAAAGAGAGCCGTAGACGTGTGGTCTCCGAGAAGTGCGGATTGTATCATCCCCGGACTTCAGTCCCTGAATTGATCCGTAGACGTGTGGTCTCCGAGAAGTGGGGATTGTATCATACCCGGACTTTGGTCCCTGAATTGATCTGTAGACGTGTGGTCTCCGAGAAGTGGGGATTGTATCATCCCCGGACTTTGGTCCCTGAATTGATCCATAGACTTATGGTCTCCGAGAAGTGGGGATTGTATCATCCCTGGACTTCGGTCCCTGAATTGATCCGTAGACGTGTGGTCTCCGAGAAGTGGGGATTGTATCATCCCCGGACTTCGGTCCTTGAATTGATCCGTAGACGTGTGGTCTCCGAGAAGTGGGGATTGTATCATCCCCGGACTTCGGTCCTTGAATTGATCCGTAGACGTGTGGTCTCCGAGAAGTGGGGATTGTATCATCCCCGGACTTTGGTCCCTGAATTGATCCGTAGATGAATGGTCTCCGAGAAAGTGATTTTGTATTGATGATGTGGTTACTTATATCGGTAGGATACTTGTATTGATGATGTGGTTACTTGTATCGGTAGGATACTTGTATTGATGATGTGGTTACTTGTATCGGTAGGATACTTGTATTGATGATGTGGTTACTTGTATCGGTAGGATACTTGTATTGATGATGTGGTTACTTGTATCGGTATGGATACTTGTATTGATGATGTGGTTACTTGTATCGGTAGGATACATGTATTGATGACATGGTTACTTGTATCAGTATGGATACTTGTATTGATGATATGTATACTTGTATTGGCATGAATACTTGTACTAATGATGTGGATACTTGTATTGTTATGGATACCTGTATTGATGATGATGCTGATGATCGTGTGATGACGATGCTGATAATCGTGTGATGATGATGCTGATGATCGTGAGATGATGATGCTAATGATCGTGTGATGACGATGCTGATAATCGTGTGATGATGATGCTGATGATCGTGTGATGACGATGCTGATAATCGTGTGATGACGATGCTGATAATCGTGTGATGACGATGCTGATAATCGTGTGATGACGATGCTGATGATCATGGGATGACGATGCTGATGATCGTGTGATGATGATGCTGATGATCGTGTGATGACGATGCTGATCATCGTGTGATGACGATGCTGATGATCGTGTGATGATGATGCTGATGATCGTGTGATGACAATGCTGATGATCGTGTGATGACGATGCTGATGATCGTGAGATGACGATGCTAATGATCGTGTGATGACAATGCTGATGATCGTGAGATGAGGATGCTGATGATCGTGTGATGACGATAATCATGAGGATCCAGATGATGATATTGTTGTAGCTGTTCAAGTGCTACAGAAGATAAAGACTCAATATTGAAGATGTCGATGTTCCAGTATTGAAGATGTTCCAGTAACTGCTTGAGTTACTGATGATGTTGAGAAAGCTTCCAATGATTTATAGATGTATCATGTATGATGTTGATGACTCCTTGCTCGTGCAGATGTTGTTATAATATCCTTCTCGTTAAGGGGGAGTGTTGAGATATTGTAACTTCAAAGAATATTATATTTGTACTTTATTATTCCGGAGATGTTTCATTCCTCCTTGAAGATCTTATTGTATATCTGGAGATGTTTATTCCTCCGTCGGAATGAGGTAACTCGGGTTATTAGACTTCCCTAGTGGGGGTCGGCCCTGTATGTGTTATGTGGGTCAAAGGGTTATTAGACCACCCTAGAGGGGTCGGCCCAGTCAGTTGTAGTGGGGTATTTAACCCATTGGTTAAATACGAGCCTACGTGTACTTGTGTAAAAGATATGTCAGAGTAGTGTATAAATAGAGGAGGTGTGTTCCTCATTTGAAACACTTACTCACTTGAGGATAGCGCACTTGTGGAGGAGAGGTCTGCTATTGTGGAGGAGGAGATCATGTCTCAGGGTTTCATCTTTGTATATTGCTGGTCATCTATATTGAGGAAGCTTTGCTGGGTTTTATACCCCATGAGGGTTTCCCAGGATAAATCTCTGTCTCTTGTGTTTATGCTGTGCTTGTTGTTTCTTCAGTGATCCTGTATATGCTATTATTGTGAAATGGAATGTAATGCTTCTATTTTCTGTCTTAGCATATTAAATCTTAACACTCGTGGCAATAAGTATACATCTTTGTAATAGTAAAAATATAATATGAATAATAGTTTTTTTTGTTGTTGTGCTTTTCATGAGTATATTCGTTTGTTTTATATAATGTTATCTATATTTGATGTAGAGTATTGATAAGGGAAGCCACCCTGATGTTGATCAGATGAAAGCAGCCTCTAGGCAACATGTAAACCTGATTGTAATTGTACAATTTAAATACGTCAAAATGTTTTGTTATTATATTGTTTCCTTGAGTATTTTGGATTTGTTTAGGTGATTTGTTCTATGTTTTTGGTTCAGGGTTCTATAAGGGGCACCTCCCTATTAGTAGATCAGGGTAGGTCACCTATAACCATTGATCCGATGAGTGGATCACGATCCTCGAGGAAGTAGGTATAATTCATTGGAATTGTACCAATATAATATGTAGCATAATGTTTATTTTGTTATGTATTTTTCGTGTGTATATTGGTTTCATTATGATAATGTTTTCTACTTCTTTTATGCAGGGGCCAGATGATCGGGGCAAGTCCCTAGCTATGGATCAGACGACACCATCATCGATGCATCAGGTAAACCTGGTTGTAATTTTAGGAATCTATCATGATATATATTTTTTGTTAATGTAATTTAGGAATCTATCATAATAGAACTCAGTAGTGTTTTATATATTTTTGTTGCAGACCAATGATTCGCTATATGAAACAGCATCACAATGATCAATAGATTTTGAAGGGGATGAGTTCTTGGCCAATGTTGACATAATTGGTTCAGCTATAGACCCGTTTAATGTGATAGAGAAGACCTTGAAAAAAATTAGTGCAGATATCCTTCATCTGCTATTCGAAATTCCGCAGATAGATGAGATTAAAGCCAGGATTGAAGTGTTGAATAAGAGATCTCAAGCCTTGCAAGTAAGTTGCAGAATATTGAATCATAATATAAATTCATTTATAACTTTATAATTTTGAATTTTATATGATAGTGAACTTATAAAATGTGGTTTGTATTTACAGGAATTTCTGGGACCACACACTAGTGGTCAAGGCGGTGTTGGCCCTAGTGACTCCCATGGAGAGACGTCGCATCATGAGAAAAAGACTCCACGTGCATCGACTCATTCACCATTTTTTTCGACTGAATAGTCGGAAACACATTCCGCAACACCCCAGATGCCAGCTATGAGTGCATCGGCCGTTAGTGATCGATGCACACCAAATCATCCAGAAGAAGGGGTTGACACTGAGCCTCCTAGTATTGATATTGTCGAAGCTACATTTCTTGTATCTTCCCATGTCACTAGCACGGGAACAATTGAGACAACATTTTTGGTGGATGAAGATCTCATTCCAATAAATATAGAGAAGATCCCAGGTAATTATACGTTGATCAAGTTAGTGCTTATAATTTGATTGTAATATACTGACAAAACATCTTTTTTCAACTAATTATGATCATGGCATGATCGTTTTGAAGGAAATAATGTTTTTTATAAACATCTGAATGATTTGTCCTTGGAGATCTTCGATCCCACCATCCGAACAATGTGGGATAGACAAACAAAAAATTTAAAAGATGAGCTCACTAATCGGTTGGTTGGCCTATTCGACAGCGAGACCTTCGATCGAGTCGCGGTCCTGAAAATGGTTGGACAACATATGAAGATTGTCTGAGACCAATATAGGGTTCACATAGAAAGGAACCCTAGGTATCAGTGCCCTCCAATGATTCCAGCAAGAGAGTGGAAAGCTTGAGTGGAAGATGGAAAGGAGAGGGCTCTGAGAAAAGAAGGAAAGCTAACACCAGGCACAGGGAGGTATAAAATACTTTCCACAATGTAATTCTAAACCTTATTATTATTATTGATTTTTATATCGAATTTGGAACATCTAACGTATTTCAACAATTTCATAGGCTGTCAGACACATCAAAGGCCATAAAGGAAAGACTGAAAAAAATTGGTCAGCACAAGCTTGGGCCTGGTGGTTATTCGAATTTGGCGGCATGAATTGTAAGTTTCAAAAAACCAATAATGAATCCAATCCAAATAATAAATTGCAAATTATTTTTCATTTTATTGCACTAAAAAATGTAAATTAATGGCGTTATGCAAATATGCAGGCTGATCGATTCAAAGAAGTGCCCACTGAGGAAGACTTGAATCTTTGCTTCCAACACGGCTTCGGAGCTATTGTTGAATGTTGAAAAATCTTGTTTGGGCAAACAAAGTCTTCTGGTACTAATCCATCTAGTGCACATGTATATAAAATCTATATAGTTTAATGAATATTTATTACTTGTGCAATCTATTCGTTATAGATAATTGACATAAAATATTGGCTCTGTTTTGAGCAGGAAAGCAATGATCCCCTAAATGTCGAGGAGGGATAACAACAAATCAAAGATCATGCTTCGAATCTTGGTAATGAATTTATTCATATGCTACAATTTTATATATAACATTGCATATGGTGAACATTAATTGTACTTCTCCATATTTCAATTGCAGAGCATGTAGAGGGTCACATTATACAGGTTGAGCCTGGACAGGAAAATATGAAGAACATGATGTGGACACAACAGGTAAAAAAACACCTTTGTAATGATTTTTTTAAATGAAATAATTGTCATTATAATAACAAATTATATCTGTGTAACATTTTCACATTATTGCAGCAAATCCGAACCCATTGCCACAAAATCCATGTCGCAAGCACTCTACAAGGCGGACATCACGACAAGCTGATGAAGAACCAAGAACTGGATGACAAGTTCCAGAAGATGCGCTTCTTGTTGATTATGTAAAGAGAAGAAGAACTAGAAAGAAGTGAGTGAAAAAATATTGTCTAATTATTTTGTATAATATTATGTCCTGCATGAGTTTTGGCCTAATGAATGAATGAATGTTATCTTCTATTGAATGGATGTGATGACTGAATGAATGAATGGTTTAATGAATGTTAGCTTTTATTAAATGAATGGTAAATGTTTTTTTATGAAGAAATCTACATGAATTTACACGTAATTTGTTTTTCAAATATATGCATTGGGTATGGGGAATTGAGAGTGATGTGAGGGGGGGGAGGGGCCATAAGAGCTTCCACCTTCATGTGGTTGGCCCTGTTCAATAGAGAATATTAAATTATTCTCGAAATAGAGAGGAGCTCAATGAATGGATAACATTGTAAGCAAAAAAACTCCATTCAATCGTAAAGGAGGTATTTTGGTTGTCCTATTTTTCCATATTGACTTGATGGTATTAAAATAAAAAATATGTAAAAGAACACGCTTCATTTAATAAGATGCATTTTGGTGTGCAACGACCATCACCACAACGATTCATGATGGTCATTGTGATCATGAAGGCATTAATGGAACATGAAAGAGTAATGCATGAAGGTATCCTACCTTTGTAAATCAATCTTGATCGAATCCTATATTGAGATAGCTAGGAAACAATGGCTCTACCTACCATGTTATCGATTTAGGGATTGTGTTTGGAATCAGTTATTTTTCTAGCAATAGCATGTATAAGATCTGGACCCCATAGTGTATATTAATCAATTTCTTAGGGCCCGTTGACGATAAGAATGAGTGAACCACCTTAAACCTATCGCATGCTTCAAGTTGACACTCATAGGGACTTTACCGTCAGTTAAAGACCAAGAAAATGGAGCATCCTTCCTAATTATTGCCTCATGGTGCTACCCCACGATAGGAACTATGACTAGAGGCCTGCAGGCTTTACGAACTCCTAAAACTGGAATGGCATTGAACAATCCCTCCAAGAGACAACTTGTATAGCGGGAATTCTTAACGAAATTAAGGATTAAAAAATATCCAAGCCTGATGGCTCATTGAATCCATTTCCCAATATTACCACGCATACTTGTAGGAGAGTGTATTTCGAGGTTGGTCCCTTCCCGTCCATCCCAACAAGAAGGAATTAAACCTAAATAAGCAAGCAAACATGCCAAGGAAAAGGGTGCACCATTGAGCGCATGACTCATAGTCTACTATTGATTCCAATTCTTATCCCACTTGATCCAAATAATTACTAACCTCCACTTTCAAACTACCTAGCACTGCATGATTAGAGGAATAGGTTACTCAAATTGATAACCAGTAAAATTATTTAGTGCTGAGACATTATCGTGCATTGAAACGCTTACATACAACTGGTCATAGTTAGCACACAGTGCAGTTGCACACCAGAGGACGGGTCACGCCAATTATGAAAGTAAAGACCAGAGGAAAGCACAGACCAGAGGACAGGTCACGATAGCTTGAGGTTAGTGTTATACGTCTTACTAGATTTGATGGTTATATTGTTGTTGTTGATGAAGTAGAGTTATTTTTATGGAAACTTAATGTAGAGGAAGAAGGAGATATATGGTCCTTAGTGAAAATGTTTGGTCGGGAATACATAACGAATAAATTCCAGCCAAAATTTGCTATGAATAAGAGTGGTTGTGTTTATGTGATTTGGCAGTTAGTGTTTTGCTGATCATTTTAAAGGATTGTTGAAGTTTAGATACCTTCCACTTTGACTACATTGTCTTAGAGGCAATTCAGATGTTTTCCCTGTCATCAATCTTCTTCATTTTTGTGAAGATGCCACAACAACTCTACCACTATTAAACTTTGGCATTGTAATCTTCCAAGAAAAGATCAAAGGAATGTCTTCAAGAATCCACTTGGTTTATGCAATTTGAAAACACAAAGAATAGCTTAGCAAAACTTTAGTTGCTTGGGTCCTCTAGTAAATCTTTGGAACAGTTTTTGTTCATCACTTAAAAGGATACATTTCAGTCCATGTATTTCACGATTAGGTGTCGAAATCTGAAGTATGGCATTGGAGTGAAAGGAGCATTGGAGTATAAAGTAATAAGCACTTGATTCTATTGAAGTTATAAGAAACTTATTTTCTGACAATCCAAGGTAAGCTATTACCACAAGAGCCATGGCTACACCTTGGTTGAATTATATTTATAAGTCATTGACTATTACTATTTTCGATGGAGCTCTTTATGATCTATTGGGTAAGGCCATGAAAAACCTTCCTATGTTTTAGGTAAAAATACAATCATGTCAAAGGCTCATTTGAAGGAATTCACTAGAATGCACACTATGTTGAAGGTTCAACATGTTCTTATTTTAAAGTTGTTTGTCTTGTCACTATGTTGAAGGTTCAACATGTTCTTGTTTTAAAGTTGTTTACAATCTTGTCATTAGAAGATGATGCACTTTTTTTGTTTCTAAATCTTAATGATGGTAACATTAGCACATAGGATAAATGTGGAGATGTGTTCCTTGAGTGATGCAAAGAAAAGGATACCAAATTCTTATCAGCTACTTCGAATGAGATCAAAAGAAAGGAAAACGATACAATTGAAGAATTCCATGTAAGGTTTAGTAAGATTGTTCAAAATATTCACAAAGAAATCAAACCCCCAAGTAAAACCATCCTTATCCATTACATAGATGCCTTCCATTACATAGAATAAAAACATGTTGGTCAGGTAATAATTCCCCAAATAATTTGAAATAGGTGGAACCAGTCGACCAATATTCTCGATACCCTCAATGTCGGGATTCTTTTGCAACTATATGTCTAGTTAATAACCTTTGGAACTGGATTATATGGCTATGTGCAAATCAGGATATCTTTGGCAGCCATGCTCCTACAAATTTCAATAGAATCCTTAAAAAATTGTTTTTTTCTGCTCTGCATAGAAACAAGGTGCTCCAAGACATGTCTTCTTAATTTCAACTAGTTCATGATCATCAGGATCTTTGTATTTTTTTTCTTTTTAAATTACACATAGTCATCGTATATCCGACTCCCCATTCCACAATCTCTGATGAAGCTGCCATACCACCGACGGCTGAAAACATCGGATATCCGGCTTCATACAATGCAACTCCCGTAGGATATTTGATGTCCACTTCCGAAATATCCGATGCACATTCCATAACACTGACAGCTAACAACGTCGGATATCTGGCTTCTTACAATTCAAATCCCATTGGATATTCGGCCTCCACTTCCGGGATATCTGACACCTCTGTTGTCGGATATTCGACCGCCTATAAAGTTAGCTTGGTCAAATATGTGACGGACAAATTAAAAGTGGGTTAATTGGATATCTGACACCTACCTATCAGATATATGATCGCCTATAAAGCGAGCATTATCGGATATGCGACGGCAATATTAAAAGAGTATTGGTCGGATATCCGACACATTATTTTACTATCAGATATTCGCTGAAGTACCACCAATGTTCAAACAAGAAGATGCTTATCATATGGTTGACAACACAATGTTGAAAATCGGACATCTATGCCCTCGGATTTTGGGTTAAAAAAACCTTGTGTATCTTTTGTTGTCAACCACTAGTTTTAAAACATGGTTTTGTGGCTTAGGGTTTTGGTTTTTATTATCCTATAAAAGGAGGAGACCCCCCTATTGTAAAGGCACCTTTGGAGCTCTTGAAGATTGCAATAGAATGCTACTTTGTGGATATACTTCTCTTGTCTTGATGGATTCTTTTGCAAGTTAAATATACAGTATTTTCTCTATAAATCATTTGTGGATCGTGGGCTACTAATCGTTTTTCGGTAGGGAGGCCGAATTGATGAGGAGGACGATTTGAAGGAGGCTATTGTTGGGGGGACCCAAATATCTTCTCTTGGGTTGATCTTTGTGACAAGGAGTATCATTATTGTATCTTTGTGACATAGTTGATGATTTCTATTACATCTCTTCATTATTTTCATAACTCTTTTACTTGGCTTGTTTCTAACTTGATCTTGTCTTGTAGGAGGAGGATGATTTGGCTATCCTTGGAGGAGGACGTTTTTTATTGGACCACTAGATATCACTCTTGAATATATAGGGGGAATGCTATCAATTTGAAAAGTGTCCACGAGCAATTGAGTTATGTTCTACAAGGTATGTACCTAGATCCATTCATTCTTATTCATTGGTCATCAAACCCTCATTTTAAATTTTTCTAGATCTACTTGGATCTATCTTGGCTTTGGGGATAACATTTAAAATGCATCTCTATAGAATCCATGACAATTCGGATCTATATTTTCCTAGTGATTGGCCTCCATTTGACCCACTTCCCAAGGCACCTAGCCCTCCTTGAGGCAATTCGTACCCTTTCAAGAAGGCTAGTTTGGCTAGGTCCTTGCCATGGGTAGGTGAGATCCCACTTGATTCAGATAGATCAACCTTGATAACTCACCCTTAGTGCATCACCTTGTTGATTTTCACCTTGTGGGCCCCATTCCTCATTTTGAGGGTTGAGCCCCACTTGGGTCACTTGGTGATGCATTTTCAATCTCATATCTATGGAGATCTAGCAAGCATTTGGATTTGATAATTTAAACCCACCTTGTTATTTTCCTTAACTATCTTGATCTATAATTTGGTGGAATTTGGACTCCATTTTCCCTCTCAATTTAAGGCACTAGTCTCCCTTGGGTAAATTGCACTCCTTGGGCTAGTGGTCTTTTGCTAGATCCCATATGTGGGTTGTCAAGTCCCCTCCCATCAGACCAAGCAAGGGAGAGAACATGACACTAAATCTAGGCAACTAGCCCCACATCCATTAAGTAAAAACTCATTGATAATAAAAGACATATAGATATGCATATTGTAATTAAAAACAACGGAATTAAAATCATCTACATATCTAACATTCATTCAACCATTTCCATGAAAAACATTAAATAAATACATTGCATAATTTAACACATGAGAGTACTTATCTTAAAACAAAGTAGTCCCGAGCAACTGGCTATGCAACTGCAACGTTCCACCCAACCATAGGCCAATTATGTTCATCAATCTCTCAGCACAATTGCCACCCCCGAGCTGGGCATGATTTCTACAAGGAAAAGGGAACAACAGACTCACACATAGCCAAATATACACCAAAATCAGCCAAGCCAATCCACAATTGGGTTTATCAGGCTGCTAAGGCAAAGGGAGGGAATGAATTGCTAAGCTAGTGAGCTCAAGCACAGGGCCATGGATACCTCTACAAGATATATCTAGCTTGGCACCCACAATGCCTACACACCCCACTCAAGGAAGCATTCCCTTCACCAATACACAGTCCCTCATGCCATACCTTCCATTCTAGTGCTGTCCAAGGTGTGCATAGAAGAGTAGCTAGCCCTTTTGATCTTTCTGAGAGGTTACTCCCCTCACTAGGTTTATCAAGCCAATTCTGTCCACTTTCACTCCAAATTTCTTGCCCACAGGTTCAAACTAAAGCAGGGATGCACAAAACAGCAAAATCACAAGTGCTAGGCATGAAGAAAACATTTTTACAGTGAGATGCCCGAAATGGGGTTTCTACCACTTCAAAAAAACATGGGCAGCCAAAAAAATGAAAATCTAAATGAGGAAAGAACCCTCGGAAGCCAAATCCGTTTTCATAAAAACATCCATGGACATTTTGGGGAAACAACGACCTCCATAACAACCCCAAATCGTGGTCCTCCTCTCCTAGCCATTGTGTAACACAAAAACGAGCTCCCAACCATGGAAAAATGCAGGAAAATGATGAAAAATGTGATGGGGAAAGCCCCAACTAGCTCAGACTACGTGAGAGAGAAAATTCCATGGGTGATAGATGGCTTTGGGCACCATTTCGTGGGTGTTTTCTTGCCCAAGAAGCAAAAATACGAATTCCTGGGTTGGTGGCTTACCCATGCACAAAATCTCCTTCCATACCACTTCATTCCTAAGGCATTAACTACCTCAACCAACTCCTGGAAGACTTAAATGATTGCGTGCATAAGTCAAAATGGGTAGTTGGTGGTTTATGGGTTTTCTCAATGAAATTTGGCTTAACACTATTGGCTCAAGGGTTTGAAGAATTTCCCCTCCCTATTCCTTGTAAAATCATGCCCCCATCTCTTTGTTGCATTGCATAGCTAGTTGTGGGTATTTCATTAAAATTTGTATTTACATGATATATTAATTTACATTGTGCCTGTCTAGCACAAGAACCATAAGCATCTATTTTAATTGACGATACATAAAACGTTAAATCGATGGTGGGGCCTTGGCATTGAGCTCCTCACCATGATTTAATAACAATATTCACATCATTTACAATTTTAATGCAATAGGGTCAAAATCGGGATATTACATTCCCCTCCCCCTTACATTAGCACTGTCCTCAGTGCTCATCAAAATTGAACAAAAATGGATATGCCACTCTTATGGCATCCTCCAGCTCCCATGTAGTCTCATCGGGACCATAGTGCTTCCATTGCACCTTTACCTGTCCGATGGCTTGGTTTCAGAGCAATGTTACCTTCTTGTCTAGGATGCACAATGGATCGGTTTGGAACTCTCCCTCGGGTTCCACCTAGATCACATCCCAATTAATCACATGGTTAGGATCATGTACATATTTCTTAAGCAAAGAGACATGAAAAACATTATGAGATCTAGTGCTAGCAGGCAATGCAAGTCTATATGCAACTGGCCCTATTCTTTCAAGCACTTCAAATGGCCCACAATATCTAGGTGATAGCTTGGCACAACCCCAAAGATTCAAGGAACTTTTCCTTGGCCTCACTCTAAGATACACATGATGCCAAACACTGAATTCCCTATGCACTCTAAGCTTATCTGCATAGCTTTTCTGTCTATCCTGGGATGCTTTTAAATTCTACTTGATCTTTGCAACCTCTTGTTCCATTTCCTCAAGCAATTCCGTCCCAAGTACAATTCTGTTCACTGGATTATCCCAAGTCACTGGTGTTCTACACCTTCTGCCATACAAAGCCTCATATGGACTTATTCCCAATGATGCTCGTTTCCCATTCTTATATGCAAACTCTACCAAGTGTAGATAATCCACCCATTTGGATGGTTTGTCCATACATACATGCAAAGCATGTCTTCAAGCACCTGATTTACTCATTCTGTTTTCTTGTCTTTTTGAGGATGGTATGCGGTACTAAAGTTCAAGTGTGTACCTAAATTTGCAAAGAGACCCTTCCAAAAATTGGAAGTTGTTGGCTTGGTTTTGAAACCAAGCTTAGTGCAATGGGCACCTATCAACAAGTGATAGCAGTCTAAATAGAAATAAATAACAAACTACTTTAAACTATATTAATCATGGATCTATATGAAATAGATAAGCAAACAATGGAAATATTATCGAAAGCAAAACAATTGACAATATGTAAAAAATTATTTTTGTATTAAGAATAGGGGCAAGCAAGTGCTTGCAATGGTAATACCTCCAAGTGGTGAAGATTGTTGAGCAACTTCCAAGGTGAGTAGCTCCAAGCTCCAAAGGTCTCTTCTCCAAGATAGCTACAATGGTCAAAAGCTCATGAGAGATTTTGATAGCATGAGGATAGGATGATGGATGGATGGAAAGTGAGGAGCCCCTACCACCTTTTTATAGTTTTTGGTGGTGGGGAATACCATTATGGTTTTGAGGAAACCAATGGTATTGACCAACATGGTTTAGGTACATTTTCCCTCCTTTTTCCTTTTTTGAATTTTTTAATATTTTTATTCCCTTTTTAATGTTTTTAGGAATTATGGACCCTTTTTGAGGGTTTTTTATGCTTTTTGAGCAAAATATTCATTTTGAGTGGAAAAACGGGTGTATTAAGGTCTTTTGGTGACCTTTTGGTGGCTTTAGAGGCTCAAATGGTGAAAAAGTGGACAAATGGGTCATGTGAATAAGGAAATGAGCTAGTGAGCACTTTTTGGGTGTTAACAGATTGCCCCCTGATGTGTGAGGGCAGGAGCTCATCGTATGGACGAAAGACATCATAGTTCTTTTGTCTTTTTTCTGGGGTTTGGGGAAGAGAAGAGACCAATTGGAGACTGGATCCACGGCCCTTGGAAGCTGCAAAATAAACAATATTACATGGCCTCAATATGAATGAGGAATAATCTCTGATAATGGACGAGGTGGGCATACCCATGCTCGTATCAAGACATATACATAACAATTAGTCCCAAGAAGGGGGACCTGAAAAATACATAAAAAATCTACTGGTACATCATAATGGTCCAGAGGGGACATCATTTGGGGATGTACTCATGATCATAACATGACTGATCTCAATAACTGATACACTAGAATAAAGCATCAACCATTCTGAATAAGGTCTCAGAAGGGTTGATGAACTGCTGAAACTGAAGGTGTCCAA
Organism: Larix kaempferi; assembly: GCA_027924585.1. NCBI lineage: Eukaryota > Viridiplantae > Streptophyta > Pinopsida > Pinales > Pinaceae > Larix > Larix kaempferi. The sequence goes on from BSBM01000955.1 coordinate 5,028,319, forward strand.
CATCTGTAGGGACTCAATGACTGTGAGCCATCTCTGGGAAGTATATGCAACTGTATACTCGAGGGAGTATAAAACTGAGGTACATCTGAATACTGTCACCATGTGTAACCCGGATATCTATAGAAAAAATGTAACTGGTTGTATCCATAGGTAGACTCTCAAATGTGGAAGAGTCGGGTGGTATCCGGGGTCTTGAACAAATAACTGAACGGACCAATACCCTGTGCGATTCTCAACGATGCGATCCAGATGTTGAAGTCAAGCATGTGAGAAACAACCATTTGGAGAGGCACTGAGGACTCTTCTCGAAATGATTCGTAGGAACTCATCGTAAATGGTGATGAGTCCAAGACACAGGGACCTCTAGGTCTATCCTCTGGAATAAATTTGGTTTTCGTCGACAGAGGGAGACCAGCAACTTACAAGGCAATGATGTTTCCTTGACAGGAGCGCGAGGTGTAGAACTGAAGTGTGGTAGTACTGATGGTAGGACTGACATACTTGTGGGGATGGGAAGTAAATGGGGTTATGGAGTGGGTAGACTCAAACTTCCTTTGTTCAGAGCATGATGGCATGGTTGACCTGGTAGTGTAGGAAACTGACTTGTAGGTGTGGGGATCATAGATTTTAAGGACTGAAGGGTATGTATTTACTGAGGGGACGAGCTGATGGGTGTTGTCGAGGGATTCTCAGGGTGACATATTGCAGAATACTTTGAATAAAGGCGACCAAAATGGGGAAGCTTCCATATGAGTAGACGTGATCTATTGTGGCGCCAAGAAGCACCATGAGCTCCAAGAAGGGATACAAGTGTGCTCTGAAATGGTACTGTCCTGTGGATTTTGTGAGCCCAGGACTGTTCATGCTCATGAGTGCTTTCATTTTTAAGGAGTCTGAAAACGATAAGAAGACTCTGCAATGGTTATGAGTACTGTCCTATTGGTTTTACGAGCCCAGGATGGTGATTGCTCGTGGTCGCTTTCATGTTTAGAGAGTCTGAAAGCGGTAAGTGGACTCCATTGGTGTCCTTTTTCGTAAGTTAGTCTCCAAGGCCCGAAAAAGCATAAAATGATGCAAATGGAGAACTCTTCTAGCCGATGTGACTAGAGTATTCATTTTTCGTAATTACTCTACAAAGTCCGGAAAAGGGGTAAACTTATACCAGGTAGACGCCCTTTCAAATACATTTAGCGAGCATGAAAGGAAGCAAGGTTGCTCGGCGATCTTTTCATTGTTTTAGGATTCAGAAAAGATCTTAACAGAAACTCCCTAAGTGCCTTTTTTGTAAAAGGGATTGCTCGGCCCGAAAAAGGGGTAAAATTATACCAAACAAAAAAGGGGTTGATGAGAGCGAGAAAAGGTCTCAATCATCTTGTGTGCGGAATACTGAATCCTGTGACATAAAGATTGTCAAAAAAGGGGCAACGGCCAATGTGGTACGTAAACCGAGGTGATGAGTGACATTTTGAAAATGTGCCCGAAAAATTATGGGGTGAGATTGAGAAATGACCTCAAGCATCATCATGAGTGCGAAAAACTGAATCTGGCGATATAAGACTCGTTAAAAATGGAGAACGGCCAATGTGGCACGCAAACCGAGGTGACGAGGGGGCATGGGAAAAATGCCCAAAAAATATGGGCGTGAGAGCGAGAAATGATCTAAAGCATCATCACGAGCACGGAAAATTGAATCCGGCGATATAAGAATCGTTAAAAACGGAGAACGACCAATGTGGCATGCAAACCAAGGTGACGAGGGGGCATGGGAAAAATGCATGAAAAATCTAGGCATGAGAGTGAGAAATGATCTCAAGCATCATCATGAACGCGGAAAACTGAATCCGGCGATATAAGATTTGTCAAAAACGGACGACAGTCGATGTGGCATGCAAACCGAGGCAATGAGGGCATGAAAAAATTGTCAAAAAATGGACCTGGTGAAAACAGGAAAAGGAAAGAACTATCATGAAGTTCTCGCTGTGCTGATTCCAATGGTACCAACGGTTTGAGGAACAGACGTTGTATGACACCAGAATGGTTGTTTGAAAAATGGTGGAATTTCTATAAATAGGGCGTGGGGCCCATATGATGTGCCATTGTTACGTGTGAGTTTGGCAGAGCAATCAGAGCTCTTGCTTGATTTCTGAGAGATTTGTCCGTTGGATTTTGATTCTGCAAGTTTCAGGTAACCCTATTTGCCTTAGCCTTTTCATTTATGTCTTTTTTGGTTAGCGGCGGGCCCTTGAAGGCCGCGAAATTCCATGTTGTCCTTCCAACATGGAATATCACGGGTTTCGTGTCCTCTCCCGCGATGGACATCGCGGGTTTGAGGCCGATAGTCGCGATGTTCATCGTGACTGTTGGGATGAAAGTCGCGATGTTCATCACGAGTATGGGGGAGATAGTCGCAATGTTCATCGCGATTATCTGGCCAATACCCGCGATGGTCATCGCGAGTTATTTTTTGGAAGCCGCGATGATCATCGCAGCTTTAGATGGAAAAGCCGCGATGGTATTTTTTGAAAATTTTTCTTTAGTGCTAAAAATTTCTTTGTTTTTTGGCAGGATGTTGAGGAGGCCATTGGTGTCATGGCGAGAGCAAGAGATGGAGGAGGATTTGATGGTTCGGATTCGGACTGATCAGGGGGTCCGGCAGGCTCTGGTGGTGACTGGACTGCTAAAGTTTGCTTAGATTCCACCAATGTGTTCAGTAGGACCGCTACTGAACAAATTGGTGAGTTGGTGGGTTCCTGCAGAGAGTGCCTTTATTATTGGGGGTGAGAGGTTGGAGATCACCCTTACTGATGTATATTTTCTTACCGAGTTACCTCACTTAGGGGAGGTGGGGGATCTTCTGCCGAGGATCCCGGCAGGTGTGGACATGGAGGATCTCCTGGAGACCTTCTGTGTTGCTGGGACGATTGTGCACAATAGCGCTCTGAGTTTGAGATCATTGCGGGAGTGGGACATGCGGGCTGTCCAGGCTTGTGTTTTGCGGGTGCTGGGTGCCGCGGTGCCACATCGCTTGTCGGGGGGACAAACGATGATGGTGGATTCTGTGCTGAGGGGGACCTACTATGCATGGGGTCAGACATTTTTGGGTGGTGTCCGAAGAGATCTGGACAAGGTCAGTCAGGAGGGGGGTGAGTTCTGCTATGCCTCCTTTTTGTGTTGTTTTTCTTTGAGCAGGTACCGACTTTGCAGCCATGGGTACCAGTTCGCGATGGTCTGGTGAGTGAGTCGTGCATGGTGCGGTGGGGGCAGATGATGCCCCATGGTGGTGGTGGTATCCGCGGGTTCTTTTAGCAGGAGATGTATGAGTAGTGGGAGCAAATCCCCCTGCTGATTGAGGACTATCCATATGCTGGTATGGATTATCGAGGAGATCCGGAGATGCCTCGAGCCCAGGGACAAGCCTGGGGTTTAGATGGTATGTTTTGTGTTTTGTTCTCTACTATATCATTTTTTAGATGTGTTTGTTATGACTATAGTTAGATATTTATATGATGGTTTCTTGCGTGATTGTGCAGATGTTGGTCCTGTACCACCAGACGACTATGTGGCTCGTAGGGGACGGGTGATGGTGGTTGCTCCACCTCCTATAGCGGTACCGTCGCCGCATGGTCAGGGATTTGGAGCTCACGGTCGAGGGGTTGGCCCTCGAGACGATTCTGTGGAGGGTGTCCAAGAGACACTTGATATGATTCTAGCAGGGTTCCTAGAGGATGGGTGGAGGGATCTGGATCGGGATATCGTCGAGCAATGTTTCGATGCACCTCGTGAGTGGCGCTCGATCCTGCTGAGAGCAACGTTGTTGGCGGCTGAGTGGAGGGAGGGGGCTCGGAAGGATCAGGCAGGGCCGGTGGAGGGGAGGATTCGTTTATGAGATGCTCGATCAAGGCCGGCAGAGAGGAGAGTCTGGGCTCGGCATGATCTGACGGGGCCAGCGGAGGAGGCTCCAGAGGAGCCTAGGGACCGTGATGATTAGATGATATTGTATCTGCCCCCAAATGCTGATGAGCATATGGGGTAACCATTTTTTGATTATTTTTGTATATTGGGTGCTGAGGGCACCTGTGACATGTTTTGACTATATTATGATGATATATATATATATATGATGTTGGTATATAGTCATGTATGCTCATGGATGCATTCATTGTTTTTTGTTTTCCCATGGAGGCATGTTTGATTTTCTGTATGCCCGTGGACGCACATGTTATGCACGTGGATGCATTATTTGTTTATGATATGATTTGATTGGTGTGCCAGTCCAGAATGTTGTTGGCCATATGGTCTGCTAAACTATTGAGGTTTTTTGGGACATGTGTAAATGAAATGGATTCAAACTGTCGAACCATTTGCTTAGTGTGCAATTTGTTTTTGAAAAGACAGGGATCACGTATCTGGTAATCATTGTTGAGCTGGGAAACAAGGAGTTGTGAGTCCAAGAAAATGTTGAGGTGACGTATGCTCATTTGGAGAGCTGCGACCAAGAGACCGGTCACGGCATCGTATTCAGCTTGGTTGTTGGTGGTAGCACCTAAACACACTCCGTCGATGTGGATCAACTCATGTGAAGGGGAGTATATTACCCAAGCTGCTGAGGCCAGATTGGGGGACCAACCACTTGCACCATCAGCGAAACCGACGTGGTAGAGTGGAAAAGGATCCATCTGTGGTCATGCAGAGAAAACAAATATTTTAGGTTTTTTGAATTTTTTGTGAAAGACAAAATAATACTGTAGAATAATGGACGGTGGTGTCCATCAGATTTACTATGGGTAAAATCGCTTGAGGTACAACCCGTTGCGTGGGTTGCGTAGGGGGTTTCCTTCTGAATCAATCAGAATGTATGCCCCCTGTCCGAGGCAAGTGTGTATAATATATGGGCCTTGCCACATGGACACAAACTTTCCTTTCCCGGTTTTGTCATGAGCCTGATCGTAGGTGAGGACTAGGTCCCCTTCAGTAAAATTTCTTGGGTGGACATGTTTATCATAATTCAATTTGGATCGGTTCTTGGCTGCTTCCATGGTTTGAAGGGCTGAGCGCCGATCTTCATCGGCCTGCTCCAGGAGTAGTAAGCATTGCTCAATTGGGGTAGTGTCCGGTAGGAGTTCAACGGCCATATGTAGGGTTGGAATCTAGCACTCAATGGGGAGGACGGATTCGACACCGTAAACTAAGTGGAAAGGGGTAAAACTGATGGCAGTTTTGGTTGACGTGCAGTAGGCCCAAAGTGTCGGGAAGAGCATGTGGTGCCAATTTGATTTGTGTTTGTCTACAGTGCGTTGGAGGATGGTTTTCAAAATTTTGTTGATTGCTTCGACTTGGCCATTTCCTTGGGGGTAGTAGGCGGAGGAGAAATGGTGTTCAAATTTGAGTAAGGTTGACAGTTCTCTCCAGATGGCGTCTTCGAAGTGAGAGCCGTGGTCTGAGATGAGTTGCTTTGGCACTCCAAAACGAGCAATAACATGGTTGAGAAAAAACCGTGCTGCAGTGTCGGCTTTGCAATTGTAGGTTGGCATGGCCTCCGCCCACTTGGTGAAATAATCGACGGCCACAATAATGTGTTTGTGACCGCTGGCTGACGTGGGATTGCAATCGATGAAGTCGATGGCCCATTTTCAGAATGGTCCGGCAGTGACGACTGGATGAAGGGGGGGCAGGTGGGGTTCTTGCTTTTGGGGAAAAAAGTTGGTAGTTTTGACAGTGTTTGAATGCGGTGATGCAATCAGTAAATAATGACAGCCAAAAGTAACCTGCGCGAATGATCTTTTGGGAGGTGGCCATGCCGAAGAAATGGCCTCCGCAGGCACCGCTATGGCAATCATTAAGGACTTGTTCTGCCTCGCTATGGGATAGGCAGCGTCGTAAGATGGTATCAACGCCGCGTCGATAAAGTACATCCCCTAACAAGAGGTATCGAGGGACGTGGTGTCGGATACGATGGTGTCCGTCACGATTGATGTGGGGTTTGAACTTCTACGTGCGAAGGTATAGCAAAATATCACCGTACCATGGATCATCAGACGAGATGATGAATAAGTGATTGTCGAGTAACTCATCGGAGATTTGTGGGGACGGTAGAAGGGAGGGGAGATCGGTGATGAGCTGGGCAAGCGTGAGGCCTTTAGTGCTCTTAGGGGTTCGGAAAGTGAGGACATATTCCTGGAGGATAATGACCCATTTAGCAACACAACCTTGTAGGAGCCGTCGGTTTAGGAGATAGACCATAGGGTTGGAGTTGGCGACAACTGTGGTATGACTGAGCAGAATGTAGTGTCGTAATTTTTGGACGGAAAGGACTAAAACTAGGGATAATCTTTCCTCGTATGGGTAACGTAGGGGTGGGCCAGACAAGGTCTGGTTGATGTAATAAATGGCATGCTCTTGGTGAGAGGCATCTTCTTGAATCAAGACTCCAAACACGGCATGTTCAGATGCCGAGACGTAAAGGATGAAGTCTTGAGAGAAATCCGGAGGGGAGATCAAGGGGGATTGTGTGAGAGCTTTCTTGAGGGCTTCGAATGCCGCTTCTGTTTGCTCATCCCAAGCAAAGGGTATGTGGGTACGAAGAAGGCATAAGAATCCATGAACTTTGGTGGCGTAATCAGGAATGAAGCGATGAAGGAAATTGGACCACCCCTGCAGACTCTGGAGTTGCCGAAGCGTGCGAGGAGAGGGAAGGTCTAAGATGGCTTTGACTTTCAGGGGATCAACAGTAATTCCGTTTTGGGAAACAATGAAACCCAATAACCGGCCTGCCGAAATGCAAAAGACACATTTGTGTGGGTTCAAGCAGATTTTATATTTGCGACAACGCAGAAAAACTTGCCGGAGGTCGTTAAGGTGGTCTGATCGTTTTCGGGAATGAGCTGTAAGGTGATCAAGATAGACTAGTAGGATATGGACCAAGTCGTGAAAATAATAGGTCATGGCCCGCTGGAAGGTGGCACCAGCATTTTTGAGGCCAAAAGGCATGACGCGATAAGCAAAGGTGCCCCATGGGGTGGTAAAGGCAATCTTGTACTGATCCTCCTTATGGATCTGAATCTGGTTGTATCCGAAAAAACTGTCCATGAAAGATAGGACCTCATGTCCCGCACACGCATCAATGAGTTGGTCAATGTATGGCATGGGGAAGTTGTCTTTGGGACAAGCTCGGTTTAAATCGTGGAAGTCAGTGCATACTCTAAGGGTGCCTTGCTTTTTGTTAATGGGAATGGGGTTTGAAACCCAGGTGGTATAAGCAATAGGATAAATGAATCCTGCTTTGCGAAGTTTCTCAACCTCGACCTTAACAGCGGGGAGCTTGGAAGGATGAATGGGTCGCTGTTTCTAACAAACGGGGGGTACATCAGGCCATGTGTCAATGTGGTGCTTTATAATGGTGGGGTCAAGACCTGGCATTTCAGTATAGGACCAGGCAAAGACATCATGAAATTCTTGGAAAAGTTTTTTGTATTCTCCAATCTCATGCTCACTGTAGGAGGCTCCTAAGGTAATGATTTCAAGGGCACCAGGTGGGTCAGAGATATCGATGTGGATGACGAGTGATATATTGGCCATGTTACCTTCCTCAAAGGCATTAGGAGCAGGAATAGGATCCTTAAACCAGTCGACTTTAGTAGGAAGGAAATATTTGGACTCGACCACAAATTGGGTGGCTGTGGTGGAGGAGGACTGTTCTGGGAAGAAGTAGGAACGATGGTGCATGTCTTCCCAGGGGTAATCAGGGGCAGTAAGAGCCTCTAGAATCTCCTCATCATTGCGGAAACTTTGAGTGGTCAAATCGTCTGACGAGGGAGTGGTAGTGGAAGAGATCATATAGATGGTGTTAATCTCTCTGGATGGGGGTGATATGGGAGGGTAGATCTCATCCATTGTGGTGGGTGCCGTCTCAAGGTCAAAATTATTCATCTCGTAAAGAGCTGCTTTGTAGTCTAGGAGATCAGGACAATGATGTGAGTAGTGGTCGTAAATACCGCATATGGCACAAGGGTGGTTGGTACGCAGTGATTTATCACGAGGCTTAGGGTTTGGATCTAGTTCGACAACCAGGATGTTGGGGTTGTCGTCAAGCATTTGCATGTGTTCTTGTAATGCAGTTAATTGTGGACATTGGTCAGTCAGATGGCCTAACTCATCACACAACGAGCATTTGGGGGGAGCACGAAACACGAGAGGGGGTTTAACTGCTTTGGGAGGGGGTACAACAGTGTATGGTTGTGGACCTTTGCCCCCAGTGGGCTTGATAAGAGGAGGGGGATTCGTAGATGACGAAGGGGTAGTGACACCGGGAGGTGGTTGATTAGTGGTGACAATGGGTTGCACCGATTGTAGGATGACATTCGGTGTTGGCGGGGGAACGGGAGGTGAAATATACCACACGGGCAATCCCAAGGTTAACTCGGGGAGACTAAGGGTAGCCATAACCGGAGTGCTTACTACGCCCGAGGGAGGGAATAGAAAGGGGATTGTGTGGATGGGTGTAACACCAATGTGACTAGGGACCAATGGTGGTTTAGGTAACAAGGGCAGTTGATTGTTGGGTGTTTGTGTATTATGGGACAGGGTACATAGGTTAGATACTTTGGGCGCTGGTGACGGGGGTGGAATGGATTGGAATGTAGAAGTCATTGCCGTGTCGGAGTAAAGGCCGGGTCCCACGGAGGAAACAAATGAGGTAGTTGCACCACAAACAGGTTGTTCAACCATGGGGAGAACATTTTCGGGTGCAGCGGGGGCCTTGGGATCGTAATAGGTGAGTTGGTCGACCTTGACCACGTGTCCATCATGGGGGAACATCATGGTACAAAAAAAGGATGAGGCAGCTGCCCGCATGGCATACATGTAGCTACGACCAAGTAGGAGGTTATAATCAAGTTGGGAATTGATGACCTCTATGTCAATGAGCACGGTTTTACCAGCCAGCTGGATGGGAACATTAGCTAACAAACCTTGGGGTTGAGCCGAATGGCCGTTGTAGGCTCGCAACGCAGTGGTGGACTGCTGGAGAGTAGGGGATCCCAACTTCTGCCAAACAAATGTAGACATAACGCATGTAGAGGCACCTTCATCGATAATGCACCGATGGATGACAAGATTCCGAATGGAAACAGAAACTTGGAATGCTAAAGTGGAAGGTAGGCGTGGTTCGGACTGGTCTGAATCGAATGCCATAAGTTGTGAATCATTGAGGTCAATAGCACCAATGGCAGAGAGAAAAGTCTTGCATTGTGAAGGACAGTTTTTTAAGACTTCTAAAGCAGACATGGCTGTGGGAGACTAGGCTAAGTCATCTACAATGCTGTAATTTGACGCAGCGTGAGCATTGGGGTTATTGTTGATGCGACGAAGTGGGAAGCGAGGTGCTTTAGAGGCACCATCGAGTGGAACCGGAGGTATACGTAACGTCTGATCAGTGGGATGAGCGTTAGTGTTTTTGTTGGTGGGAGGGTCTTCAGGGGTGGAGCCATATTGGTTCCGACGAGTTTGAAGGTTGACATCAGTGGATGACATCATTAACAAGTGGTGGGTACCTGAATCGAACATGGGTTGATCAGGAGCGGCATAAGTGATCTGTTGTTGTGGTGGCGCGTTGCCTTGAGGGGGAGCCAACGGCTGAGTGTTCACTACGCCTTGGGTTGGTAGGGGGTTTTGTAGCACCAAAGGTTGCTGCTGAGGGGGTGGGGGGTTCGGTGGTGCCTGAGGAGTCGCTTTCCCTTGACGATGGGCATCATCAGTCCAGAGTTACCGAGCTCGCTCCAAATGTGGGCAAGCATGTGTGTAGTGGCCATAGACCCCACAAATAGAACAAGGATGGTTTGTTCTGAGGTTATTACTTTTAGGCTTCTTGGGATGACGATCTGGATTCTGGTTGGGAGGAGCAGCTTTGTTATTATGTGGAGGATTGGGAGGTGGTGGACCTTGATGATTTTGTTGGTTGTTGCCATGGTTACGTCCTCTTCCACGGTTTTGTTGTCCACCTGGTTGTTTTGATGTTGGGGCTGATTGTGTTGTGTGTACACTTTCCCATAGCAATGTTGTGGACAAGAGGGTCCATGAGTGTGGTGAGTCTGATTCATTGGAGTGTAGGAAGTTGTCGCTCTAGAATTAGATGAATCCCTAGAGAGGTCTGGGGTATTTATGGTGCTCACCATGCTAAAAGGTTTAATTTGCGGTGTGACTTGGCCAATAATACCATCGGCGGCATGTGATGTCCCCGGCGCATCACCGCGTGAAGAATCACCTCGTGGGGCGTATGGTATGATGGTGTAGAGATAGCCTGATTGAGCATAAATTAGGTCGAATTGCTGAGCTTTTAGGATAGCTTCTTCCTCTGACTGGGGTCGTTCGAAAGCGATGTCTTTTGCTATGAGGGGTAGGAGTGATTTAAGGAACCAGTCCAAAAATATACAGTCATCCAGTTTAATTTTACATAGGCTACGATGCTTGCGCCACTCATGGATGTGGTCCGTGATGTGGGTAGCTATGTTTTGTCTGCAAGACAACAGTATTTCAACTCCTGCATCGTAACGTACAAGTAGCTGAAAAAACTGAAGGAAAGTGGAGGTGAGAGAAGTAAAAGTCTGGTGGGTCCCATGTGGTTGTTCGATGTACCACTTGGCTGTAGAGCCAGTGAACGTTCGTTGCAATAGTCTTAGACGAATGGAGTCATCCACTATGGAGTTAGATGAACACCATAGGTGAAAAGACATTATGTGGTTTTGAGGGTCCTCCCCAGGTTTTCCTTCAAACTTGGGTATGTCCGAGGGGAGCTTCGTAGGCATGGATGGCCATGTAGGGTTGTGCCGGATAGGATCATTGGTTAGCCTAGCTAAGTCTGGTAAGTTCAGACTAGCCATGTAAGGTAAACTAGCAGATGGGTGTGGTGTAGTGACTGGGACATAACTATTCATGGTGTCATTATGTAGTGCTCCAGTAGCCCCTAAGGGTATGCTAGGTATTGAAGGTATGTGTCCTCCAACTGCTATGGTTTGGTATGGACCAGCGTTTCCAAGTGCAACATGGGTTACACCGGGGTTAGGAACAGTGCCAGGAACTCCTGGGATCTGGGCTGTGGTAATGACAGGTGGTGTGATTCCTATGTTTGGCATACCCATAATAGGAGGTAGTCCCGTGTTGGACATACCTAAAGGTGGAGTGTTCCCCATATTAGGCATTCCTAGAGGGGTTTTTGTTACCATGGATGGCACGGTAGTAGAAGGGTTTGTGGATGTATCTCCAATAGTACCGGTAAAAAGTGGGTCGTATTGTGTTCCAGCCATGAGTTTGGTTGGTAATAATTCAGTAGGGTTTTTAGATTCAGCCTCAAAATCAGATGTGATGTGAGGCATGTCAAAATCGGATGACTGTATGTTTGGTCGATGATGTGTCGAGTCAAGGGATAAGGCTCGACGTTGGTGATGTGGAGAGCCAAGTAGACTAAACTCAGAGGTTCACCCTGAAGACGATGAGATCGTCTGAAATTCTCAATGGTGAGAAATAAAATTTTCAGTGTAAGGTGGTGATGTAAAAAACTCGAAACCCTAATGCAACAATAAGTGCAAAAAGGGGAGTGAAAATAAAGGCTCTCAGGCCAAAAATCAACCTCAAAAAGCAATTATTATAGCAGCTATGCTATAATAAGTGGAGGGATGCAACAAAATTGGTCAAAATACCAACAGTCAAATAGTTTCTAGAAAAAAAAGAGGTGCTACTAGACCAAAGGTGGGTAATGTATCATGCAAACACCTAACTAGAAGTATTGTGAGTCAACAAACGATATTCTCTGCCAGGTGATGAAATCCAAGTTAGACAATATAGAGTGTTGAATCAACAGCTAGATATCCCCCTACCAGGAGGGACACCAGGTAGACAATCCTAAAGAGTGGCAACTTGGATACCCCGTTCATGACACGTTCAGAAAAGGTGAATCTACCGTTTGGTCCTTTTACCATAGTACCCCCATACAGGGATACCCCGAGAACTGTGAAAGGTAGCCTTCGGTTACTGAATGGATTTCGGTATTCCACTCAGGACTCCAGAACCATTCTGGCGACTTCAACCCTCCTAGGGGAGAGGCCCTCTGATAAACTAGTTATGACCATGCCAAAAAATACTAGGGGATTTTGGTTCCCTAATGGACAACAGCTATGTCTCAAATGTAATAACTGAGGGGTGTTATTGGAACACCTATCCCCTCAATTCTACCTAACTACAAAATTCTTTTAAGTGCTCCCCAAGTGGGGTTAAAAGTTTGTTGAGTTTAAGGTAAATTTTAAGGCTCAGTTTAAATTATGTGGTAGAGTGGGTGCAAGTGTGGTATTTAAACTGAAATTGATTTGCCTCGCTTGGGCGATTTTACAAATAAAAGAAAAGACACTTCCAGTTTTTGCAAAAAATAAAGGCGTTTTTGAAATGTAAATGCTTGAAAAACTATTCAAAAATAATGGATCTTTAAAATAATTTAAAGGGAAGCAAATAACATAAATACCTCAAGAAATAAATGGATCTCTTTAAAAATTGCTTGGGCAAAGTATCAAGCAAATAAACAGTAAAACCTTGATCTAGCTAAAATGCTGAAAAATCTCTCTTTCAATTTCTGAAAATTTTGTAAAAAGACTTTTTTAAAGGAGCATTCTAAATAGTGAAAGATTTTTTATGGCTGTAAAAATGCAGGAAATTTAATACTGTAAAATATGCTAAATGGGCAGAAAATACAGCAAAAAATATTTTTCAAAAAATTAGCCGAACTGAAAAAATTTGCATCGCGAGTTTCAGGAAAACAGTCACAATGGGCCGCACGGGTTTCAGCCGCGAAGCCGCGATGTGCAGTGCAGATTCCTGTGACACAGTCGCGATGGGCAACACAGGTTTCAGCCGCGATGTGCAGCGCAGGATTTTGTCACACAGTCACGATGTGCAGTGCGGAAAATGGCCGCGAAGCCACGATGTGCAGCGCGGGAATTGGCCGCAAAGCCGCGGCGAGCCGCGTGGAAAAAAGCCTCAAAGTCGCGATGAGCCGCGCGACTGTCAGGAAAAAAACTGCGAGGCGAAAGCCAAAAACAGACGCCAAAAAATGAACCTGAAAATGGAAATTTCGGGCTATTAATGGCAAATAGAATGGGCCAAGATCTAGAACAGCAATGGATCTGCTGTCTAGGATTGCAGATCTATGAATTAAACTGACTAAAACTAACAAAAACTAAGATCTAACGCAAAAAACTGAGATCTAAGAATTCGAAGCCAGTAGAGTCGCCAAAAACTGTTGGCTTGGTTTTGCAACCAAGCTTAGTGCAATGGGTACCTATCAACAAGTGATAGCAGTCTTAATAGAAATAAATAACAAACTACTTTAAACTATATTAATCATGGATCTATATGAAATAGATAAGCAAACAATGGAAATATTATCGAAAGCAAAACAATTGACAATATGTAAAAAATTATTTTTGTATTAAGAATAGGGGCAAGCAAGTGCTTGCAATGGTAATACCTCCAAGTGGTGAAGATTGTTGAGCAACTTCCAAGGTGAGTAGCTCCAAGCTCCAAAGGTCTCTTCTCCAAGATAGCTACAATGGTCAAAAGCTCATGAGAGATTTTGACAGCATGAGGATAGGATGATGGATGGATGGAAAGTGAGGAGCCCCTACCACCTTTTTATAGTTTTTGGTGGTGGGGAATACCATTATGGTTTTGAGGAAACCAATGGTATTGACCAACATGGTTTAGGTACCTTTTCCCTCATTTTTCCTTTTTTGAATATTTTGAATATTTTTATTCCCTTTTTAATTTTTTTGGGAATTTTGGACCCTTTTTTAGGGTTTTTAATGCTTTTTGAGGAAAAATATTCATTTTGAGTGGAAAAATGGGTGTATTAAGGTCTTTTGGTGACCTTTTGGTGGCTTTAGAGGCTTAAATGGTGAAAAAGTGGACAAATGGGTTATGTGAATAAGGAAATGAGCTAGTGAGCACCTTTTGGGTGTTAACAGAAGTGAACTTGGTATCCCTGTCAGAAATTATTGCCTTAGGCAATCCATGTAATTTGAAAATTTCCTTCATGAAAATATTTGCAATGGCATCGGATTTATGTGTGGACTTAACCGGTATAAAATGTGCTTCCTTTGTTTACTTGTCCACCACCACCATGATGGAATCATGTTGTCTCACCGTCACTGTCATTGGAAAACCTGTAATAAAATCCATGGAAATTACTTCCCACTTCCATTTCGGAATTGGTAATGGATGCAATAAACCTACTGGGTGTTGGTGTTCAACCTTCACCTACTGACATTTCATGCACCTAGAAATGTATTCAGCGATGTCCTTCTTCATCCTCGGCCATAAATAATTTTTTCTTGCTGTAGCAATTGTTTTTTGATATCATGGGTGACCGGAGTATGGAGCTTTATGGATTTCATCCATAACAATCCTCCTCAAATTTTCCACATTTGGAATATAGGTTCTATTCTTATAAGTAAGGAGTCCGTCTTCTTCCAAATGGTCTCCTTCATACTTCTTTCCAAGATCTTGCTACTGCAATTTGTCCTTTATTTGCACATACACTTCATCCTCAACAATATGGTTAACAATCTGCTGCCTCAAATCTGGTTGGCAAGTGCTAAGTGCTGCCACATGAATTTCATGTACTTTCTTGCTGAGTGCATCAGCCACCTCATTTTCTTTCCCTTTTATGTGTTTGATTTCAAAATCAAATTCACACAAAAATTCCAACCATCTAGCTTGCCTAGCATTCAAATTTGGCCGATCAAATAAGTATTTCAGACCACAATGGTCTATCCTTAGCTCAAATTTCCTGCCAATTAAGTAATGCCTCCACATCTTTAAAGCATGTACTATGGTTGCAAGTTCTAAATCATGAGTAGCATATTTTTTCTCATTCTCCTTCAACTTTCTCGACTCATAGCATATCACATGGTTGTCTTGCATAAGAACTCATCCAAGTCCTTGATTACATGCATCAGTACACACCACAAAGTCTTTTTCTGGGTCTGCAATTTTCAAAATTGGTGCACTCGTAAGAAGATTCTTCAACTGTTGGAAACTTTCCTCAAATCTTGGTGACCATTCAAACATTATCCCCTTCTTTTGCAAAGAAGTGATTAGGTTTGTGACCTTGGAGAATCATTCAATGAACCTCTGGTAGTAACCAGCAAGGCCCATAAAAGATCTCACATCTGTCACATTCCTTGGAGTTGGCCAATTCATAATGGCTTCAATCTTCTCATGGTCCACAGATATTCCTTCGTATGCGATAATGTGACCTAAATAATGAATTTTATCTTTATAAAACTCACATTAGCTTAACTTTGCATATAGCTTATGCTCCCTTAGCAATTGCAATGTCATTCTAAAGTGTTCTTCATGCTCTTCTTCATTCTTAGAATAGATGAGAATGCTGTCTAGAAAAAAAGGACAAACTTGTCCAAATACTTGCTAAAAACACTATTCATGAGACACATGAATGTAGCTGGTGCATTTGTGAGACCAAATGGTACCACCACAAACTCATAGTGTCCATACCTTGTTCTAAAGGTTGTCTTATGAATATATTCCTCTTTGATTCTTACCTGATGGTAACCTAACCTTAAGTCAATCTTTGAGAATACCTTTGCTCCTCTCATTTGATCAAAAAGGTCATCAATTCGGGGCAATGGGTATTTGTTCTTCACCGTGACTTTGTTCAACTGCCTGTAGTCAATACATAGCTTGAGTGTTCCATCTTTATTTTTCATAAATAGAACAGGTGCTCCCCATGGGGACACACTTGGCCTGATATATTTCTTTTCCAACAACTCTTGTAATTACATTTTCAATTCTAGCAATTCCAGTGTACTCATCCTGTAGGGTGTCTTAGACACTGGTGCGGCTCCTGGCACAAGTTCAATTGTAAAATCAATGTCTCTCTTTGGAGGAAGTCCCGGAATCTCATCAGGAAAAAACATCCCTGAATTCTTGCAATACATGGTAGTCCTCCAACTTAAGAGTTTCATTCTCTGTTGCCTTCAAAACATGGGCTGCATACAATTGACAACCTTTCCTAAAGAACTTCTTCAACTGCATGGATGAAACCTCCCTAACAGAAGTCACCTTTGGAATTCCTTTTACAACCCTTGGGTTTCCTTCTTCGTCCATGCATTCAAAAGTTTTATTGTAGCAGTCAAGTTTAACCCTATGTGCTTCTAACCAATCCATTCCAATGAGAATGTCGTAGGAACCAAGTGGCAAAATATTCAGATTTGTATAAGTGAACAGCCCATCCATCTCTAATGGACATTTCTCTACCATTTCACTAAACTTTCTCTTGGTTCCAGTGGCTAGTTGAACTAACCAAGATTTACTATGATTTGATTTCTTAAAAGCACAAATCTCAACAATTTTAGGGGTGATATAACTGTGAGTAAATCCAGGATCAATCAAAATAGAAACAGACTGCTTAGCAATCTTACCTTCAACTTCAACCACAGTTGATTGATGATCTGCCTAGCGGTCATCTAGTGCTACATAGATTCTAGGGATTGTCCTCGCCACTTGACCCACAGTTTCAGCTCCTTGGATGTTGTGAACTTGATTTGCATTCCCATTCCGATGTGGACAGTTCCTAAGCATGTGGTCTCCTCCACAACTCCAAAATTGAAGTGGTTCTCTTGGCTCCTTTGGATCTCTTGGCTTCTCTCCTATCATCCTAGTTGGCTTAGTCACAACTTGTGATGGATGCCTTTGTTGATTACTTGTATGAGGAGGTTTGAAACCTTTCTTCCTTTGGTCAAACTTCTCATTCTTCTTGTCCTTCCATGCCTTATGGAAATCATTTTTTATTTTGTTTTGATCATAGCAATACTTGGCCTTCCTTATTGCCTCCTCTAGAGTTCAAGGCTCATCAAACTCAATCCTATCTTTATATGACTGAGGTAGCCCAATTAGAAAATGCTGAATTTTCACCTTAGCATCTTGAATATACCTGACATACCTCAGCAACTCCAAGAACTTGTTTGCATACTCTTCCATGGTCAATTGTCCCAATTTCAACTCATGGAACTCTTTGATCTTATCATCATAGTACCTATCAGAGAGGTACTTCTGTTTGAAATATTTCTTGAACTGCTTCCACACAATTCTTCTTTCATTGATCTTCCTCACTTGTCTAATGTGTTCCCACCATATAGATGCTCTTCCATTCAAGTTGAAGATGGCGACCCTTGCCTTCATATTTCCAAATTAGTCTTGGACTTGGAAATACTTTCTCATCCCAAGAAGCCAAGCTTCAGCTTCTGACCAGACTTTACCTCTCCATCAAATATAGGAGGTTTTTCCTTCTTAAATTCTCCATGTGAATTGTTCTTGTGATGCCTCTTCCTCTTACTCTTGTGAGATGAAGAGCTTGAACCTTCAATGGATCCTTCAGAGTCAGAGGATCCACTAGAAGAGATTTCTAGAGTATATGTTATGTCTCTAGAAACTCTTCTTGAGCTATTA
The DNA here is from genome assembly GCA_027924585.1 of Larix kaempferi. Taxonomy (NCBI): domain Eukaryota; kingdom Viridiplantae; phylum Streptophyta; class Pinopsida; order Pinales; family Pinaceae; genus Larix; species Larix kaempferi. The sequence goes on from BSBM01000955.1 coordinate 5,045,827, forward strand.
GTCCTCTTGCGGGAATTCCTCCTTGAACTACTGCCACTCCTTTCTGGATTTGATGTCTGATGTCCAGGATTAATTTTCCATTGGATGTCTGTCAAACTCTACAGCATGGCTACGTTCAACTGATTTTGTTCTTCTTGAGCTTTAATCATCCTTTCATTATCTTCTTTGCAACTTTGCAACTCCACCCTTAGGCTCCTCATGGTGACTGTAATATCTGGGGGAGTCTCCTGATTTATTCTCCCATTGGATTCTGTTTCAGCATTCTCAACATGTATGTTGTCCCCCATGGCATTTGTCTCAAGCTCATAGGGATCATGTGCATCATCCATGATGTTGATATTCTTGGCCCAACGAAGACCAAAACTTTCCAATTGCACTTATCTAGAATGTTGCTTTGATGTGACTATAATTCTGCAAAACATGTTTATAAACACAACTGTTAGCTGCATTATAATATCATGAATTGGTTGCATGTATATGGGAAAATCCGATATTGACAACCTTGTCCATTCATAAACTTTCTCACAATCAATGACTGTCTCAAGGGGAGGACTGTCTTAGGGGGACAACGAGGGCACCTGAAAATCTCAGTGAAAAGCTGTTGTATTTTCCCTATTTGGTAAACTTATCGAATTATTCTCTACCCGTGTCGCAAATGTTAAGGTTAAAATTGTCGTCGGTGGCGTGGATTTTAACGTTTAAATTGTTGCGGGTGGCACGGATCTTAACGTTAAAATTGCCGCAAGTAACGCGGATCTTAATGTTATTTCCGCCATGGGTAGCACGGATCTTAACGTTAAAATTACCGCAGGTGGCACAAATATTAACGTTAAAATTGCCACTAGTGGCGTAGATCTTAATGTTATTTTCGCCGTGCGTATCGCAAATTTTAGCGTTATTTTTGCTGCCACGTGTCGCAAAAATTAACCTTAACTTCACCACACGCATCGCAAAATTAACCTTAACTTTTCCATGTGCATCACAAAATTTAACATAATTTCACCGCTATGTCGCAAAAAGTTAGCCTAATTTTCGCCGCCGCATGCGCAAAAAGTCAGCCTCATTTTAGCCGTCGCAACCCTTAGGAAAAATTTCGAAAACACTGAGAGAAAATTTAAAATTTTTCCTTCTTCTTTCTTCGATGATCATTGCTTAATAGGAGGTGACTTTTCCTCTACAAAACTCTGCAAACTATTCAACTTAGCCGTTTAGGCCCAACGTTGCAACCTGTGGTGATAAAAAAGGGATCTTCCCTTGTAATTGTGATCATACTTGGCTGATAGAGGCCCAATGCTATAGCCTATGGCTCTTATACCACACTGTCAACTCCCATCCCATCAGACCAAGCAAGGGAGAGAACATGACACTAAATCCAAGAAACTAGCCCCACATCCATTAAGTAAAAACTCATTGATAATAAAAGACATATACATATGCATATTGTAATTAAACACAATAGAATTAAAATCATCTACATATCTAACATTCATTCAACCATTTCCATGAAAGACATTAAATAAATACATTGTATAATTTAACACATGAGAGTATTTATCTTAAAACAAAGTAGTCCCGAGCAACTGGCTATGCAACTGCAACGTTCCACCCAACCATAGGCCAATTGTGCTCATCAATCTCTCAGCACAATTGCCACCCCCGAGATGGGCATGATTTATACAAGGAAAAGGGAACAACAAACTTACACATAGCCAAATATACACCAAAATCAGCCAAGCCAATCCACAGTTGAGTTTATTAGGATGCTAAGGCAAAGGGAGGGAATGAATTGCTAAGCTAGTGAGCTCAAGCACATAGCCATGGATACCTCTACAAGATCTATCTAGCTTGGCACCCACAATGCCTACACACCCCACTCAAGGAAGTATTCCCTTCACCAATACACAGTCCCTCAGGCCATACCTTCCATTCTAGTGTTGTCCAAGGTGTGCATAGAAGAGTAGCCAGCCCTTTTGATCTTTCTGAGAGGTTACTCCCCTCACTAGGTTTATCAAGCCAATTCTGTCCACTTCCACTCCAAATTTCTTTCTCACAGGTTCAAACCAAAGCAGGGATGCACAAAACAGCAAAATCACAAGTGTTGGGCATGAAGAAAACGTTTTTACAGTGAGATGCCCAAAATGGGGTTTCTACCAGTTCAGAAAAATGTGGGCAGCCAAAAAAAATGAAAAGCTAAATGAGGAAACAACCCTGGGAAGCCAAATCCATTTTCAAAAAAGCGTCCATGGACATTCTGGGGCAAAAACAACCTCCATAACAACCCCAAATCATGGTCCTCCTCTCCCAGCCACTATGTAACACAAAAACGAGATCCCAGCCATGGAAAAATGTAGGAAAATGATGAAAAATGTGATGGGGAAATCCCCAACTAGCTCAGCCTACATGAGAGAAAAAATTCCATTGGTGATAGATGGCTTTAGGCACCATTTCGTGGGTGTTTTATTGCCCAAGAAGCAAAACTACGAATTCCCAGGTTGATGGCTTGCCCATGCATGAAATTGGCTGCCATACCTCTTCATTCCCAAGGCATTAACTACCTCAACCAACTCTTGGAAGACTTAAATGATTGGGTGTATAAGTAAAAATGGATAGTTGGTGGTTTATGTATTTTCTCAATGAAATTTGGCTTAACACTATTGGATCAAGGGTTTGAATAATTTCCCCTCCCTATTCCTTGTAAAATCATACCCCCATCTCTTTATTGCATTGCATAGCTAGTTGTGGGTATTTCATTAAAATTTGTATTTACATGATGTCTTAATTTACATTGTGCCTATCTATCACAAGAACCATATGCATCTATTTTAATTGCTGATACATAAAACGCTAAATCGATGGCGGGGCCTTGGCCTTGAGCTTCTCACCATGATTTAATAACGATATTTACATCATTTACAATTTTAATGCAATAGGGTCAAAATCGGGATATTACATGGGTAATGCCTCTTTCATCTTGAAATCATAGGTCCATCCTTTGCATACCCCTTAGTACCATTTTTACCCCTAACTTGACCTAGTGGGCCCCATTTCAACCATTTTCCACTTTTTAAGGAGTGGGCCCCACTTGTGTAATTTGCGTGGTACTAGATCTCTTTAGATCTATCTAAACCTCATAAGTGGCCATAGTCATTCATTGGTTGAAACATTTGTCACCCCTTAAGCCTCTTCAACCACACTTAAACCCTTGGTTCCACTTAACTTTCATAGATCTAACTCACCATTGGTCTCCTTGATTTACTTTACACTTTTCCCTAGGAACCTTTGGGTTAGCTAGTCTTCATTGATTGGCTAGGGTCTCCCCCTTGATCTTGATTAGTCTTGATCTAAAGTGAAGAGTGCCTCGGTTGACATGACTCCCAGCTTGCATTGGGAACCGTGGCATCTCTTGGGTCACCTCTTTAGTTGTCCAACACCTCTACCATCCTGTATGGGATACCTTTAGGGACAACTACAAGTTGTGTAATAAAAATTTTGGCGTCGTTTCTAGGGAGGTAGAGGCTTACCTTAGGTGTCTGTGAGTATCCATGCATAACTCATATCTTATCACATCCATATTAATCCAGATGGTTATCATTTCAATCCTTAATTAAACATAGCCATCTATTTGTCACTCATTTTCTCCCCACTTTTTAACGACATACATCTTGGTAGAATATTTTTAACGTCTACCTGGTGACTTCAAATCATGACTCTGTTGAGGAGCGACCCCATGAGCATCCTTACAACCTTAGAAGTAAAATTAATCTAAATCAATCAGAAGGAACCCCGCTTGTTTATCATAGAAGAGATCCCAAAGTCCAATCATCTAATTTATTTTGGAAAATTGTTAACTCTGATTCTCCAAACCGATTCTTGGGATCTCCTTCAAATAATTTGGTTCCTCCTTCATATCCTAATCCTAATCTTAACATAAGTCCAGCAAGTCCAATGGTTGGAACAAATCAACCTAATCCTCCAAACAATAATCAAACCAACCCTCTTGTTACTCGTAGATTTGGAAATAAGGCAAAAGATTCACCCTTAGATTTTTCCCAAGTCCTTGGTGCCCCCCATGATATGCCCGACAAGTAGTTTGAAAATATCCCAAAGTTTAATGGGAACTGTGCGACCTCCATTGAGGACCACATTGAAAATGTATGGGCTCACATGGAAGCCTATGGGTCTGAAGGAGAAGATTTGTTTATGAGAGGGCCTTTTGCATCCTTGGAGGGTGATGCTCGTAAATGGTTTGACCATTTTCCCGCATCATCAATCACAGGATATGATGCCTTCACTAATAAACTTAAGCATAAGTGGTCTGTCAAATTAGATGGGTGTTTCCTTTTAAACCAACTTTTTGACATCAAAAAGAAAGAAAATGAGTCCATCCATGAATTTAACCTTCGCTTTGATAAGTTAGTGGCCAACATTCCAGATAACATTAGGCCTCCTGAGAAAGGTATTTTGATTCATTACCTCAATGCATTTGAGGGATACCTTCGCTAGCACCTTAAAGATAAAGACCCTAAGGATTTAAAAGAAGCACAAGATAATTCTAGAAAGGCTAAGTCAAATGCTACTTCCATGGCGAAGCAAAATTTCATTGACCTGATTAATGCATCATCTTCTAGATCTGAGCCTAAGTCTAAAAAAGGGAAAGAGCCTAGTAAGGATCCCAATGAAATGATGGAGAGCATGCATGAAATGATGAAGAATCTAACTCTCCTAACTATGGATTTATGTAAGAGCAAAGAGTTGGAAAGGTATAGGAAACCATATGGCCCAAATCCTTATTGGAACCATCAAAAGAAGCCTAATGAAGGAGATAAAAGAAACCCTATGAGCCAAACGTCACTTGAACCTACTGTTATTAACTGGTCAAAATAGCAAAAGGTGGATAATCCTGAGTATCTCACTCATAGTGAAGATACTCCTGATTCTCCAAAGAACATTAACTGGGTTGATAAATTATATTTTGATAAAGACTTTGGAATAATTTTGATCAATCACAAAGAAGATTATATGGAAGAACCTAGTCCTAGTTTTCCCATCTACGCCATTGAACAACCCAGTAGTAGTGGTCAAGCTCCTCTTAGAACTTATCAACAAAGAAAGGATGGCCAAAATCCTACCCCTTTTATTGAAAAGAAAAGCAGTGAGCTGCCTAGCCCAGTGAGTGAGCCAATTCCTCTTCCTGAGTATGACTTAGATATCAACATTGAAAGAGAATTGGAAAAAGTTGTGCACAACATCCCACTCACTGAATTAATGAAGATCCCATCAATACAAGAGCAAGTGGTAGAATTTCTCAAGAGTATTCCTGAGACTATCACAAGTAATGATGGAGATCCATCTCTTCTAGACTTATCACCTAGTGTCATGGTTGAAGAAGAAGAGGATCCTCCCATTAACATCTAGACTTCTTTATATGAGAGGAAGAATGGTGGCCACCAACCTTTTTATCTTACACTTTGCATTGGTGACACCCTTCTTCATAAATGTATGTTGGATTCTAGTGCCTCCATGAATGTTATGCCTTTTCAAGCAATGCAAGCCATGGGATTAAAAATAACTAGGCCTTATGGGAATGTGTGTGGAATTGACTCTAGACCAGTTCAAGTTTTGGGTTTAATAAATAACTTAAGAGCTGATTTATTTTCATGCCCTGATATATCCATGCTAATGGACATAGTGGTCATAGATATACCCCCAGCTTATGGAATGCTTCTTTGTAGAAAGTGGTATGTTGGACTGGGGGGACATCTTCAAATGGATTTATCATATGCTACTATCCCCAACTCTGATGGGTCATTAGTTAGGGTCTATCGGGAGCAATTTTACGATGGTCACCTCGAGAGTTATGAGGATGGTGTAAGGAACAGTTATGGCGAGGGTGAGTTATTACCTGAGGGTATCTTTATGGTCATGGGTAGTCATAAAGAGGATTCTAGTGCAGGAAGAGAAGATATTTGGAGATCCTTTGGTGATGATAGTTCTTCTGAGGAAGAAACGGAAGGAACTATTGTTGTTAGAGAAATGAACCTTAATTTGCTTTGTGGAGAAGTATCAGAAGAAATTAGAGCTTTGAACCAACTTAGTGATGAAGAGCCACACATTGATCAAACTAAGCCCATCACTGAAACTAAGCCCATCATGGAAAGGCAAAGGCAGGGGCTTCCTCACATCATTTCTTGGGAAAACAACAACGAAGGGACACATCCTTCTCACAATAAGGGAAGTGATGAAGACACAACTGAGTATCATTTTACTAATGTTCCCGATCATTTATCCCATATGTCTTTGGAATATCGAGTATTAAGGAAAGTGAATGACAACTCCATGATTTGGCAAGAACATGCCTTGATACATGATGCTCTTGGAGAATATTTTTCATTGAACAACCTAGCCATTTTTCAGGAAGATCCCCATGCCAACATAACAACCAATGAGGATAGTTTGTCTTTGTTATATCCATACATCCCTAGTTTTCTTATTCCCTGTGAGTTACCTATTGGTGAAGAAAGTATCATACTCTACTGATATATTTCACACATCTACTTCTTCACCGACATATTTAGACACGGAAGCTTAGAGCACTTCTAGCATGGTTCTGAGTCATCCGTTATTTCCCACTGATCACCTGACAGCTTTAGAGAGCATGCTTGTTCCTGTCCCATATGGAGAAGGTAGTAGTAGAAGTGTTGAAAATAAAAACCTACCATCTTCAGTATGTATGGAGGAAGAAGAGGATGTTGTTAGGGACTTTTGGACTGTGGGAGAGAATCCAAAGTATATTATTCACCCACGGGTCGAAGAACCAAGAGTTGAGTCTCCTAGGAGAAGAGTGATTCAGGAAGTCCTTGTTGGTAGGGTAGCCATTCCTTTATATGGTGGACCTCACAGGTTTGATGCAATTCCTCCCGATAGGAATTCGAGGATAGTGACACCTCAACCTCAGTGCAATTCTGATATCCGGCCCATTCCCATTCGTAATGTTGAAACCATCCCTGAGTCTGTAAATCGTTGAATGTTTGGAATTAGTGATAGGGTCGTTGTTCCTAATGATTTATTTTACATACGATCTAGGGGATCCAGTGATTTTTTGGTTGGACCACTCATTGTTGAGCGTTGCATTGATGATGTGTGTTTTCTCACTACTAGGACTGGTCAGCATATCATGCTACCTATCAACCAGAGGGACTTAAGGGATTATCATCCCTAACTCTGTTTGAGTTAGGACTCTGCTTTCCTATTTAGAGTAGCTAGGTCTTTGAATAAGCTCATTTGAGCAGTAGGATTTGTGTGCTTCTTTCCTTTCTGTGTGCTGAGTATTGCGTTCTTTCTTTTTCTTTCTAAGTGCTCTCTGCTGAGTTGTCTTCTTGAGTTTTGAGTATTTTTTTTTCTTCTATGTCAGTTGAGTTGAGTATGCCTTCTTGAAAAATACTTCCTTCCTCCTACACAGAAAAATTAATAAAATTTACATGTTATGTTAGTATTTCCATTTATGCATTTCGGTTTATGCTATAGAATAGATTTCATTTTCAACATTTATTTTGTATTTTATCCCGTACATGCTTCATGAGGTATTCTAGTGGCCATGCGCGCAGATACAGGTGCATAATAAAAGTTGAAAGCAAGGATGATGAGTTACTAGATTGAAGATTGATGTAGAGCAGTTCGAGACCAAATATTTTGAGGTTCTCAAGCACTCTCTCCCTTAGAGCACTTGTCCCAGCTAGAGCTAGATGTTATCACACCATAGTAGCTGGGCTACTATTCTTGCTGAGCAGATATGTGCACTTTTCAGAGCTGTGCTTTTATAGAGATATGTTATGATGAGAAGAGTTATTTGAGATAACTCATAGATCAGAGTAGTATATATATCATATATTGAGTAGACCTTATGCCAAGGCTGAGCCTTGAGAGCTTATATTTGATGACTGATGTGACCTTCTGTTTCATATAGTTTCAGTTCAATGCCTAGAGTTCTGGATGTTATTATTGCAGCAGTGTTTCAGTTGGTTATGGATGATGATTATTGATATGATATGATGTGACCTATGGACTTGTGATTGTTATAATGGATTATTATCTTGTTGTTGTAGTAATATTCAAAGCATTGACTTGGTATATGAATCATGATTTGGTAGTACTACCTAAATAATAAAATGAAGTACCTTGGATGATTTTATAAAATATAAAACTGGATGTATTACTTGCACTCTAAGGTTTTCTGAAAATACTCATTGGTTTCATTACCCTCCTTTGAGCATGGGTATGGTCTTTCATGACATCTTTGTTTGCTAGCCTAGGCACCACATTCACTTGACTCCATCCATCCATGACCTTCCTTATTCTGGCTTTCACCTTGACTTGCCTTCTTGACTGCTTGATATGGAGGAATTCCCCATTTCTACCTCTATGTTGCACCGCATCAACGTTTGTTTTGTGTCTTGGCTCTGAGTTGGTGACAGAACTTACCTTTGGTGAGTTGGATTTTATGCCTAGATCACTATAGTCAGTAGCTTCGATGTCTGGCTTAGCACGGAATTCCCTCTAGGCACATGACTTGTTGTTGGCTTAAACTGAAAGCACATGTGCTACTTATATTGGAAATCTATTATGAAATCCTGTCAACTTAAAATTCTAGAATGTGTTTTTCAACACACGTGAATAAAGGCTAAAGCAATGAACTTCTAAAATACTCCACAAAGGGTATAGAAAGGTCTACAAAGAAATGGTTACACAAATGCTATATCTAGATATTGTTGAACTCATAAATGTAAATATGCCCCGGATGCAAGCTGCAATTAGTTGTGCTTTTTAGTGCATGTGAAATTCCAGAGGGGTCATATAGGCTAAAAATGCCATGGAAATGAAATGAATGATACTAATGAACCTAGATCAACTTGATGTAAACATGATGCCTAAGCTGAATAAACACTCTCTAAACAACTTATCCATTTGTGAGGCACTGCCATTCCCTTTTTATTTTGTCTAGCACAAAGTGTAGCTTCCCCTCTCCCTATCCAAAGTGTCACTTAGTTGAGTTGAGCAAGTCATCCCTTTTTACCTAGCCTTCTTCTTAGCCTTCACCCTTTGCTAGCAGTTAGGTCATGTCAGTTGAATGAGTATGTATTTAAAGCTTTTGTGCAAATAAATTATAAATAACAATGAAATATATATGTATTAACTGCCAATCGATGATGTTAATACTTTGAGTTAAGCTGTGAATATGATTAAAGGAACATGTCTTGATATTTTGTTATAATCTAGTCCTTGGTTGCATTTTGACCTAGTCAAACATAGTTTGACCATGGTCGTTCTTGGGATCCATGATGAGATGGATCACTTGTGCTTATAGATGTTGATCTATGGTCCCACATACACCTATTTGATGATTCCATATGTTGGACATATGCTTCTGATGATGATTGATGCAGTTGGTCACTTTTATTATTATTTCCAGATCATCATATTTTACACTGTCCAGGTATGGTGGACCCTACATATGACCCCACAGGTCATCATATGGTGTATGAGTACTCATATCTGGTATATTTGGGTCTTATGGATCCATTGAGACAATAATATTTCAATACCGGGCACTCTCAGGCATGATAGAAGTAGTTATCCACCTGTTGACCAGTTTGGGCATGCTGATCCAGCCTGTCCAGCGGAGGCATTGGAGGCAATTCGTTTCCTAGGGAGCTGCAAAGAAAGGGCATGGTCTAACCACTTGTTTTTACCATTATACCCCCCTACTAGACAACCTGGTACACTTAGTTTGACAGCGTAGTCACCCTGGACTGAAGTTTGGGGCACTTTCAGGGTTTTTAGGAGGATTAAAAAATGGAATAAGAAGGTCACTAAGGAATTTGATTTGAGAAATTGAGGCAAGGTTTTAGCAGTTGGTCTTCTTAGAGGTCATCCATGGTGAACCCCCCTTCTTCCAGATTAGTTGGCATCAGTCAATGGGGTCCATAGTGGCTATAGGAGGTCTTTTACTGCATGTCTCTCTCATATTATGGAGACAGGATTTGATCATTTGTGTTACTTGGACATGTCATAGACTTATATTTTATATTATTGTGCCATGGGGACATGCTAGTGAAGGAGATTATTGCCTCCTAGCCCCACCATGTGCTCCTAGTGTCTTGTCCATGTCATATGTTGTGGCTCCATTTCATATAGCCACCCTTTAGGTGTGACGCCACTCTCATTAGAGACATTTTAGGCATGACGTCGCCGTCCTTTTGAGTGCTCCATGTGATATTATGTATTGGCTCATCTTAGTCGTTGATTAGATTGTTATATCTTTTGATCTCAACCACTAGTTTTAAAAAGTGGTTTTGTGGTTTAAGGTTTTGGTCTTTATTATCCTATAAAAGGAGGAGACCCCCCTATTGTAAAGGCACCTTTAGAGCTCTTTATTATCTCTTGTCTTGATGGATTCTTTTGCAAGTTGAATATACAATATTTTCTCTATGTATCATTTGTGGATCATGGGCTACTAGTTGTTTTTCTATAGGGAGGCCGAATTGATGAGGAGGATTATTTGAAGGAGGCTATTGTTGGGGGGACCCACATATCTTCTCTTGGGTTGATCTTTGTGACAGGGAGTGTCATTATTGTATCTTTGTGACATAGTTGATTCTTTCTATTACATCTCTTCATCATTTTTATAATTCTTTTACTTGGCTTGTTTCTAACTTGATCTTGTCTTGTAGGAGGAGGACGATTTGGCTATCCTTGGAGGACGTCATTTTGGCTTGGAGCACTAGATCTCACTCTTGAATATACACATAGGGGGACTTCTATCAATTTTTAAAGTGGCCACAAGCAATTGAGGTATGTTCTACAAGGTATGTACCTAGATCCATTCATTCTTCTTCATTGGTCATCAAACCCTCATAATCAAAACCCTCATTTTACATTTTTATATATCTACTTGGATCTAACTTGGCTTTGGGGATAACATTTAAAACCCACCTATATAGAATCCACAACAATTCGGATCTATAGTTTGGTATTGATTGGCCTCCATTTGACCCACTTGCCAAGGCACCTAGCCCTCTTTGAGGCAATTCACACTCCTTGAGCAAGGCTAGTTTGACTAGTTCCTTGACATGGGTAGGTGGGATCCCACTTGATTCGAATAGATAAACCTTGATAACTTACCCTTAGTGCTTCACCTTGTTGATTTTCACCTTGTGGGCCCCATTCCTCATTTTGAGGGTTGAGCCCCACTTGGGTCACTTGGTGATGCATTTTCAATCTCAGATCTATGGAGATATAGCAAGCATTTGGATTTGATAATTTAAACCCACCTTGTTATTTGCCTTAACTATCCCGATTTATAATTTGGTGGAATTTGGACTCCATTTCCCCCCTCAATTTAAGGCACAAGTCTCCCTTGCGTAAATCGCACTCCTTGGGCTAGTGGTGTTTTGATAGATTCCATATGTGGGTAATGCCTCTTTCATCTTGAACTCATAGATCCATCCTTTTCATACCCCTTAGTACCATTTTTACCTCTAACTTGACCTAGTGGGCCCCATTTCAACCATTTTCCACTTTTTAAGGAGTGAGCCCCACTTGTGTAATTTTCATGGTACTAGATCTATTTAGATCTATCTAAACCTCATAAGTGGCTCTAGTCATTCATTGATTGAAACATTTGTCACCCCTTAAGCCTCTTCAACCACACTTAAACCCTTGGTTCCACTTAACTTTCATAGATATAACTCACCATTGGTCTCCTTGATTTACTTTACACTTTTCCCTAGGAACCTTTGGGTTAGCTAGTCTTCATTGATTGGCTAGGGTCTCCCCCTTGATCTTGATTAGTCTTGATCTAAAGTGAAGAGTGCCTCGGTTGATGTGAATCCCATCTTGCATTGGTAACCATGGCATCTCTTGGGTCACCTCTTTAGTTGTCCAACACCTCTACCATCATGGATGGGATACCTTTAGGGACAACTACAAGTTGTGTGATAATAGTCACCATGAAATATTACATCAAGATGTTGGAATGGATTTGTTGGTGTAGGCGTGATTTCTCGCATTCATTTGTCTATGTTATAGAGCATTCAAGATCCTATCAAAGACATCTCGTCAATTAGAAATACTCGTAGTTTTTCATATTCCTTTGTTACAAGGTATAGCATGTTTGAAATTAACGAGAGCATGTTTGATGAACTAAATGGAAATTTTAAAGTAGAATGCACTGTAATTCCATTTGTGTTGTATGATGCTTTCCCAGTAAATGCAACAATGAGGCCTTTTTTTAATGGGTCATTGACAATTTCTTTATCATGGAAATGCAGCAAGCTCTCATACATTATTTTGGTAGTATGAGTTTTTCTTGTTCCTGCTCCTCTTGTCAAGAACAAGTGAATCTGTGTCAATCGTTTGTTCTTTTTCCATGCAATAATTTCTTTAACAATTGACTATTGTTCATAATTTAAGTTTCGTGTAATTATGATAGTATTCATCCATATCCAGGATAAATGGTTTCTTTCAAAAATTTTGTATGTCATTGTGTTGTGTTGTTGGGGATAAGATTTTGCAAACTATATCATGTTGAATGACATACTATTCAAAAACAGGTGTGCGAATTGTTTTTTCATTTGTTGTGGTAGGTTCTTGCATTTCTTCAAGATGCAATTCAATATACTCAACTATAGTGTCAATGTCGCCCCATTTGTTGTTGTTTTAGCCATGAACATCTGTTCGACATTGGCTATTTGTTCTTTGCAATTGATAGATGCTTCATACCATGTTTTGAAGCTACCTTTTAACAATTTGTAAGTGTCTCTGTGGGGTACAAATAGCAAGATCTTTTCCCTGAAATGTTTTTCGGGATCCTTTTCTTTGTTGTAATGAATGAATCATATGATACATGGTCTATTTCTTTGTAATGTGCTTGTTTGAATGCAGGAATAGAAAGATGCATACTCTACTAAAGAAATAGTTTCAAGCTCTGAGGGGCATGCAATGTATTTGTCCAAAATTGATGGGGAAATTATGTCTTCATTGTCATCAAGATCTTTTTGTAGAAGCAATGGCCTCTTTAGCACAACCATTTTTTTATCATTTGGTGTAGTGTTGATGAAAATTGTCTTTCTTGAAGATGAATGCAAAGGCAAGGAAAGCACAACATGTATTGTTGGTTTAGTAGACATTAATTGCATGTTCAAAAGCGTGTTTCCAAGTCTACGTATTGTTTCAATGTTTCCACTATTTTCAGAAAGAGATTGTTCTTTGATCTTCTTAAATGTAATTGTCATAGGTCTATCTAATTTGGTTATATAAGAGCTTACATACATTTTTGTGGCATAAGCATCCTAGATAAACTATGCATCAATGTTTGCTTTCCACAATTCTTGTATTCCTTTTGCAAATGAATTGATCAAAATATCTTAAGGATCTCTTTCTAGCATCAAAGTAGGACGGGTGACCAAAGAACGCAAAATAAAAATGTATTCATATTTAGTGACTTGCAATTCTTTAACAAATGATGCAAATGACATTTTTTAGAGTATTCTTTAGATTCAAGAAGAGAGCATATTTTTTTTGCTTTTTCAACTAGACTATTGGATTTATCTTCAAGTGGTTCTAGGATTATTGTATTATCAATAGGGGGCATTGGGAAATTGAATCTACATTTAGAATGTCGATGTTTTTTCATGTCCTAGTGTGACAATGTGTTTGAAATTTAACAAAATCTTGATTAAGCAATGATGAATCTGTTGATATGTAGCGATCTACAAAAGAAGTGATTTCGTCATTAGAATTTTTCCCATAAATTATAGCATTTTTTAATCCAAAGTAATCCATGTTCATGCTCATTTCCCCGTTGTTGAAATTCAATTATAAAGAAATAGTCATGTACTTTTTCAAAGAAGTTATAATTCTTTAATATTAAGGACTTCAATGCTACCATTTTATGTCTATAGTATCGGCTACAAAGCATTGGGTGTCTTCTTATCAATGAGTCAATGGTATTTTCTAGGCAATTGTCTTATGAGTTTTCAAGATATTTCTTTTCAATTTCTTCCACTGAATTGCATAAAGGTGTCCAAAGATGTTTAGCAGTTGTAAAAGTCACAAAAAAGTGGGAGGACCTAGTTTCCTAATCATTGTGAATAGATATTTCTTCGTATTCTCAAAGCAACCAGATGATGTTCTTATTACCTTCAATGTGTGATACCTAATTGGAGATTTAATAAGTTTTTCAAGATTTCTTTGTGATTTTACTTCTTTTGCTAGTAATTTTTTGCCTTTTAATTCTCCTATACGAATTGATATCCAACCAGTGTTAGATTTTTTTTTATAATGACCTTGACTATTTTACAGAAAATATTTGCAGGATGTTTCTTAAAGTCTGTGATTTCATGCTATAGTTCCCATTATGTTATTTACTAATAACAAAACTGCTCGTAAATGTCACCAGGTCGATTGTAGTAAAAAAAAAGCGTCAGGAAATTTAGCTCTTCAAAATACTTGTCTTGGAAAATGCCCAATGGGTGATAACTCTCAAAAGGTGAAATTTCTATGACCTTGTTGTTAAAGTCATATATTAGATGAGTTCCTACATATCCATGCACCAATGTTTCCGATATTGACTCTATCTCTATTTGATTTTCATTTTCATCTGCTGGTTCTAGATCTGTTCAATTTTCAATTTCACTTGGCACTTGTATGAATGGTTGTGCAGTTAATTCTTGTTGGATTGTTTCATGAAATAATTTTTCCCAATTGGCATTAATAACAACACCCTCGAGTTTGTAAAGCTTATTTTTGGATAGATCATTTAATGCATCCATAACAAGCTTTGGATGAACATTTCCAGACAAGAATGCATTTTTGTATTCTGGCTTTCGTTTTAAAACAATTGTAACTATCATAGTGTGATGCAAAATTCTAGGAAACGATGTTTGAACTTTATCTAAATCTGCAAGAACATTGATAAATGTTCTAGTCATCCCTAACTGGGCTCTTCTATAACCAAGGTGTCTTATCTATGCAAAAGCAATTCTTGGTGAAACTAGTTGTTCCTCTAGAGGAGTTAAAGTAACTACAAATGGAAACTTGTTATTGCGACAAATTCGAGCAGGCCATGCAAAAATTGGAATTTGTGCATTTGCAAGGTGTTTTTTGCAAAATTTGCAAATTTGTTCATACAAGGAAAATGGTGTTGTCTCTTCCATGCTTTCCAAAGACTTGTATGCTAATAGACTTTTGTTGTCGATGTCATGGATGTCTTTTCTGAAATGTAGTCATATACAAATGGAACATGCATTGATAGGAGTATCTTGAATAAGTCTATAATATGTAATGGTCATTTTTTATGCCCTTTTAGATTCCCTTCGTTTTTGACATCTATAAAATGCTTCTTTGCATATGTTATGTTTCAATGAATGCAAGATTTTAGATATCTCATTAACAATGGGACCTTGCATATTGTTTGTGGTTATTGGACATCTTTCATTAATGGAAGAAATGTTTATGTCCATGTTCATTCTCTTTTGTTTTTTCTGTGCTATATACAATCTTGCATTTTGTTTCTTTCTTTTGCTTATGTGTTTGTTTTCTGATTCTTGAAATGGATTATTGTTGATGCCTTGTTCAATGCCACTATGTATTGACATTGGATGGATTTTTTCATGCAAGGTGTCCATTGAGGAAACAAGGGAAGTGTTTGCTATAGAGCTAGGGGTTGTCGAGACAATTATTCTAGGAGGTGTTCTTATCAATGGTTGGAAGTGCGAATCAAATGGATCTATTTCATGTTGCATTAGGTATATAATGCTAGACACGTTATTTGATGGATAGGATTGAAATGCAATTTTTTGTAACCTAGCGTTCCGTAAGAATATGTTAATATCTAGAAACTTACACAACCATTGAATAGCAGAGTGATCTCCTTCTATGTGACCAATGTTGATTGGCTCTACCAAATGGACAATGTATGCTTCCTAACAAGAAACAAGTATTTTTTGTTGTATTTCATTTTGACCAACGTATCTATGCAGACATTTTGTTGCTCTACTATCATTTGATGCCATGCAATTGTAAAACATCTGGGAAATTTCTTTTCTAAGACTTAGGCCATTAGAAAACATTTTAATTTTCAAATAGATTCAAATAAGGAATCCTGACAATTCCCTTCAATGAAAATAGGGCTATTGAAACCTTGATGCATAAGAACTTGTTTGGAAGTTGAGATTTCATTATGGGCATTTAGACATTGTATGGTGTTGATGTTTTGAACCACTCAATTGAAATCACAATGTTTTTTTTGCATTGATTTGTACAACAATATTGGTTCAAAGTGACTAGTAGTTAGTGTGTGGTCATGGAACAATATATTGTAGCAATATCCAACTTACCTAGAATTGAAATGAAGGTATGCATTTTTTTGTCAATGACCAAACAACAAATGGGACATTTAACCAGTGGGGAAACCACTTAATGCAAAAGATATCACCCCATAGTCCATGACCATTATGCTCATCTGTATGTGAAACATATTGCGACATTCAGTTAAGATATACATCAACATTTTCCACACCATGTAATTCTGACAAGTACTCAATTGCCAAATCTATTTGCATTGATAACAAGGAAGAAGGATCTCTTAGAGCTAAACAAACACGAAAATGATTTACAATTTCCTATCTTATTTTTTAGTCGTATATAGAAAGTGAAATAACACTGCAAATGTATCGAAGAGGAAATTCCCTATTTCCTAATGGAGATTACATAGTTGAAACAAATGGATTCTAGCCAAAGCCACATCAATCTCTTCCCAGGTGGTATATTTTATTCCAATACCATCTGGTCTTTCAATAATAACCAGTTATATTCTTGTTTTTCTCCATGCCATGTACAATGTCAATAGAAGCAGTAAATGGGAAAGTGAAATTGATTTTGTAAAATACACTTGCGGCAGCTCTATTCAAGTTCCAATTAGCAAATGCACAATCAAAATTTGTCAATAAGTTGTTCACAAGACTATGCCATGGCAGGCATCATTAAACAACTTATGTATACATAATTCAAGTGACCATTGCAAGGGGGTGGAAATGACATGTTCTTGTAGTTTGGAAAACATACAATGTTTCTCATACATGAAACAAGTACAATATTTGCAATGGGTTGAAGAGATGCACTAAACTAGGAAGCATGAATAGAATTTTAACACATAGAACATGTAGGATTTGCAAAATCTGGTATAGAACCATAGACACTATGAAGAAGAAATTGAACAGACAATGCAATTTACTATTACATCAAAAGCATTCAATGTCTAGCTCTTTTTGAAACACTACCTATTTAGCTTGCAAAGCACAGTTGAAAAAATTACAAGAAATCAAATGAGCCTATGTTCAATTCTATTTTTCGAATAAGTTTGTCCAACCTCGAAGGACGAGATCGATACATAAAATAATTTCTCCCATGATAGGTTGCAATATGAAAGAATCCATCATGTTCATTCCTTGTCTTTTGTTCTCCTTGACTTGGAAACTGTCACCCTAGAGTTATATATGCTCTTATTTATAGCCTTGTACATGTTGTCACATTACTCATGGTTCCTTTTTGGACCACTTGAATCTACTCTTCACCTTCAACAGGGTTTCAATTCATTTTTCTTAATTTGAGAGGTAGACTTGGCAATGATGTTGGTCTTGGAAGAGATGATATTGGATAGCAGCAGGAAGTGCCTGATCCCATGGCTTGGGATCTAGTAAAATTATGTGTTTAGAATGTTGATATACCTAATAGCTTAATGAATAAATGTAAGATTTTCTTGTATGGAAATTTGTCTTGTGGGTGGGACAAGATATAAAAAATATAGACATGGTTTAAAAGATTATGGGTTTGTGGAAAATGCTCTATTGAAGGGGCATCAAGATGCATTTGAAAAAATATTGATATTGCATTTAGAGGGTAAAGAATTCAACATACACAAGACAACGAAGTTGAGGATAGTCATGAAAGGGAAATTTATTACATCATTGCAATAAAACCATTGCGGTATTTGTCATGTCCCCTTATTGTTGTTTAGTGGGCGTTCCTATCCCAACTAATCCCTTGGGTTGAATAGAAGATTTCATGCACTTGGGGTTAATTATGAAGTTAAGGCATTAATTAGTTAGGAAGTTTAATTTTATTTTTATCCTAAGTTTGAAATGCACTTGGTAGAAGTCATTTTCATTAATTAGATATTTTTATTTTTGGAACAAAGTGGATAGTGATCCACAAGTGTGGCTTAGAGGATAAGGTTGACTAAGAGGTAACTTGCAAGACAAGAAAAGATAAAGCAGTCAAAGCAAGAAAAGTATGAAAAAGAGAAGAAAGAAGAATAAAGAAGCAAATCTCAGGAAAAGCATAATAAAGCAGAAAAGCAGGACAAAGCAGTAAAGCAAGACTAAAGCAGGACAAAGCAAAAAAGCAGGACAAAAGAAGAATATCAAGATAAAGCAGAAAAGCAAGAAAAATTAAGACAAAGCAGAAAAGCAGGATAATGCAGAAAAGCAGGAAAAAGCAGGATAGAAAAGCAAAAACAGGAAAAGCAAAAGAAGAAAGCAAAAACAAAAGCAGAAAGCAAAGAAAAGCATAAAGCAAGGAAAAAGCTAAAGAAAAAAGAAAATCAAAGTAGAAAGCAAGGAAAAAGCTAAAGCTGAAAGCAAAGCAACCTTATACACTCCATGAGGGTTCCTTAGTCTATCTTACATTCTCAACAAGTCACCTAAATCTATAAAAGAAGGATTATAACTCCATTTCACATCTTTTGATCATTTGTGATTTGAATTGAGTGCAATTTTGCCTCATTAACCTAGGAGATGTGCCCCTAGTCCTATCTGGGATATGTGCCCTGTGCTTATACTAAAAGGACATTCAGTATTCATCACTGATTCTATTGCAGGTCCTGAAGTCTAATCCATTGGTTGTTGTTCTCGTTGTGTGGTTCAACTCCTTCATTCAATAGGAACAGTGTTGGGGGCTGAAATGGAGGTTCTGTTTTGACCTTTTTGAGAATTTTTGTACATTGACACCTATTCCATTGCTTCGGTACCATCATTTCCATTAGTAAACACTTTTTTCTCATAAAAAAAGGTGTCCGGATGAGCAAGTTATGGCCATTTTACTATATCAGTGGATTCCAACTGTGAAGAATGCGTCCTTGCTTTTCTATCCAGTTGTTTGAGTGCACCCCCAGGAGAATCCATGAATATTGCTATGCATTCCATGAGAATACATATGCTCCATATTAATCATCATAGCATATCCAATGGATGATTCTTCTCTCCTTTCTGTTTAGAAGACATCCACATTCATGTACTATGAGATTTACTGTATTTGAGGTTCATTGAGAAAAATGAGGTTGTAATGCTAATATGTTGATGTATAAAACTCTTGAACCTAATTATTATTTCTCCTATATTCCATATTAAGTCATATTGTGCTTCAAATGATAAATTCAAAATCATTAGAGGTTCTTTGCATCTAGATCTCTCAAGACTAGCTCATTGAGCCATTTTAATTGACTAGTTCTCCAAGAATTGTAATATTTAGAGCTCTGTGAACCCATTTTACTCTCTGAATGTTGATGTAGGTTTTCAATGGTCTACAGAACCTATACCAAGTCCAAAATTATAGATTCGAGAGCCTTAGCGGCTGCTTGTTTTTGTATATTTCAATACTAGCTCGTTGGGAGTGAATTCATCACTAGTTTTGAAGTAACTTTAATGAAATGACCTACGGTTATCTATTTTATTCTATACAAGTCATTTCAGGCCCTTAATACATTAAAATCCAACCCAATCCTCATACTTATTTTTCGTGACCCTCTCAGGCTGTTTGTAAGAGCTTGGAAACAAGCTAGTTGAGTAGTCCATCCTAGCGCTCTTTCTCCCCTTGAATCCAAATATTTCTAGAAACTACAAAAACCTATGTGAAACTTGACCAACAGTATAATAGGGGGTTATGAATTTTTATCCACCTCTAGTTTATGTCAATTTTAATTGAAAGAGTTTAGCAAGGATATGCTGGTGTGCCTAGGCATCCTTGGAGTGGACTTCATCCTAGATGATGTTTGAAACATAAATGGCCCTGGTAGATTGTGCTTAGAACTCAAAATCTGGACTTGATGCTACTTTCATTTATTCTGCAAACTCCCCAGTAAATTTTGCATATCCAAAAGTGTCCATCAATTAAGCTCTACATGGGTAAATCACTAACCAAGACTAGTTTCATCTTAACTACTTTTGAAAACTAGTTTATGTTATGCAATTTCCTAATTTTCAAAGATGAATTTGAGTTGATATCCTATGAGATCATATCAAGGATATTACAGTGGTATCATATCTCTTTCCTCTACTCCTGTGGAAAGAAGACTCTCAATTCGATGATTTTGCAACCATGTCCATGTTCAGTGAAGAATATTCTTACTCCGATGATGATTTTTATGAGCAATATGATGATGGATATGATGAGAAATACGAAGATTACTATAGACAGTATGAGGAATCAAATGTCTAGGAGGTACCTTCTACAAGTAACTCCCATCAGATCATACTTGGAAGGAGAAATTGTGGTTATTTTTATAGCCATATGTATGGAAAAGTTGCATGTTCCACAGTCAAAGATCAACCCACTTGTGAAAAGAGAAGAAAAATATCTAAAGCTTTGTTGGATGCATGTGCTTCATATTTGATGAGGATTTTTGGATATACTTCAAAAATAGTTTGCAATGATCTTGATCCTAAGGAAACTAAAGAGCAAGATACATCAATTAACTTGAAGGAGCAAAAACAAAGTACAAATCAGCCATCTGAAGAAAATGAAGGTACAATCCTTATTGAGGAGGGTTGTAAGCATGAAGAAGCCACCACTGATTCTACTAAGGATCATCTAGTTCTTGATAAAAAATTGACTATTGAATGGTGCGAAGAAGAGGCATCTACTGCTAGTTGTTCAAGTTCTAAAGAAGCATCTACTGATGGATTCCATGAAGAGGTACCTCCTAATGGTTGCCTAAGTTTAGAGGAGACATATATTGATGGATGCTCTCATATCTATATTGGTGAAATAGAGATCAGACTTGATGAGGTTGCTGCAAGTCCCAAATCCATGGATCACAAAGAAGAAGACCTTGTAGCAGAAAAATATGAACCAATATCATCTTCCCAATCACCACTTGAGCTTCCATGTGAAGTTGATCCCAAGGAAAAATAAGAAGAGGAGGTTTTCTCTCATGAACCATCCTTCATTGAAGGGTCTTTGAAGATGAGTGAAATAAATATCTATAAGTCCCTTAGCATACTCCATGGCACTCAAGCATTGGTATCAAATTCTTGTTGGAGAGTCTCTTCATTGGAGGAGCCATCCTTCCTTGAATACATGGAGAAGATTCAAAGAACAATGTGCAACATCGAAGGTAATTTCAAGTCTTTGATTTTTGATAGAAAAAAATTGGTTGAGCTTAATGATTGGTTACATGATGCATACTTGAAGAATAATTAAGATATTCATAAACTCAAAATTCAAAATGAGCAACTTCTTGAGAGGTTGCAAGATACTTGTTCTTCCTCCTATGTTTCATATTTTCATATGGTAGATTGCTTGGAGGATTCTCATGACATGATGGATCATGAGAAACATGGAAATTTGCATGTGCTTAATGTGTTTGAAGAGGATATTGATGAGAGCCAAGCACTTTTTATAGTGGAATAGGAACTTGGATTGCCTCTTGATGATGGTTACACACTTTTTGAAGAAGTGCATGATTCCACTACCTTGGAACCAACCTATGAGGAAAGTTTCGCACTTTTGAGGGAGGTCCATGATACTAACCCTACGAAGCCTTCACATGATGAAACTTTCACACTTTTTGATCATATGGGTGAGTTGGTTCATTCTCCTACATCCTACACTTCCACATTTTGCAGCATTCATCATAATGAAGTATGGGTGAAAGGTTTCGTTTTTATGGTGCCACATGAGGAGTATGAAAATCCTATCTCTCCTTTTTGATGATGACATTACTAGAGCACCTTCTTCTTTACATTTGCAGCAGCATCCTTTGTTACCTTATGATGATACACATATTCATGGATGCACATATGATACTCCTTTGATCCCCTTGAAGACTCATTGTCCTCTTTGTTCCTTACTTGATGGGAGAGTTCATTCATCCATTGTTGGGGTGAAAGGCCACATGTCAGAATTACTTGATACCTTCCACAGATACTTGGGGAATCATCCATTGCTCTCATTTGATGACTCTCACATTCATGGATGTATTGATGAGACTTCTTTGAGCCACTTGAAGTCTCCTTGTTTTTTTTGGTCCTTACTTGGTTCAAATTTTGGTGGAGGTTCTTCATTCACTTCTTGGATGAAAGAACACATGGTTTATTATTTTGAATATTCTTACATTATTTTGGATCAACATTATAGGACATGGGATCCCCACCTATGTCATTGGATCATATTCAATTGGTCACTTGATGCTTGTGTGCATTTGGAAAATGGTGGTCTACTTGCTTGGATGGACAAGCACTTTCATGATCCTTTGATGAGGCACCTTCTTGATGCACATTTGTATGATGTTGATATGTGATTTGATGATCTATATTTTGTACTTATGATGTTTGAGAGGATGCTCATTAGAGAGTGGGATCTTAGCATCCCCCACCTTGATGTAAAATTTTGCATTACTTTTCTCATTGATGGAATGCACCAGTTATGGGATCTTGGCATTCCACACTTGGTTGAAATAATTTGGAGGATATTGTACACCTCCTACCTTGAGGTATTGTTTTGGGAGACATTGTGCATGATAGAAATGCACAATCATTGGGACATGGGCATCCCACATTCTGATTTATATATTTTCACACTATGTATTGATGGGGTGCGCAAGTGTTAGGACCCTAGCATCCCATACTTGCTAGATTGGTTCTTGATGATATTGTGCACTAGGAGGGTGTGCAAGAAGTGGGACCTAGACATTGTTAATCATGTGAAGCTCATTGGGAGCACATTTTGGTTGGTTGGCTTTAGCAAGAAATCCTCTTCTCTTCCACATGGGTTCATCTTTGCAGTCGATGGTGATGGTTTCCTACATGGGAAACATATTTTTGGATGGACTTGTGTTTTTCTTGTAGAGTTTTATGGTGACTTCCATGTGACTCTTATGTATTGCATAGGAGAATATATATTGCACCTGGTATTCTTGAGGATCATTTGGGATCATGGTGTTAGTTGTGATTAGTCTCCACACTAAGTGCATGGCTGGATGGTAATAGAACAATCTGTTGGGAGAGTTCATGAGCAATTTATAATCAGAGTGGTGCAACAGAAGCATGAAGGATCATGATGCTTAGTTGCATTGGATTTGATTATTGCTTGAGGACAATCAATATTGGGAAGGGAGGATTGTCATGTCCCCTCATTGATGTTTAGTGGAAGGAGTTCCTATCCCAACCAATCCGTTGGGTTGAGTAGAATATTTCATGCACTTGGAGTTAATTTTGAAATTAAGGCATTAATTAGTTAGGGATTTTAATTTTATTTTTATCCTAAGTTTGAAATGCACTTGGTAGAAGTAATTTTCATTAATTAGATATTTTTATTTTTGGAATAAAGTGGATAATGATCCATAAGTGTGGCTTAGAGGATAAGGTTGACTAAGAGGTAACTTGCAAGACAAGAAAAGATAAATAAGTCAAAGCAAGGAAAGTATGAAAAAGAGAAGAAAGTATAATAAAGGAACAAAGCTCGGGAAAAGAAAAATAAAGTAGAAAAGAAAGACAAAAGTAGGGCAAAGCAGTAAAGTAGGACAAAATTAGGACAAATCAAAAAAGCAAGACAAAAGTAGAAAAGTAGGATAAAGCAGAATAGAAAGAAAAAACAGGACAAAGCAAAAAAGCAGGATAAGGCAGGATAGAAAATCAAAAGCAGGAAAAGAAAAAGAAAAAAGCAAAAGCAAAAGCAGAAAGCAAAGCAAAGCAGAAATCAAGGAAGAAGCTAAAGCATAAATAAAAGAAAGTTTATCCACTCCATGAGGGTGCCTTAGCCTATCTTACTTTCTCAATAAGTCACCTAAATCTATAAAAGAAGGATTACATCTTCATTTCACATCTTTTGATCATTTGTGATTTGAATTGAGTGCAATTTTGTCTCATTGACTTGGGAGATGTGCCCCTATTCCTCGTTGGGAGATGTGTCCCATGCTTATAATGAAATGATGGTGACATATAGTCTTCATCACTAAGTCTATTGCAGGTCATGAAGTCGGATCCATTGGTTGGTGTTCTTGTTGTGCGGTTCAACTCCTTCATTTAGTAGGAACAACATTGGAGGAACGAAATGGAGGTTCTGGTTTCGACCTTTCTGAGAATTTATGGATGTTGAGACCTATTCCATTGCATCTGTATCATATTTTCCAATAGGAAACACTTATTTTCTCATCAAAAAGGGTGTCTAGATGAGCAAGTTGTGGCCATTTTACTAGATCGGGGGATTCCAGCTATGAAGAACATGCCCTTGCTTTTCTATCCAGTTGTTTGAGTGTGCCCCCAGGAGAATTCATGAATATTGGTAAGCCTTCCATGAGAATCCATCTGCTCGATATTCATCATTATATCAAATCCAGTGGAGGATCCTTCTCTCCTTTTTGTTTAGAATACTTCCACATTCATGTACTGTGAGATTTACTGTATTTGAGGTTCATTGAGAAAAATGAGGTTGTAATGCTAATATGTTGATGTATAAAACTCTTGAACCTGATTATTATTGCTCCTATATTCCATATTAAGTCATATTTCCCTTCAAATGATAAATTCAAAAGCATTGGAGGTTGTTTGCATCTAGATCTCTCAAGACTAGCTCATTCGGCCATTTTAAATGACTAGTTCTCCAAGAATTGTGATATTCAGAGTTCTGTGAACCCATTTTACTTTATGAAGGTTGATGTAGGTTTTTAATTTCATGTAGAATCCATTACAAGTCCAAAATAAAATATTCGAGAGCCTTAGAAGCTGATTGTGTTTGTATATTTCAAGACTAGCTCATTGGGCATAAATTCATGACTAGTTTTGAAGTAACTTTAATGAAATGACCTTTGGTTATCTATTTTATGTAATGAAAGTCACTACAGGTCCTTAAGACATTAATTAAGCAAATCCAATCCTTAGACTGATTTTTCGTGACCCTCTCAGGATGTTTGTAAGATCCTAGAAACAAGCTAGTTGAGCAGTCCATCCTAGCGCTCTTTCTCCCCATGACTCCAAATATTTCCAGAACCTCCCAAAATATCTATGAAATGTTTCCAATAGTATATTAGGGGGTTATGAATTATTATACACCTCTTTTTTATTTCAAGTGTAAGTGAAAGAGTTTAGTAGGCATATGTTGGTGTGCCCAAACAACCTTGGAGTAGACTTCAACCTGGATGATGTTCTAAACATAAATGGACCCTATACATTGTACTTAGAAATCAGAATTTGTCCTTGATGTTGATTTCCTTTCTACTTCACACTCCCCGGTACATTTGGAATATCCAAAAGTGTCCATTAGTCAATCTCTAAGTGGGTAAATCACTGACCAAGACTAGTTTCATCTTAACTAGTTTGTGGTATGCAATTTTCTGATTTTCAAAGATGAATTTGAGTTGATAACCTATGATATAAGATAAGGTTTATTACAGTATTTCAACATAGCCAAGGACCAAGCAGGAGGACATATTTGAAGGGGCTTAAAATTACAACTGTAGATTGTTGCATTATTGGGGCTTGGATTTGTGGAAAATACACTATTGAAGGGACATCAAGATGCATTTGAAAAAAATATCAATGTTTCATTAAGAGGCCAAATAATTCAACATATAGGAGACAATGAAGTTGGGGATATTTATCGAAGGGAAATTTATAATACCATTGCAATAACACCATTGGGGTTTTGCAACTTAGCCAAGGACCAAACATGGGCACCTATTTGATGGGGCTTAAGATTACAATAGTTTTGTTGCATCACACGGGCGTCTATATTACTTTGTCAATCTAAAGAATATAAAATTTATGAAATGCAGTGTGTAAAGTGTATGCAACTACAGAAGCAATCTATGAGTTGTATGCATTTAGAGACAATGAAGTTGACAATATTCAACATACATAAGGGCTGGTGCAAGGTAATGATACCCACTTATGATGCATTAGTTGCAATGGGCTTCCTAAAAAATAGAAATCTGACCATAAAAATTAATTTTTAGAGGTACCTACACAACTTTTTAAAACATGGTGTAAATGATGAAATGTAGAAAATAGGATCTCCTTATCGAATATATAACTTTTATATATGGAAAGTAGGTATAAATCCCAAAAAATGGCATTCTTATAAGATTAGTATGTTATTTTTTTCTATTAAAACATAATGCATGTGTTCATGTTAGGCGCTGGATTTGGTATGTAAACTGTCCAAATTTGTAAAAAAAAATATGTAGAGTTGTAGATAACCAATGGCTCTATTGCAACGCTATTTTTCCAAAATTTTCCAAACTAATTTTATTTTATTTTTTAAATTAAGGAAGTCAATGAAACCCTAAAATTACAAGGTAAAGTGTTAGGCCCATGATATCATGGTCTTAACACAGTCAATTTACTCTTTATTTTTAGTGCGTAGGTCTTCCAATATACATGTGCATGTTCTTTTCCGTTTTCGAAATAGGTGAGTCAGCCAAAAGTTATAGCTAAAATACATGACCTATGTTTTATGTAATTTTGGCATGATTGCAAACAAAAATGAATAAAAATAAAAAATACTAACAAATTTATTCAAAATATATATATATATATTTGGAATCTGCACAAAGAGTTACAGAGACAAGTGGAACATATAGTCATTAGCAGTGGACAAGTGGAGCATATACAAATTCAAGGTTGAAAAAAATGAAGTTGCAGAAAATGATGTATTTTTCTATAATGCAGTCCAAGGCACAAGGTTTGGCAATATGAACTTAGAACCAAACCTACTAAGCCATTACACAAGGAATGGAAAAAGGCAAGAGCGCCAAAAAAAAATTAAATTTTGGAGTGTGTGTGTTGATTTTCTCCCTCCTTCTAGCTATATCTCCCTTTCTCAATATAATCCCATGCCCACTCCCTCTTTATAACCCCACCCCCTCTCTCTCAACCCCCCAATCTATCCCTAGACCATAAATCATAAGCCCCCCATCGAAAACATATACCATAAATCCTAATCCCCCCATCTCTCTCTCTTACCCTAACCCCCTTCTTCCTCTATTTCTCTAACCCTCCATATCTCCTCTTCCCCTTTCCTATCTCTCTCTTTGTCCCCCTAACCCATCACCCTACATGCCCTATATCTCTAAACCACCCCCCTCTTTCTCCTAATCCCCCTTCTCCCAACCACTTTCCTTGCCCTCTCTCTCTCTCTCTCTCTCTCTCTCCCCAAACCCCCACTCCTAACCCTCCTACCCCTACCCCCCACTCTATCTCTCTCTCTCTCTCCCACACCACTAACCACCCCTCCATCCTCCTTGTTGAAAATTGGTTGAGCTTTCATCTTTAATTATTTTAGATGAAGAGACTTGATGCAATGAGACAATTCAATCCATGAAATTCATACAACCATAACATGAGATGAACCCTAGGGAAAATCCTCAAAATTATGAGAACAAAAACCCCAACAATTCTTCTCAGTATAATATAATGGATAGCAGAGAATCCTTTCTTTTACAACATAGCAGATTGCTTTCGGAAGATCATAGATCACCAAAATCCTTGGTGAAGATATGGAAGAAATAGAGAAGAGAGATCAATCAGATGTGTGCCCAGCACAACAATAACAAGCACGAATAGTACCCTGCACAAAGAGAAGTGCCTTTCCTTCAATGGAGAAGAGAATTCGATTCACATTGGATTCAACAATCATGACTATCATATTTATACATTCTTCTCTTATATTTTTAACTTCTAACTTCAGGATAAACTCACCCTCAAACTGGATGCACTAATCTTGCATGGAGTGGTGTGCCCCACTTCTCATGCAGTGCTTCATCTCACTGAGTTGTCACTAAGGATGAACTCGCCTCTTAACTAAAAGCTTTCCCACTTAGTTAGGTGGCTAACTTAAGTGTCGACATGCAAGTGTCACAACTCACGTGTCATCTTTTAGTTTAACATAAGTTTCGCCATGCAATAACACTTAGTTAACTAGATCTTCTTTGTTGTGACTTAGTTAACTCTCTTTAACTTGTTAGTTTTTCACAAATTTTATTCAATATTATCTAGGATCTTATCTAAGAGAATAACATGCACAGTAATAAACATAAGAGACAAGACACCCAAATATTTTCCTCAAGGAAACCATAAAGGAGAAAACCCCATAAATTCCTCAGAGATAGAATTAGAACCAATACAATAACATAAAAGTAAAACCCAAATATAGAGATGGTCTTCAGCAACGTCTCTCTTCTCCACTTGTGCAAACTTGTCATCTCTCTCACTTATGCGAACTTGTTGAGTGAGTGAAGGATCCAAATGAGAGAGGCACCCTCTCTATTTATACTTCACTTGACTTTTACCCCAACTAGGTCGGCCCCTAGTTGTACCTGACTTGGCCAACTTCTCTAGGAGAGTCTAATAACCCAATTAAAACTTAACTCTGGGGTCTAGCTCCCCGACTTGCAATGGAGGGTTAGCCTCAATGACTTTGCATGACTCAAATACAATAATGACTTTCCCGATTGAAGGAATAAACATCTCCATCGGAGGTACAATAATAAAATACAAATACAATATAAAATATACAAGTGAATATCTTCCGAAGTTTCAATTACATTAACACTCCCTCTTAACTAGGAAGGTATTCTCTTGACACATATATCAATACATATATACACAAGTCTTCAACACTGGATCATCATCATCACTATTGTTGTTATCCTCATCATCTCGATCATAAAATGGTGACATCACTCGAATCTATTTGTCATAGGAATTTCTACAGTGCCATCCCTTTTTCATGTTGGATGCAGGCCTATCCCTCATGTAGGTATTCATCTTCTCTGCGAGCAAGACATCAAGTAGGTACATCCCAGGACCAATCATTATATTGCCTCTACAAACACCTGCGTCTCCTATTTTTGCCTCATCACGTCTAGATCATCTCATCGTCAACGGAGAACAACCCAAATGCACACCACATGTTTTCTAGCATGGGAGGAAAAACCTACCATCATGCGAGACCCAACTCTTACATATATCTGACGGGAGGACAAATCTACCACCATGCAAGAATGGCATGTCACTTAAATCAATGGACATGGGAGGAAACACCTACCACCATTCCAGAATGGCTCAACACTTATATCAACAGCCATGGGAGGACACACCTACCACCGTGCCAAAATGGCCCCAACACTTATTTCAATGACCATGGGAGGAAACACCTACGACCATGCCGAAATGGCCCAGCCCTTACATCTACACCATTGTAGAACACACCTACCACCATGTGAGAATGGCTCATGTGCATCTGCGTCTTTCGGACTCATCACTTCCCCTTGGAAGGAACCTCGATCTGAAGTACACCAAGATTCTCTCTGAAGTACTCAAACTTTACTCTCGCTAGCGGCTTGGTCAACACATTGGCTATCTGCTCATCCATTGCAACATACTGGAGCGTCAATTCTCCTCTCTGCACCATATCCCTAATATAGTGATACTTTATCTTGATGTGCTTCGACTTGTCTTAGAACACTGGGTTCTTGTACAACTTCACAAAACTCTGTTGTTGCAAAATATACAAGTCGCATCCAACTAGAGATAAAAAAAATAGACAATAGCTTCCTAATCCATATTTCCTCACAACTAGTTGAACAAGATGCAACATACTATGCTTCAACTGTACTCAGTGCCATGCAGGACTGCTTCCTTCTAAACTAGGAGATCACACCTAATCCCATACTGAAGCAGCACCCAGAAGTGCTCTTCCTATCTGTGGCACTTCCTGCCCAATTTGAATCAACATAACCCTCAAGGTTAATCTTCTGATTCGCATCATACTTGAGCCCATAATCAATCATACCCTTCAAGTACCTCAGAATATGATTTGCAACAATCAAGTGAACATGTCTCGGATCCATTAGGAACTTGCTCAATCTGTTCACAGCAAAGCAAATATCTGGTCTCGTATTCGTCAGATACATCAAATATCCAATCATCTAACAATACATCGTGGAATCAACTAACTCTGATGAAGCATCACTCAATCGCTTCAGGTTCGATGCCATAGGTGTGGCCATGGCCTTTCATTCCATCATCTTGAACCTCTTCAGGATCTCCATCGCATACTTTCCTTGTCCAAGGAAGATTCCATCTGCGCTCTTCCACACCTCCATGCCTAGAAAGTATTGCATCATACCCAAGTACTTCATATCGAACTCAGTAGCAAGCTTCCTCTTCATGTCTGCAATCATCCCATCCTCACCTATCACAAACAGGTCATCTACATAAAGTAGAAGTGTCACTAGTTTCCTTTCCTCAATCTTGTAGTAAAGGTTGGAATCCGCTTTACTCTTAGTAAATCCAAAACTAGTTAGGAAGCTATCTATTCTGTCGTACCTTGTCCTGGGTTCCTGCTTCAAACTATACAAGGATTTCTTCAATTTTCACACATGAGTCTGTCTGTCACGTGTCTCAAATCTGAGTGCCTGCTCCACATACACTTCCTCTTCCACTCCACCATTCAAGAATGTTGTATTGACATCCATCTGGTGTACCTTCCATTTCATCACTACAGCCAAAGAAAGTACTGATCTGATGGAAGTGTATCTGGCTACAGGTGCAAATGTCTCCTAATAATCTATCCCTTCCTTCTAGGAGAAGCCACATGCCACAAATATTTCCTTGTGTTTTTCTATGCTTCCATCTTCAGCATGCTTGATCTTGTAGATCCACTTGGAAGTCACAATAGACTTCCCTACTAGCCTCGAGACCACATCCCAGACATCATTCTTCATGATCGATTGGTACTCCTCGATCATGGAATCCTTCCATTCCTTCCTCTTTGCTGCTTCTTCATAGTTGGTAGGTTCCTTTTCAATGATGTCACACAACAGGGCTACATAACTAGAGTATGGCCTCGGTCTCTTGCTTTCTCTGTACATTCCTTCTGGAGTGCCATATCTCTCTGCATCTTGAATTGCCTCTCGTACCCATGCTGGTTTCCTTTTGTGAGAATTCTTCTCACGAGGTAGATCTACAGGTTCCTGTGTGTCTTCCATCTCGCGGTATTCATATTCTTCTGGGGTAGCTTCATTCATTGTTGTATCTCGGATCTTGGGTGCTTTTGGTTCTTCAATGTCTTCAACAGGTAGCTTTCTTGATCTTCATCGCTTGTTCTTAGAAACAAGTCTCTCTTGTAGGTGATGGTACACGATCTTTCCTACAATTCAAGTTCAATTGCATGATTAGAAACATCTCATAGTTTTTAGAAAAAATTCTTACGCATAAAGACATAGTTCATACAATCATGCAATTATTTTAACCAATGCTTCAATACAACATTCACCCATATCCCGTAACTTTCTAGATGCCTTCCATATCTACTAGAACATTTATAAGAGTGTGCATTGCTCCCAACATGTAATAAAAAAGGTTTCATACTAGATAAGTAGCAATGGAATGTTGTACAGTACCATAGACCACTTACCCGTTACTTACATATTAGTAGTATTCTATTCATTAATGCAACTTTTTCTAACATGCATAATACACATCCTAACTCTAGGAATGCAAGTATGTACACGACTAAACAATATCATTTAAATAATTAGATATACAAGAAATGGTAATTCAAATACTTATCTTTGTTTGTTGGTTGGTTGGACTCCCTCTTGATCTTTGATTCCTTGCATGAACTATTGGAGTCTTTAACAAAGTGTTTTTATTCATCGTCTTGCTTATGATCGGAAATGTTGAGCAAGTATTCTACATTGTAGATCACTTGTTCTTTGTACTGGAGCAGAATAGGTGTTCTCCTTCTTATGCATCTTAACCAATCCTGAAATGGATGAAAGGTTCTTCCATAGAGAATTGATCCTTATTGTTTTTGGATTCCAACTTTGTAGAAGCTTTTCCTACTCTTTTCATGTAATACTGAAAGTCATCTCTAGCTTCACCTTATGAGGTGGAAGCTTCTGAATGAAACCTTGTAACTGGTTACCTTCATTACAATACATATTCTTCATCACTTGAAGAATATTCTCTTTCTTCTTCTCTAGTTCTCTTTCTTGGAGGCTCATCATCCTCTATAATGTGAGCATGATGTCTTTTCTTGTTGTTCTTCTTCTTGTGGGAGCCACTTTTGTTCAGTTATCTTAGAGACCCTTGTAAATTAGGACTGCATTGTCTCTGCATTTTGTATCTTCACATTCTTCAACTAGTTTCGCAAGGTCATCTTCCGATTTATATTCTTTCCTTCAAATAGCTTGGTCAAGGAATCAAACATCTCTTTAGGTGTCTTTAAGGAAGACACATGTGGGATGAGTTGATCCTTAATAGAATCAGCAATTATCCTCTTGGCCTTAACCAAGTTCTTCTTGTGTAAGGTTTTAGCCTCATCTCCCGTTGGAATTGGAACTTCTTCATTTACATATATGTCCAATTCATTCTCTTCAAGGATTAGTGTAATCCTATACTTCCATGCTCGGAAGTTATCATCCCCTTCAAGCTTATCCTCAAGCTTGGTGTGGTGAGACATCTTTAATGAGAACTTCAAATGGAAATAGAAAATCTTTTAGGTCTTACCACATTGATTTGTTGAAACTGGTTCTGACTGATCCTAGGGTTTGACAAAGAAACCCTAAATTTTCAAACTTGGAATTTCAAACTTCTGACTAGATGGATAGATGTGCTTGACTAAGGCAAGTATGCTGGTACACTTGGTTTCTGAAGATTCCAAAAATTCACCCTTGAAAATTGACTAGCAAAATTCTGATCTGTTGTTTCTGGTCTTTTCTAGTTTTTCTGTTCTAGAGTGAAATTAGGGTTTGACTTTTCAGGAGTTTTATCCAACCAAAAAATTCTATCTTGGTCTCAAAATTTTGATTTTGATGAGGTGCACTTCCCTATGCCACTTGCACTTCAAAATTCCACTTTTGTGAAAAATCCCTAATTTCAAGCAACAGTGACAAGCCAAAAAATGAAAATGCTCATAATTAACTTATGATTTGACAGAAAGATGTGCCCTCCTAAGGTGAGTTATCCTAGCCTCTTTTTGTTGATTATCTATGGAGAGAAGTCCAAAAAATAAGAAGCCCTAGCTTTTGCAGCTGCACAATGTCTTCTTCTCAGGTTAGCTTTGATACCATGTTAGTTTTTCACAAATTTTATTCAATATTATCTAGGATCTTATCTGAGAGAATAACATGCACAACAATAAACACAAGATACAAGAGACATAAATATTTTCCTCGAGGAAACCATAAAGGAGAAAACCCCGCAACTTCCTCAGAGATAGAATGAGCACCATTACAATAGCAGAAAAGTAAAACCCAAATATAGAGATGGTCTTCAGCAGCTTCTCTCTTCTCCACTTGTGCGAAATTGTCCTCTCTCTCACTTATGCGAACTTGTTGAGTGAGAGAATGATCCAAATGAGAGAGGCACCCTCACTATTTATACTTTAAATTTCACTTGACTTTTACCCCAACTAGTTCGGCCTCTTGTTGTACCTGACTGGGCTGACTTATCTAGGAGAGTCTAATAACCCAATTACAACTTAGCTATGGGGTCTAATGCCCCAAATTACAATGGAGGGTTAACCTCAATGCATTTGCATGACTCAAATACAATAATTACTTTCCCGATCAGAGGAATTAAAATCTCTGTCGGAGGTATAATAATAAAATACGAATACAATATAAAATATACAAGTGAATATCTTCTGAAGTTACAATTACATTAACATAAATGAAGTGTCGTCTTTTATTTTAACTAAAGTGTAAGTACTTTAGTTAACTAGTCCCTTTTATTTAACACTTAGTTAATTGAAATCATGTTGATTGATTTACTTGAATTGACCACTGTGCGTTCTTTAGTTAACTCAGACATATATTTAATTGATGCTTTAATTGAAGCATTGATACTTAACTGAAGATTTAATAATTTGAGTTCTCTTTAATTAGTTGAAGTGTCTGCATGGGAAATTTTGAATTCTCTTGATCTCTATGCTTTATCTTTTATTTCTTTATCTCTTACTGCATGGTCAATATTTGATAACTTTAATTATCCGTCACATTACATTATACTAAGAATAATTATCGGATGTTGTGATCATATTATATTATTTTGGACCAAATGATCATATGCTAAAGTAATTTACTTTAGAGGTTATCAATCTCTAAATGAGACTTAATATCAATCTGGTGATCATGGTTAATAATATATCACGCAACATTAAATGCTTTTGACAAGTAAATCATGACCTTTATATGGAAGGTCCATCTCGTGGATACTTGTATACGAAAGGTCCACCTCTATACGGGAGGTCCATCTCACGGATACCTTTATACAGAAGGTTAACATTATAATCATGACTTGATACACACAAGTCCAAAGCCTTTTCCAACAAGACTTTACAACATCATTACTTTGATCAATTACATCTATATGGGAGGAAAAACCTTTACATGGAAGGAAATCAAAGTGCTCACCTCTATACGAGAGGATCAATATTGGCTACACAAGATTGGTTTTGAGAATGTCTCCTGATGTTGTATATTTAACACTCCCTATCAGCGAGGGAGGCATTCTCTGCCATACCAATCTTGTCTCGAAAGTACATGAACTTCGTCACTGAAACAATATTTTTTAACACATATGCAATCTTCTCATCAGTATCAATGTACTGAAGTTTCACTGTACATTTATGTACCATGTGTTGGATGAAGTGATACTTCATTTCAATGTGCTTTGACTTGTCATGAAACACTGGTTTTTTGGAAAGCTTGATGCAATTTTGATTGTCACACCTAATAACGGCAGGCTCAACCTTTTCACCGAACAACCCTGCAAATAGATTTTTGAGCCACATTGCATCTCGACAAGAAACACTAGTAGCTATGTATTCTACTTCGGTAGTTATCTAGGCTACAGATCCTTGCTTCCTGCTGGACCAAGATATCATAGCTGATCCTAGGCTATAATAGTAGTTGGATGTGCTCTTACGGTCCATAATGCTTCCTCCCCAGTTTGAGTCTGTATAACCAAGTAACAAGACTCCTCCACTAGAGGCATGTCTGAGTCCATATGAAATTGTACCTCGAAGCTACCTAAGCACATGCTTAGAAGTTTTCCAGTGTCTCTATCTCGGATTAGACATAAATTGACTCAAAATGCTCACATCATAACATATATCAGGACTCGAATGTATCAAGCACATTAGCAAGCATATACGCTATCTATACAAAGTGGGATCTACTGGATCTGATCCAGAGCTTGACTTATGAAGTTTCCTAAAATTGGAAACCATCGGTGTAGTCATAGATTTGAATCTATCATGCCAAACCTACACAACATATCCACACTATACTTCCCTTGAGATAGAAAAATTTCATCTTTTATTTGCCAGATCTCAAGGCCAAGAAAGTAGTGCATTAGACCTAAGTTTTTCATCTCGAACTTTGATGTGAGTGTTAATGTAATTGTAACTTCGGAAGATATTCACTTGTATATTTCATATTGTATTTGTATTTTATTATTGTACCTCCGACGGAGATGTTTATTCCTCTGGAAAAGAAAGTCATTATTGTATTTGGGTCATGTAACATCATTGAGGTTAACCCTCCATTGTAATTCGAGGGATTAGACCCCAGAGTTAAGTTGTAAATGGGTTATTAGACTCTCCTAGAGAAGTCACCCCAGTCAAGTACAACTAGGGGCCGACCTAGTTGGGGTAAAGGTCAAGTGAAAGTAAAAGTATAAATAGAGAGGGTTCCTGTCCCATTTGGATCATTCACTCACTCACTCAATTCACATTAGTGAGGAGGAGGACAAGCTCGCACAAGTGGAGAAGAGAGAAGTTGTTGAAGACCTTTTCTATTTTTGGGTTTTACTTTTGTGACTTTGTATTGGTGATCATTCTATCTCTGAGGAAGTTGCGGGGTTTTCTCCTTTATGGTTTCCCCAAGGAAAATATTTGTGTCTCTTTTTTTATGTTGTTCTTATTGTTCTCTCAGTAAGATCCTAGACAACGATTGATTAAAAGTTAAAAATATAACATGGTATCAGAGCTAACCTGAGAAGAAGACACTGTGCAGCTGCAGAAGCTAGGGCTTCTTATTTCTTGGACTTCTCTCCACATATCATCAACCAAAAGAGGCTAGGATAACTCGCCTTAGGAAGGCGCATCTTTATGTCGAAGCAGAAGTTGATTCTGAGCATTTTCCATTTTTGGCCTGTCACTGCTGTGGGAAATTAGGTTTTTTCACATAAGTGGAATTTTGGAGTGCAATCAGCATAGGGAGGCGCTCCTCATCAAAATCAAAATTTAGAGACCAAGATCGAAGATTTTGGTTGGGTTAAACTCCAGGAAATTCAAATCCTAATTTGAATCTGGATGAGAAAAACCAGAAACCAAAAAAAGCTAAAAATTGCAGATCAGAATTTCGCAAGTCAATTTTCAGGGGTCAATTTTTGGAATCTTTAGAAACGAAGTGTACCAGCTTGCTCACCTCATTCAAGCGCATCCCTCCATCTAGAGAGAAGTTTCAAATTCCAAGTTTTAAATTTTAGGGTTTCTCTAACAAACCCTAGCCATCTCCAGAACCAGTTTTAGCAAATCAAAGTGGTAAGACCTAAAATATTTTTTATTTCCATTTGAGTTTCTCATTAAAGATGTCTCACCACACCAAGCTTGAGGATAAGCTTGAAGGGGATGATAACTTCTAAGCATGGATGTATAGGATTGGGCTTGTCCTAGAAGAGAATGAATTGGACACCTATGTGAATGAAGAGGTTCTAGTTCCAGAGGTAGATGAGGCTAAAGCCTTACACAAGAAAAATTGGTTAAGGCCAAGAGGATAATTTTTTATTCTATTAAGGATCACCTCATCCCAGATGTGTCTTCCTTAAATTCACCCAAAGATATGTTTGATTCCTTGAGCAAGCTATTTGAAGGAAAGAATATAAATCGGAAGATGACCTTGCGAAACTAATTGAAGAATGTGAAGATACAAAATGTAGAGACCATGCAGTCCTATTTTGCAAGGGTCTCTCAACTCAAGGAGCAACTGGAAGTTGTGTGAGAAGATGTAGAAAATGGAGAAATTGTGGTGACCACCTTGAATGGTCTGCATAGATCATGGGATTCTTTCATTCAAGGGATTTGTGCTAGAAAGAAGTTAATAACATTTAGTAGGCTTTGGGAGGAATGCTCACAAGAAGAA
This sequence comes from Larix kaempferi, assembly GCA_027924585.1. NCBI lineage: Eukaryota > Viridiplantae > Streptophyta > Pinopsida > Pinales > Pinaceae > Larix > Larix kaempferi. The sequence continues at coordinate 5,083,313 of BSBM01000955.1, forward strand.
GCTCGACTTGTAGCTTTGAGAAGAAAAGATGAGAAATGAAGACCGGGATCTCACAACACACACCAAGAAGAATAACTCCAAGATGGAGCATCCTCATCATAAGAAAGAAATACACTACCACCAGAATCAAAGAAGGAACTTCAAGAGAGATCTATCTCACATTCGATGCTTTACTTGTGATGAAAGGGGACACTACTCCAAAGATTGTCCCAAGAAAAAAAGTAGCTCCCACAAGAAGAAGAACAACAAGAAAAGACATCATGCTCATATTGCAGAGGATGATGAACCTCCAAGGAAGAGAACCAGAGAAGACAGTGAATATTCATCAAGTGATGAAGAGTATGTTCTGATTTCAGCTCTCCCAGACACTGTTACACATGAGAGCAATGATTGGCTTGTAGATAGTGGGGCTTCCAAGCATATGAGAGGATTTAAAGAATCCTTTGTGAACCTATCTGAACATGACTCACCTCACAAGGTGAAACTTGGGGATAACTACCAGTACCTCATAAAAGGAAGTGGTGAATCCTCTTACAAGCTAGACTCTAGGAAATATTTGAATATGAAGGATGTCCTGTATGTTCCAGGACTCAATAATAACCTTCTCTCCATATCGGCATTGGATGAAAAAGGTATGAGGGTTGCATTTGTTGATGGCCAAGTACTAATGTGTCCAAAGTGAAAGGCTATATATGATGCAGCTGTGATTGGAGAGAAAGAGGGAGGTTTGTACAAATTGAAGGGAACCAGCTACAAGGATTCATTTAAAAAAAGCTAGAGATGAATTTTCTATTACATAAAGGAAGTAGGAGAAGCTCCTACAAATTTGGACTCCGAAAAAAAAATAAGATCAATGATCTATGGAAGAAACTCTCATCCATTTTCAACATTAGTTAAGGAAGCAAAAATCAAGAGGGAGCACACTCCAGTAGTTCCTGCAAGGAAGCAAATATTGAGAGGGAGTCCACCCAACAACCAAACAAAGATAAGTATCTGAATTGTCATTTCTTGTATATCTGATTACTTAAATGATATTGTTCAGTCATGTACATACTTATGTTCCTAGATTTAGGATTTGTATTACGCATGTTAGGAGATTTGCATTAATGAACAAGATAATACTAATATGCATGTGATGGGTAATTGGCCTATGGTATTGTACAACATTCCATTGCTACTTATATATAATGAAACCTCTTTGCTGACATGTTGGGAGTAGTGCACACCCTTAACAATGTTCTGGTAGAGATGGAAGGAATCTAGGAAGTTACCGTATGAATACGGGATATGGATAATTGTTGTGTTTAATCATTGGCTAAGATAGTTACATGACTGTGTGACCTATTTCTTTATGCATAAGAATTTGTTTTAAAAATTATGAGATGTTTCTAATCATGAAATTGAACTTGTAGGAAAGATCGTGTACCATCACCTACACGAGAGATTTGTTTCGAAGAACAAGCAATGAAGATCAAGAAAACTACCTATTGAAAATATTGAAGAACCTGAAGTTCCCACAATCTGAGATACAACTATGAAGAAGCGGAAGAAAAGAAAGAATGGAAGGATGCCATGCTCGAGGAGTACCAGTCGATCATGAAGAATAATGTCTAGGATGTGGTCCCGAGACTAGTAGGGAAGTCTGTTGTGACTTCCAAGTGGATCTACAAGATCAAGCATGATGCAGATGGTAGCATAGAGAAACACAAGGCAATATTTGTGGCACGTGGCTTCTCCCAAAAGGAAGGGATAAATTATGAGGAGACATTTGCACCTGTATCCAGATACACTTCCATCAGAATAGTACTTGCATTGGCTGCAGTGATGAAATGGAAGGTAAACCAAATGGATGTCAAGACAAATTTCTTGAATGGTGTAGTAGAGGAGGAAGTGTACGTAGAGCAACCATTCAGATTTGAGACACATGACAGGGAGACTCATCTGTGCAAATTGAAGAAGGTGGTGTATGGATTGAAACAGGAACCCAGGATGTGGTACGGCAAGATAGACAACTTCCTGACTAGTTTGGGATTTACCAAGAGTAAAGTGGATTCCAACCTTTACTACAAGGTTGAGGAAGGGAACCCAATGATGCTTCTACTTTATGTAGATGACCTATTTGTGACAGGTGAGGATGGGCTTATTGTAGACACGAAGAGGAATCTTTCTACCGAGTTCAAGATGAAGGAATTGAGTACGATGCCCTATTTTCTACTTATGGAGGTGTGGCAGAGTACGGATGGAATCTTACTTGGACAAGGGAAGTATGCAGTAGAGATCATGAAGAGGTTCGGGATGATGGACTGCAAGGCCATGGACACACCTATGGCATCGAACCTGAAGCTATTGAGTGATGCTTCATCAGAGTCGGTTGATGCCACGATGTATCATCAGATGATTGGATCTTTGATGTACTTGACGAATATGAGACCAGATATTTCTTTTGTTGTGAACATATTGAGCCAGTTCTTGACAGATCCGAGACATGTTCACTTGATTGCTACAAAGCATATTTTGAGGTACCTAAAGGATATGGTTGATTATGGGATGAAGTATGATGCGAATTAGAAGATTAACCTAGAGGGTTATGTTGATTCAGATTAGGCAGGTAGTTCCATTGATAGGAAGAGCACTTTGAGGTGCTGCTTCAATATGGGATCAGGTGTGATCTCTTGGTTTAGCAGGAAGCAATCTTGCGTGGCACTGAGTACAGCTAAAGCATAGTATGTCGTAGCTTGTTCGGCTAGTTGTGAGGCAGTATGGACTAGGAAGCTACTGTCTGATTTGTTTGATCTTCAGTTAGATGGGACTTGTATATTTTGTAACAACTAGAGTTGTCTGAAGTTGTCTGAGAACCCGATGTTCCATGACAAGTCGAATCACATTGAGATCAAGTACCACTATATCATGAATATGGTGCAAAGAGGAGCATTGAAGCTCCAATATGTTGCGACGGATGAGCAGATCGACGATGTGTTGACCAAGCCACTAGCCAAATTGAAGTTTGAGTACTTCAGAGAGGATCTTGGTGTACTCCAAATCGAGGTTCCTTCCAAGGGGAAGTGATGAGTCCTGAAGACACAGATGCACATGATCCATTCTCACATGGTGGTAGGTGTGTCCTCCCATGGTGCATATGTAAGGGCTAGGGCCATTCTGACATGGTTAAGGTGTGTCTTCCCATGGTCGTTGATATAAGTGCCAGGACATTTCGACATGGTTGAGGTGTGTCTTCCCATGGTCGTTGATATAAGTTCTAAGCCATTATAGCATGGTTGAGGTGTGTCTTTCTATGAATGTTGATGTAAGTGCTGAGCCATTCCAACATGGTTGAGGTGTGTCTTCCCATGGCTATTGATGTAAGTGTTGTTCCATTCTCGCATGGTTGAGTTTTGTCTTCCCATGGCATAGATGTAAGGGCAATGCCATTCTCGCATGGTTGAGGTTTGTCTTCCCATTTTGTAGATGTAAATGCTGAGCCTTTCCCGAATGGTGTTAGGTTTGTCCTCCCATGTCAGTTGATGTAAGTGTTGTGTGATGTGCATCTGGGCTGTGCTCTGTCAACGTTGAGATGATCTGGACGTGATGAAGCGACAGTAGGAGACGTAGGTTTTTGTAGAGGCAATATAATAAGTCATGGGATGTACCTACTTGATGGATTTCTTACAGAAATGATGAAGACCTACATGGAGGATAGGCCTACATCCAACATGAAAAAGGGTTGGCTCTGTAGAACTTCCTATGACGAGTAGAACTGAGAGATAGTACCAATCGATGGTCGAGATGACGAGGATTGCAGCAATAGTGATGACGATGATCCAGTGTTGATGATGATGTTCTAGCATTGTTGATCCAGCAACGAAAACTTGTGTTGATGACTATGTCAAGAGAATACATTCTTAGTTAAGAGGGAGTGTTAATGTAATTGTAACTTCATAAGATATTCACTTTTAAATTTCATATTGTATTTGTATTTTATTATTGTACCTCCGATGGAGATGTTTATTCCTTTGGACGGGAAATTCATTATTGTATTTGGGTCATGTAAATTCATTAAGGTTAACCCTCCATTGTAATTCGGGGCATTATACCCGAGAGTTAAGTTGTAAATGGGTTATTAGACTCTCCTAGAGAAGTCATCCTAGTCAAGTACAACTAGGGGCCGAGCTAGTTGGGGTAAAGGTCAAGTGAAAGTAAAAGTATAACTAGAGAGGGTGCCTCTCTCATTTGGATCATTCACTGACTCACTCAATTCGCATTAGTGAGAAGGAGGACAAGTTCACACAAGTGGAGAAGAGATAAGTTGTTGAAGACCTTTTCTATTTTTGGGTTTTACTTTTGTGGCATTGTATTGGTGATCATTCTATCTCTCAGGGAGTTGCAGGGTTTTCTCCTTTATGGTTTCCTTGAGGAAAATATTTGTGTCTCTTTTGCTTATGTTGTGCTTGTTATTATCTCAATAAGATCTTAGATAACTATTGATTAAAATTTAACAATCTAACAATGAGCTCCCTCTTGCACCAAGCAATCAGATGTTACTCTCCAGTGAGAAACAAATCATCAACATACAAAACCAATATCAATGGTTGGTTTTTCACTACTTTGAAGTACAAATTTGGATCAGCTTCACTCTTACAGAAACCCAGTTTCTAAAGGTAGTTATCAATTCTAGAGTACCAATCCCTAGGATCTTGATTAAGCCCATATAGAACTTTCTTTAGCTTGAAAACATGGGACTCCTTCCCATGCACCACAAATCCTTTAGGTTGTTGATTATAAACCTCTTCCTCAACCTCACCATTGAGAAAGGTTGTCTTCACATCCATATGGTAAAGTTTCCATCCTAGAACAGATGCAAGTGCAATCATTGCTTGGATTGTGGTGTCCCTTGCCACAAGGGAAAAGGTATCATCATAATTGATGCCTTCTTTATGAGAGAAACCTCTAGCAATGAATCTGGATTTATACTTCTCAATTCTACCATCCGCAGCATGCTTTATCTTATAAATCCATCTAGAAATCACAATGGACTTCCCATCAGGTTTGGTAACAACCTCCCAAACAACATTCTTCATTATAGATTTGTACTCTTTTGTCATTGCATCTTTCCAAACTTGCTGCTTTCCCTATTTTTCATATGAGGATGGTTCTAAATCACTGATGTGACTCATTAGTGCAACATACCCTAAATATTTTTCAGGTTGCTTGTGCTCTCTGGATGAGCCTACTGGTGCTCCATGTTTCTCTGCAGTTTGTAAGATGTCTCGGCACCAAGCAGATCTTATTTTAGCAGGAGTTTCATCAGGTGACCTCTCAAACACTTGTACTAGTTCTTAAGGAGCTAGAAAATTTGAGGCATCTTTTGGTTTCTCCCTCTCTAACTCTGAAGGGGGAGAGTCATACTCGGGATCCTCCATATTTGAATCACATTGAATCTCTTTCGATCTTTTGAAAGCAACTTCCTCATGGAAGGTAACATATCGGATGACTTCAATGTGTCTCTCACCAGATACATATATTCAGTATGCTTTGTATGACTCAATATAACCCAAAAAGGTGCCTTTATTTCCAGAAGGCTCCATCTTTGTTCTCTTTTATTTTAGTACATTAATGTATACTGGGCTCCTGAATATCCTCAAGTGTGATATGTTTGGCTTCTCACCGATAAACACTTCTTTTGGTGTCTTCTCATCTAGAATGGCATGCGAGCTTCTATTTTGGATGTACACAGCTGTACAAGTGGCTTCTTCCCATAATGAGGTAAACATATCTTGATCATGCATCATGGCTTTTGCAGCCTCACATATGGTTCTATTCTTTCTTTTGGAAACCCGATTTTGTTGAGGGTTGTATGGTACTGTTAACTGTTTATATATTCCTGCATCACTACATATCTCATTAAATGCATGTGAATCAAATTCACCTCCATTATCAGACCTTAATGCACGGGTGTGATTTTCTTTTTGATTTTCAACTAGGGCTTTAAACTCTTTAAATTTGTTAATAGTTTCACTTTTAACCTTCATGAAATAAATCCATGACTTCCTAGAAAAATCATCTATGAACAGTACATAATATAAGAAGCCACTCAAGGAGGGGGATGACATGGGACCACATACATCATAATGTATTAAATCTAAAATCCCTTTAGATCTAGTAGAACTGCTAGAAAATATTTTCTTAACATTCTTCCCAAGTGCACAACCCCGTCATACACTATCATGCTCAAAATCAAATATGGGCATACCTTTTACCATCTTTTGAAGTCCTGGTAGCGCTTCGTAGTGTAGGTGTCCAAGTCTTCGGTGCCATAGCTCGCATGGACTGATAGTGTGGTGAATCATATCTTGACTATACTTCTCGGGTACCTTGTAGAGTCCTCCCTCTTGAACTCCAATCACAGTAGCAAATTCTAGGCTTTTGTTCTTCTGCCTTAAAAGTGCTTTGTTATCCATGAATATAACTTGGAACCCTTTGTCTTCAAGAATGGAAACTGAGAGGAGGTTCTTCTTAAATCCTGGAACATATAGAATGTCCTCCACATGTAGAATATCACTGGTGCTCAGTTGGAATGAGGTGGATCCAACTCCTTGTCGATGTATATGTAACTTTGGAATGTATTTCATTTATGTATTTCATATATATTTATTGTACCCTTATAAGAGATGTATTATTCCTCTATAAGGAAGTGTCGTCATGTGTATTGACAAGTGTCGCAAGTGTGTGTACTTGCCGATGGGTTATTAGACCACCATGTGTGGGGTCGGCCCTAAAATATATATTAATTGGTTGATGTACCTAGCTATACAAGTTGGCCCCATAAGGTCACTGGACAAACAGACAAAGATAAATAGAGATTGGGAGATCTCTATTTTGATCACTCGAAAACTCACACTTCTCTCACTCAAAAAGTAGCGCACTAGTGAGGAGGAGGATCATCTGCTTCTAGGAGACTATCTCTGTGTATTTTGGTTGTACTTTGGTTGAGCCATTTCTCTCTCTATCTCTGAGGAAGTTGTGGGGTTTTTCACCTTAGGGTTTTCCCCACAAAAACTCTGTGTATCTTGTCTCTCATGCTTTTGATTCTTGTGATGATTGACATGCTTGTTATGATTGATATGCAGTGATACACTATGCATGTTATTCTCTCAGTAAAGATCCTAGAGTATCGTGAATTAATGCTCAAATTTTAACATGGTATCAGAGCTAACCTAAGAAGAAGACATTGTGTAGTGACGGAAACTAGGGTTTCTTGTTTATTGGGTTTCTCTCCACTGATTTTGGAAAAGCAGTATAGTATATTGACTCTACGCATCAAGGAGAATCTATCTATCCAATCAGAATTCAATTTTGAGCATTTTTAGATTTGGCCCTAAAAATTAGGGTTTCCACAAAAATAGGAATTTCTGAAATCTGAAGACATAGCTAGAAGCCCCTTGCAAAAATCGAAGTTTAGAGCTTTGGATCAAGACTTTTGGCTGGGTAGATCTCTGGGAAACTCAAACCCTAATTCAGGACTCTCCTTAGTGAATCCGGGAAGATAGAAAGGCAGTTTTGAAGGGTGTAGCTTTGCAGATCTCAATTTCTGAATACACCAAGTTGATAAGCTCATCAAGGTGCATCTTTCTATCCTTTTAGAAAGTTGAAATTCACATTTTGAATTTTTAGGTTTTTTCGACAAACCCTAATCCTGGACCAAATCCAATTATTAGAAATTCAAGTGGTAAGACCTAAATCTTTTCTATTTCCATTTGAAGTACTCCTTAAGATGTCTCACCACACCAAGCTTGAGGATAAGCTTGAAGGGGTTGATAACTTCCGATCCTGGAAGTATAGGATTGGGTTAATCCTAGAAGAAAATGAGTTGGACTCATATATAAAAGAAGACATCCCTATCCCAGAGGATGAAGAGGCTAAGGTATTGCATAAGAAGAACTTGGTCAAGGCAAAGAGAATCATTGCTGATTCTATCAAAGACCATCTCATACCCCATGTGTCTTCTCTAATGACAATCAAGGAGATGTTTGACTCCCTGACCAAGTTATTTGAAGGGAAGAACATAAATCGAAAGATGACTCCGCAGAATCAATTGAAAGGGGTCAAGATGTCGAATGGAGAAACCATTCAATCTTACTTCTCCAAGGTCTCTCAGATCAAGGAACAACTTGAAGCTGTTGATGAAGTAGTGGACAATGGTGAAATTGTTATGACCACTCTGAATGGCCTACCTAGGTCATGGGACTCCTTTATTCAAGGAATCTATGCAAGAAAGAAATTGATCTCTTTCAGTAGACTGTGGAAGAAGTTCTCTCAAGAAGAAGCTAAGCTTGTGGCCCGAGAAGAAAAGATGGGAAATGAAGATCAAGCTCTCACAGCAAATGCCAGGAAAGGCAAGTCCAAGAAGGAATCATCTCATAACATGAAATTCTCACACCACCATTATCATAAAGATAAGAAAGATCTCAGATGCTTCAATTGCAATAAGAAGGGACACTTTGCTTCAGACTGTCCCAAGAAGAAGAAAGATAACAACAACAAATTCAACAAGAAGAAGAAGAATAACAAAATAAGATATCATGCTCATGTTGCTGAGGATGATGAACCTCCAAATAAGAAGGCTAGGGCAGAAAGTGATGATGACTCATCAAGTGAAGAAGAATATGTTCTAATCTCTTCTCTCACAGGTACTATCTCCCATGGTTGTAATGATTGGTTAATTGACAGTGGGGCTTCCAAACATATGACTGGGTTTAAAGAATCTTTCATAAACCTATCTGAACATGAGTCACCCCATAAAGTAAAACTTAGGGATGATTACCAATACCCTATCAAAGGAAGTGGTGAAGCCTCCTACAACCTAGATTCTGAAAAATCTTTAAAGATGAAAGAAGTTCTTTATGTACTTGGGCTCAAGAAGAATATTCTCTCCATCTCTGCATTGGATGCAAAAGGCATGAGGGTTGCATTTGTATATGGCCAAGTCCTAATGTGGCCAAACGGTAAAACAATCGATGATGCAATAGTGATTGGAGAGAAAGAGGGAGGATTGTATAAATTGAAGGGTCAACCTAATCATGCCATGGTGCATGACTCCATGGAGCCAAGTGAACTTTGGCAGAGAAGACTTTCTCATATGCACTATAGGGCACTTCCAATTGCAAGCAAGGCTATAGAGGGTCTTTCTGAGATCAAGACCAAACATGAAGGTGTTTGCAAAGGATGTGCAAAAGGTAAGAACATTAAGAAGGCTTTCCCAAGCAATGAAAGCAAGGAAAAAGGTATCCTGGAAATCATCCACTCAGATGTATGTGGTCCTATGTCATCCAGTTCTCTAACTGGGTATGTTTACTATGTCTCTTTCATTGATGACTTCTCCAGGAAGATTTGGGTCTACTTCTTGAAGAACAAAGATGAGGTGTTTGATAAGTTCAAGGAATTCAAAACCTTGATGGAAAATCAAACTGATAAGAAGATCAAAACATTTAGATCCGACAATGGTGGAGAATTCACCTCAAGTGACTTCAAGAAGCTTTGCAATGATTCATGGATTAAGAGGGAGTTGACTGCTCCTTACAATCCACAACAAAATAGAGTTGCAGAAAGAAAGAACATAACAATCATGGAAGCAGCAAGGGCAGTGTTGCATGACCAGGATCTACCTATGCATCTATGGACAAAAGCAGCTAGAACAGTTGTATATGTATAGAACATAACACCCCACAAGATATTGGACAACAAGACACCAGAAGAAGTCTTCTCTGGTAAGAAACCTGAAGTCAGCCATCTCAAAATATTTGGTTGTCCAGTATACACTCATGTCCCAAAGGAAAAGAGGACAAAGCTAGATCCTTTAGGAAAGAAGGGTATATTTGTGGGTTACAGTGAAAGATCGAAGGCTTATAGAATATACTTTCCAGGATTCAAGAAGATTGATGTCAGCAAGGATGTAACATTTGATGAAAATTCAGCATTCATCAAATCAAGGAAGGCACCTATTGAAGTTTATGAAGAACCTAAGGAAACTAGATTTCAAGACACTACCATGACTGAAGCAATTCCAGAAGTTGTTCATGAGTTTGAAGATCTGCAAGAACCTGTAGATCCACCCAGTGAAGATAACTCTCACAAGAGGAAACCTGCATGGGCTAGAGAGCTCATTGAAGATACAGAAAGATTCAGCATTCCAGAAGAAGAACACAGAGCAAAGAAGAGAACTAGATCACATACCAACTATGTTGCTTTGATCTGTGACATCATGAATAAAAAACCTTCCAGTTATGAAGAAGCAGCGGAAAAGAAAGAATGGAAGGATGCCATGGTCGAGGAATACCAATCAATAATGAAGAATGATGTTTGGGATGTTGTCCCAAGACCTAAAGAGAAGTCTGTTGTGACTTCCAAATGGATCTACAAAATCAAGCATGCTGCAGATGGTAGCATAGAGAAATAAAAGGCAAGATTCGTAGCTCGTGGCTTCTCTTACAAAGAGGGAATATATTATGAAGAAACTTTTGCTCCTATAGCTAGGTACACTTCCATCAAAACAGTACTTTCCCTGGCTGCAGTGATGAAATGGAAGATACACCAGATGGATGTCAAGACTGCCTTCTTGAATGGTGTAGTTTAGGAGGAAGTGTATGTGGAGCAGCCACTTGATTTTGAAACACATGACAAGGAGTCATATGTGTGCAGATTGAAGAACGCCTTGTATGTCTTGAAGCAAGCCCCCAGAACTTGGTATGGTAGGATGGACAGTTTCCTATCTAGTTTGGGCTTTACCAAGAGTAAAGCGGATTCCAAAATTTACTACAATGTTGAGGAAGGGAATCCTGTGATTCTACTCCTGTATGTGGATGACCTGTTTGTAACAGGAGATGACAGATTGATTGCAGATACTAAGAGGAAGCTTGCTGCCGAATTCGATATGAAGGACTTAGGGATGATGCACTATTTCCTAGGTATGGAGGTGTGGCAGAGTACAAATGGGATCTTCCTTGGAAAAGGGAAGTACACTGTAGATATCCTAAAGAGGTTCGGGATGATGGATTGCAAGGCCATGGCCACACCTATGGCATCGAATCTAAAGCTTCTATGTGATGCTTCATCTGAGCCAGTTGATGTCTCCATGTATCGTCAGATGATTGGGTCCTTGATGTACCTGACAAACACGAGACCAGATATTTGCTTTGCGGTGAACACATTGAGCCAGTTCCTGACGGATCCGAGGAGTGTTCACCTGGTTACTGTAAAGCATATTTTGAGGTACCTGAAGGGTACAGTTGATTATGGGCTCAAGTATGAAGCGAATCAAAAGTTTAACCTACAAGGTTATGTTGATTCAGATTGGGCAGGCAGTGGTACAGATAGGAAGAGCACATCTGGGTGTTGCTTCAGTATGGGATCAAGTGTGATCTCTTGGTTTAGCAGGAAGCAATCCTGCATAGCACTGAGTACAGCTGAGGCAGAGTATGTTGCAGCCTGTTCAACTAGTTGTGAGGCAGTATGGCTTCGGAAGCTATTGTCTGAGTTATTTGATCTCCCGTTGGATGCTACTAGTATCTTCTGTGATAACTAGATTTGTGTGAAGCTGTCTGAGAACCCAGTGTTTCACGATAGGTCGAAACACATAGAGATCAAATATCACTATATCAGGGATATGGTCCAGAGAGGAGCAGTGAAGCTCCTATATGTTGCGATGGATGAGTAGATTGCAGATGTACTGACGAAGCCACTATCCCAGGTGAAGTTCGAGTACTTCAGGGACATGCTTGATGTTCTTCAAATCGATGACACTTCGAGGAAGAAGTGATGGACACATTTGTTGAAGCCATTCCAAGCATGTTGGAAGGAGGATCCTTCACATGGCTGTGGATGTAAGCATTGGATGATGAGCATCGGGACGATGCTCCAGTTACTGCTCTGTATATACATCAAGATGATGCTTGATATGATCGGTTGGATCATTTATATGTATATGTATGTATGCATCATGTTGAATGCTGGATATGATCAGTTGGATCATTTATATGTATATGTATGTACGCATCATGTTGGATGTTGGATATGATCGGTTGGATCATTTGTATGTATTTTGTATATGCATCGTGTTGAATGATTGGACCATGTATCTGTATATGTATCAGGTGGATACATTGTATGATCAGGTAGATCATGTATGTTGATATGTATCAGGGATGATCAGGTGGATCATGTATGATGATATGTATCAGATAGATACTTGGTATGCATCAGGTAGATGCATGATATGATCAGGATGATCATGGATGATGAGCTTCAAGATGTTGCTCCAGATGACTTGCAATAGAATGTTGCAGAGATAATGATCAGGATGATCATGTGTACATTAGGATGATGTATGGTGAGTATCAGGTTGATACTCTATGGCCATGGAACATGTTGTGCAAATAAGGATGTAATTTGTGCCCTGGGAGATTTGCAGATAGTCTTTCGAGGTTTTTCCTATGGCATGTAATTTGTACCCTGGGATATCTAGCAAATGCTCTTTCGAGGTTTTGCTTGGGAGGACATATAATTTGTGCCCTGGGATATTTGCATATAGTCTTTCGAGGTTTTGCCTATGGCATGTAATTTGTACCCTGGGATATCTGGAAAATGCTCTTTCGAGGTTTTGTCCTATGGCATGTAATTTGTGCCCTGGGAGATCCGATAGGTTGAGCCGTTTGCTCCTAATCAGTCCTGGGATGCTCTTTCGAGGTTTTTCCATGACCACATGTAATTTTTGCCCTGGGAGATCCGATAGGTTGAGACGTGTGCTCGTAATCAGCCCTGGGATGCTCTTTTGAGGTTTTGTGGTGACCACATGTAATTTGTGCCCTGGCAGATCCAATAGGTTGAGCCTTGTGCTCGTAATCAATCCTGGGATTCTCTTTCGAGGTTTTGTGGTGGGGTCACATGTAATAAGTCCTGGAGATCTGGACAGTATGAAAAAGGCCTCAGATGCTCTTTAGGGTTCTTGCTAGTCAAGAGACTCTTAAGGTTTTGTGATGCACATAATAAGTCCTAAGATTTCCACAGTATGGCCAGTGATGAAAAAGACCTGCAGGTGGTGGGCCTGCATCTAGTATGAAAAAGGACTGGCTCTGTAGAACTTCCTATGATGAGTAGATTCAGAGATTGGTTGAGAGAGCAGCAACAATGGTGATGATGATGACGATGATCCCGAGAAGAAGACTTGTCTAGCAGATTTGTGTTGAGAAATACCTTCCTAGTTAAGAGGGAGTGTTGATGTATATGTAACTTCGAAATGTAATTCATCTATGTATTTCATATATATTTATTGTACCCTTATAAGAGATGTGTTATTCCTCTATAAGGAAGTGTTGTCATATGTATTGACAAGTGTCGCAAGTGTGTGTACTTGCCGATGGGTTATTAGACCACCTTGTGTGGGGTCGGCCCTGAAATATATATTATATGGTTGATGTAACTAGCTATACAAGTCGGCCCCATAAGGTCACTGGGAAAATAGACAAGTATAAATAGAGATCGGGAGATCTCTATTTTGATCACTCGGAAACTCACACTTCTCTCACTCAGAAAGTAGCGAACTAGTGAGGAGGAGGATCATCTGCTTCTAGGAGACTATCTCTGTGTATTTTGGTTGTGCTTTGGTTGAGCCATTTCTCTCTCTATCTCTGAGGAAGTTGTGGGGTTTTTCACCTTAGGGTTTTCCCCATGGAAACTCTATGTCTCTTGTCTCTCATGCTTTTGATTCTTGTGATGATTGACATGCTTTTTATGATTGATATGCATTGATATACTGTACATGTTATTCTCTCAGTAAAGATCGTATAGTATTGTGAATTAATGCTCAAATTTTAACACTCCTTGGATTGAATAAGTTGAGTTGTCCCCCAACTCTACCATGCATGTGAATTCTTTCTATTTTAGATTAGTGATGGTACTCTTGTAACCAGTCATATGTTTGGATGCACCACTTTCAATCAACCATGTTTCCTCATTTGTGATGACAGATCACAAAAGGGATGAGACAAGATAATACTCCCTTCTTGTCTCATTTTCTTCAAATGCATTCTTTTGAGTGATTTCATCTTATATGGCAGTAGAAGCATGAAACTTTCCTTTCCGCTTTGCTCTAAAATATCTTAAGAAATGGCCTTTCTTGTTGCAATTGAAACATCTAGATTTTGAATTTTCAAATCCTTTGTTGAACTCCTTCTTCTGTGAATGAGAGAAATTCTTTTGGAAGAAGGGTTTTTTTCCTGTCTTCATTCTTGTCGTGAGGGAAATATTTTCTTCCTTGATGCACATTGAATTGCTCTGTATTCACCCCTCCTCTTGGAGGAATTCATGCCACAACCTTTCAAATTTAGGTTGTACCTCTCAGCCATTTACTGAAACCAAGAATGTCTCCCATGAGGATGGGATACCATAAATAGCAGTTTGGAGAAGATCATGTTCATCCACCACTAATCCAATACTAACAACCTGATCTCTTACCTGAGAGATCCCAGAGAAGAAGGAGGCCACTGTCTCATCCGTCTCCATCTTTAAGTTCTGAAGGTTATTTTTCAATGCCCTCTTTTGACTCGGGGCATTCTTCTCATATAGATTAGTCAATGTATCATAACATTCTTTTGCGGTCTTCAACGATGTGATCACGGGCATCAAGTTATATTTTACCGAATCATAGATGATCCATTTAGCGTTAGCTTGATTCTTCTTGAAGTTGATGTGCCCTACATTAGATGTAGGCTCCTCCACCACAGCGGATACATAACCATCCAAGTCATGTTCCTCTAGGATGTTGAGAATCCTATCCTTCCAAATGTTGAAGTTTGAGGTGCCATCAATACGATCTTCCCGTTGTACAAACACTAATTTCATCATCTTCAAATCTTGTGCTCAACTTCTCAGGATCAACATAGGCTCTAGCTAGCTTGCAAAACTGAGCTCCTTCATGCCCTGAGCTCTGATACCATGTTGAAATTTGGTTGAGCTTTTATCTTTAATTATTTTAGATGTAGAGACTTGAAGCAATGAAATTCATACAACCATAACACAATATATACCTTGGGGAAAATCCTCAAAATTATGAGAACAAAAAACCATCAATTCTTCTCATTATAATATAATGGATATCAAAGAATAATTTATTTTAGAACATATCATATTGCTTTCGGAATATAAGAGATCACCAAACTTCTTGGTGAAGATATAGAAGAAATAGATAAGAGAGATCAATCATATCTGTGCCCAGCACAACAATAACAAGCACGAACAATACCTTGCACAAAGAGAAGCGCCTAGCCTTCAATGGAGAAGAGAATTTGCTTCACACTAGATTCAACAATCCTATCTATCAAATTTATACATTATTCTCTTATATTTTTAACTTCTAACTTTAGGATAAACTCGCTCTCAAACTAGATGTATTAATCTTGCATGGAGTGGTGCGCCCCACTTCTCATGCAGTGCTTCATCTCACTGAGCTGCCACTAAGGATGAACTCGCCTCTTAACTGAAAGCTTTCCCACTTAGTTGGGTGGCTAACTTAAGTGTCAACATGCAAGTGTCACAACTCACATGTCATCTTTTATTTTAGCATAATTTTTGTCATGCAATAACACTTAGTTAACTAGATCTTCTTTGTTGTCACTTAGTTAAATCTCTTTAACTAAAGTGTCATCTTTTAGTTTAACTAAAGTGTAAATACTTTAGTTAACTAGTCCCTTTTATTTAACACTTAGTTAACTGAAATCATGTTGATTGATTTACTTGAAGTGAGCAATGTGAGTTATTTAGTTAACTGAGACATATTTTTAACTAATGCTTTAACTGAAGCATTGATACTTAACTGAATATTTAATGATTCGAGTTCTCTTTAATTAGATGAAGTGTCTACATGGGAAATTTCAAATTCTCTTGATATCTATGCTTTTTATTTTATTTTTGTATCTCTTACTGCATGGTCAATATGTGATAACTTTAATTATCCATGACATTACATTATACTAATAATAATTATCGGATGTTGTGATCATATTATATTATTCCGGAACAAATGATCATATGCTAAAGTAATTCACTTTAGAGGTGATCAATCTTTAAACAAGACTTAATAGAAATCTGGTGATCATGGTTAATAATATATCACGCAACTGTATTAAATGCTTTTAACAAGTAAAGAATGCCCTTTGTACGGAAGGTCCACCTCTATATGGGAGGTCCATCTCATGGATACGTTTATACGGAAGGTTCGCCTCTATACAGGAGGTCCATCTCATGGATACCTTTATATGAAAGGTTCACACGATAATCATGACTTGATACACACAAGTCTGGAGCCTTTTCCAACAAGACTTTACAACATGTTGGCCGTATTTTCTGTCATAGGCCAACTATAGAGAGATATCCCACACAAGGTGCTTAAAATATCCCCTGGTATGTTTGAGATAGCTAACTCTCGTAGTGTTATGGCCATGCTACCTTCACTTGTCTTCTATCTAAAAGAGAGTCTTCCTATTTAAGTTTAAAAAGGTTATACCTAACAACTATCTATCAAGTAACAATTTATCCAACTCAATCTAATTAACTAAAAGAAACCAACTAATTAACAGTTGTTAAATGAAACTACGACTAATTATCTATTCTAGAAGATATGCTAACCTATTTTGGCCAAGAGCAATTTTCAATTTACTGTTGACACTTACTGATCTGTAAAACTGATGTTTTGAGTACATGATACACTTCGGGAGAAACCTCAGTTCATATAACATGGTATTCAAATAAAAAATACAGTCACATATTTAATAGAAATAATAACACATCATTATTAATTTAGAACATATGTGCATTTATAGGAACAACATTTTATTTCACATTCCAAAACTGGAACTCAAAATGATGATTACTCTCAAAAATATCTACACAAATAGATAATTATAAAAGTAAAACATTTAAATAATAATGTAAGAGTCAAATTTAAATAATTACAATTATCTAAAGATTACATAAAACATCATGTAACCAGAGACTGAACATGTATGTATTCAAAAATGTATAAATGATCAATGCAAAACAACAAAGTGTAATTACAAATATACAGTATAAAAGAGCTGTAAAAAGAGTCAATATATATATATATATACTTATCCAGAAAACCGAATCAAAGTGATACCAATTTCCAAGATGTTTTTCAGAGTAGAGTTCCAAAACAGGTCTTGCCACAACACATAGTCTTACTCCAAAATTTAGAAATGTTGAGACTCTACAGGACAGACTCCTCTCTAACTATTCAAATCCCCTTTATATAACAGATGACATATCTTGTATACATAATTCCATACAACTAACCCCTAGATGAGTCATCTTCTTATAATAATGTCAAACCAAAAATAGCAGACCTAAACTAACTCATCAAAGTTGAGAATGTTGACACTTGATAGTTGTCAACCTTCTCAATCAACAATATTCATGCATCAAGGTATTCCAGGAGGAACTCTTAACTGATAATGTAGAGCACAATGTGTAACTTACGGAGGCATGCCCACTTTTGTAACACCATGAAGGTAGGATTCCATGAAGCATGTTTATTCTGAAATAGATACAAGTCATGAGACCACGAGGCATTTATCCATTAACAAGAAAACATAACCACCGGAACAGATAAGCCAAAACCAAATCCGATATGAAGGGATACCTATGACACACACCAAAATTTTAATTAATATAGTTATCATAGCTGGGTACATAATACAAAATAAGTTATTAAAATATCGACACTCCTACGGAATATTTGATTCTGCAAGGGTGTGTATTAATGGCTACAAAACTAAAAGTGATAATTTACCTTAAAGGATGAAATCTTACCTTTACTGCATAAAAAAATTATTATAATTGATTAATGAAGACTAAGGCTCAATGGCCACTTGGATGTGAGCAACCCTTCTAGATTCAGCTAGTTTTGATTTCAACTTAAGTATTTTCTTCTTACACTGCCTATCATGCTTGGCCAATTTTTCATTGATAACAGCTAACAACTTCTTCATAGACTTATATTTATCCTTTTTCATCTTCAGTTTCTTCCATATATCAACCCACATCATTAATTCATTATTCTGTTGTTGAATTTTGTCCCTCAAGGTATTACTAGTTGCTTCATACTCCTTCAATTCATTTTTCAGATAGGTAATCTTCCGCTTGCGAGGAAGCCCAATAGATTTCTTTATAACTTCTAGAGTTTGGTTTAATGAATGTTCATCAACGATGGATGGTTTTTTCTCGATTTCTTGCTTAGGATATTGAAACGATGATGAGTTACCTACCGACCTATCTCTAGGGGATGAAAAAGAGATATTATACTCAATTCTTTGTTCTCGGTCGATAGCTTCAAGTGGAGTTTCAGGCATGGGCGATTTATCTTCTTATTCACTAGAAACTTCAACTAAAAGAGTTTCTTTAACTTTTTCGACAGTTTTAGGGATAGAAATGGTAACCATACTCCTGATGAATCTTCTGTTTCCCGAATTAGACTTGCTCATGATAGGTTTCGAAAACTTTTGCAGATGTTTGGACTTAATACCACGCTCAGGGTTCATGTCATCGTCTTTTACCACACCCTTTCCCTTTTCTTCCAACCTATCATGCTATGTATTGGAAGGGGTTGGATCGATTAAAATTTTAGGAGGAGGGTTTTTGTCATCCTTAGTCACAAGTTTTTCATCATCCATCGGAATAGGTTTTGTATCATCACATCCATTATGCCTCCGCACAAGGTCGAGATCATTGTATGTTCTGGTAACATAATATTTTCTTTGCTTCTGAAGTGTCTTTGGGAGGAGAGTAGGCCAATATTGTGTTAGCCCAGAACCATTTTCACTCATAAATTCATCCCAAGACCTACTAACTAAGGCTAAATGATACTGAATTAAAATATTAAGTAAGCCATGGTGAAACATACTTCTTTCCTGATCCCCAATGGTATTTTCGACCGTGAAAGCCATTTTCTTTAAGCTATTTAATAAAAAGAAGGGAAAATTTATCTTAGATCCCTTTAAAGCCATAATAAGTAGAAGATGATACAAATGGACATGAGAGAAACGACCATCACATGTAATGTACCTGACTATGATCTCAAAGCAAGTACACTATTGTGGTTTCAAAAATCTTGTAGGAAAGTTATGCTTGATGTCTGAATCAGCCCGTAACGGAAGAAGGAAGGGTTTCCACTTTCTCTTGTTAATGTTTTCCCCTTTGAACCAGCGTTCACCCATTTTCGGAAGCTTAGTGGATTTTCCAATAATATCCTCGATTATAGACAACTGCAAATTGCCAATCTAGGCCACACCTTTGTTAAACGTTAAGGAAAATTTCCTAGTTACTTCAACATGGTGTCCGCTAAAAAGCCTATAGAAGGTACCCAAACCTATCTTTTCAAAACATTCTAGTTCCTCTAAATCAACTTCCAACATCTCGCGACCTGAAACCTCAAAACGAATAAGAGGTGTCATTTCCTCACTACAAAGTTTCTGGATGGGATTCAATTTTGGGATCGTCGTGAAAATGGAGGGTATAGGAATACAAGGTATGGAAGACATCGACCAAGCAATTCAGTCCCCACCCGATCTTCTCAAAATCATGGTTGAAACCCTAAGCTTCATCATAAAACAAGCATTTTGAAAACGATGAGGGTAATAACACCAGGTAATGTAAAATGATGATTCAGGTCCTGAAACTATCGATATAATTGACACCTTACAGTACGATTCATATAGGTGGCCTTCATGATGTGATAACTCTAAATTCGATGATAGTTGTAATATGGGCCCGCACCATGTTTAATTAATCAACATCTTGTCATATGATCCATGTTGGGGCTAGGGAAATACCATATAAAATGTGATTCAATCAAAAGAATATCACTTATTTTAAATACATATAATAATGTTTAGGTGATATAATATATCAATTGATATAAGCCTAGTAAAAGAGCTAAGATACAAGAATTATCCTGCACCCCTATTATCCTCAAATTGCAAAGTAATTGATGTAGTGTAAAATTATACAGTATTGATCTTGATAAGTTGAAAAGGATTAAAGAAATGGAAGCTTCAATTTCTGCCCTAACTATGGTAAGGTAAGATATGTATGTCATGAGTATTAAAGAGATGGAAACTTCAACATAAGCTGAGCATATTTCTAACCTCATCATGCTCTAAAAATGTAAATTTAAACTGCTAAAAGATTATCGTATTATAAATATAGTCAATATAGTAGAAAATGGAACTAAAATTTGACTATATTTATGTTGATGTATAAGTGACTTCGAAATGTATTTCACCTATGTATATTGTACTCCTATAGAGATGTTATTATTCCTCTATACGGAAGTGTCATCATTTGTATTGACAAGTGTCGCAAGTGTCGCAACTTGCAAGTGATGGGTTATTAGACCACCAAGTGTGGGGTTGGCCCTGATTAGTATTACCATGGGTTATTAGACCGAGTTAGACAAGTCGACCCTGCTAGTTTATTAGGCAGGTTAGGTCATGTATAAATAGAGTGCGGGAGGCACTCTATTTTATCACTTCATTATTCACTTCTACACTCACTAGAAAGTGGTGCACAAGTGAGGAAGGAGGAGTAGCTGCTAGGATTACTATCTCTTGTAGTTGGTTTGTACCATTGCTCTTTCTATCTCTGAGGAAGTTGTGGGGTTTTTCACCTTTACGGTTTTACCCAGTGAAACTCTATGTGTTTATTGTCTCATGTGATTGCTTGGTGTGATTGATATGGATTGTTATGACTGATATGTTGTACATGTTATTCTTTCAGTAAAGATCCTAGAATATGTTGAATTAATGCTAAAAAATTAACATGGTATCAGAGCTAACCTGAGAAGAAGACACTATGCAGTTGCGGAAGCTAGGGCTTCTTGTTTATTGGGTTTCTCTCCATATATCTTGAAAGGGAGTAGGGTATTTTGACTCTCCTCATCAAGGCGCATCTTTCTATCCAATCAGAATTCAATTCTAGGCACTTTCAGTTTTGGCCCTAAAAATTAGGGTTTCCACAAAAATAGGAATTTCTTAATTCTGAGACCATAGCTGAAAGCTCCTTGGAAAAATCAAAGTTTAGAGCTTTGTATCGAACTTTTTGGTTGGGTGAAGCTCCGAGAAACTCAAACCCTAATTCAGGGTCCTCCCTAGTGAATCCGAGAGACTAAAAGGCATTTATGAAGGGTGAAACTTTGCATATTTCAAATTCTGAATATACCAGGATGATCTACTCATCAAGGTGCATCTTTCTATCCTTTCAAAAGTTTGAAATTCACATTTTGAATTTTTAGGGTTTCTCTGACAAACCCTAATCCAGCACCAGATCCAGATTTCTGCAAATCAAGTGGTAAGACCTAAATCTTTTCTATTTCCATTTGAAGTACTCTTTAAGATGTCTCACCACACCAAGATTTAGGTTAAGCTTGAAGGGGTTGATGAATTCTAAGCATGAAAGTATAGGATTGGGTTAATCCTGGAAGAAAATGAATTGGACACTTACATAAGTGAAGAAGTCCCTGTCCCAGAGGGAGAAGAGGCTAAAGCCTTTCATAAGAAGAACTTGGTCAAGGAAAAGAGGATCATTGTTGATTCTATCAAAGACCATCTCATACCACATGTGTCATCTCTGAAGGCACCTAAGGAGATGTTTGATTCCCTAACCAAGCTATTTGAAGGGAAGAACATAAATCGGAAGATGACTCTGCAGAACCAATTGAAAAGGGTAAAGCTTTAGAATGGAGAGACCATTCAATCTTATTTCTCTAAGATCTCTCAAATCAAGGAACAACTTGAAGCTCTGGATGAAGTAGTGGACAATGGTGAAGTTGTCATGACCACATTGAATGGCCTACCTAAGTCATGGGATTCCTTCATCCAAGGAATCAGTGCAAGAAGGAAGTTGATCTCATTCAGTAGACTATGGGAGGAATGCTCACAAGAAGAAGCAAGGCTTGTGGCTCGAGAAGAAAAGATGGTAAATGAAGATCAAGCTCTCACAGCACACACCAAGAAAGGAAGGTCAAAGAGGGAGCATTCTCATGCTAAGAAATCTTCACACCACCATCAACATAAAGATAAGAAAGATCTTAGATGCTTCACATGTAATGAGAATGGACACTCTGCTTCAGATTGTCCTAAGAAAACAAAGAACAACAACATCAACTTCAACAAAAGGAAGAAGAACAACAAGAAGAGATATCATGCTCATGATGCCGAGGATGATGAACCTCCCAAGAAGAAGGCTAGAACAGAAAGTGATGACTCATCTAGTGAAGATGAATATGTTCTAATCTCTACTCTCACAGGTACTATCTCTCATGGATGTAATGATTGGCTTATTGATAGTGGGGCTTCCAAACACATGAATGGGTTTAAAGATTCTTTTGAAAATCTTTATGAACATGAGTCACCCCATAAGGTGAGACTTGGGGATGACTATCAATATCCTATCAAAGGAAGTGGTGAAGCCTCCTACAACCTAGACTCTGGGAAGTCTTTGAAGATGAAAGATGTTTTATATGTACTTGGGCTCAAGAAGAACCTACTCTCCATATCTACATTGGATGCAAAAGGCATGAGGGTTGCATTTGTAGATGGCCAAGTCCTAATGCAGCCAAAGGGTAAAACTATAGATGATGCAGTAGTGATTGGGGAGCAACAGGGAGGATTGTAGAAATTGAAGGGACAACTTGAACATACCATGGTACATGAATCCATGGAGACAAGTGAACTTTGGCATAGAACGCTTGCACATGTGCACTATAGGGCACTACCAATTGCAAGTAAAGCTGTAGAGGGTCTTCCTGAAATCAAGACAAGGCATGAAGGTGTTTGCAAAGGATGTGCAAAAGAAAAGAACATTAATAAGGCATTTCCAAGCAGTGAAATAAAAGCTAAAGCGATCTTGGAAATTATCCACTCCGATGTATGCAGTCCAATGTCATCCAGTTCTCTAAGTGGGTATGTATACTATGTCTCTTTCATTGATGATTTCTCTAGGAAGACTTGGGTTTACTTCTTGAAGAACAAAGATGAAATGTTTGATAAGTTCAAGGAATTCAAAGCTTTGATGGAAAATCAAACTAATAAGAAGATCAAAACATTTAGATCCGAAAATGGCGAAGAATTTACTTCAGGTGATTTCAAGAAGTTATGAAGTGATTCAAGAACTAAGAGGGAGTTGACTGCTCCCTACAATCCACAACAAAATGGGGTTGCAGAAAGAAAGAACACAACAATCATGGAAGCAACATGGGAAATGTTGCATGACCAGGATCTACCTATGCATCTATGGGTAGAAGCAGCTAGGACAGTTATGTATGTGCAGAATAGAACACCTCACAAGATATTGGACAACAAGACACCAGAAGAAGTATTCTCTGGTAACAAACCTGAAGTCAGCCATCTCAGAATATTTGGTTGTCCAGTATATTCACATGTTCCAAAGGAAAAGAGAACAAAGCTAGATCCTTTAGGAAAGAAGGGCATCTTTGTGGGGTACAATGAAAGCTCGAAAGCTTACAGAATATACTTTCCAAGGTTCAAGAAGATTGATGTCAGCAGGGATGTGACATTTGATGAAAACTCAGCCTTCATCAAATCAAAGAAAACACATGTTGAAGATCATGAAGAACCAAAGGAAACCAGATTTCAAGACAATACCATGACTGAAACAATTCCAGATGCAGATCATGAAATGGAAGATCCGCAAGAACCTATAGATCTACCCCGTGAGAAGAACTCTCACAAGAGGAAACCTGCATGGGCTAGAGAGCTCATTCAAGATCGAGAAAGGTATGGCATTTCAGAAAAAGAACACAAAGAAAGGAAGAGGACTAGATCTCATACCAGTTATGTTGCCTTACTCTGTGACATTATGAACAAAGAACCTTCCAATTATGAAGAAGCAGCGAAAAAGAAAGAATGGAAGGATGCCATGGTCAATGAATACTAGTCGATCATGAAGAATGATGTTTGGGATGTGGTCCCAAGACCTAAAGGCAAGTCTATTGTGACTTCCAAGTAGATCTACAAGAGCAAGCATGATGCAGATGGCAGCATAGAGAAATACAAAGCGATATTTGCAGCTCATGGCTTCTCCCAGAAAGAGGGGATAGACTATGAAGAGACTTTTTCTCCTGTAGCTAGATACACTTCCATCAGATCAGTACTTTCCTTGGCTACAGTGATGAACTGGAATATACACTAGATGGATGTCAAGACAGCTTTCTTGAATGGTGTAGTCGAAGAGGAAGTGTATGTGGAGTAGCCACTTGGTTTTGAGACACATGACAGGGAGTCATATGTGTGCAGGTTGAAGAAAGCCTTGTATGGCTTGAAGCAAGCCCCTAGGACTTGGTATGGTAGGATAGACAACTTTCTATCCAGTTTTGGCTTTACTAAGAGTAAAGAAGATTCCAACCTTTACTACAAGGTTAAGGAAGGAAATACTGTGATACTACTTCTGTATGTGGATGACCTGTTTGTTACAGCTGAGGATGGATTGATTGCTGATACCAAGAGGAAGCTTGCTGCCGAGTTCGATATGAAGGAATTAGGGATGATGCACTATTTTCTAGGCATGGAGGTGTGGCAGAGTACAGATGGGATCTTCCTTGGACAAGGGAAGTATGCAGTAGAAATCCTGAAAAGGTTTGGGATGATGGACTGCAAGGCCATGGCCACACCTATGGCATCGAATCTCAAGCTTCTGTATGATGCTTCATCTGATCCGGTTGATGTCACTATGTATCGTCAGATGTTTGGGTCCTTGATGTACCTGATGAACACTAGACCAAACATTTTCTTTTAGGTGAACACATTGAGCCAGTTCCTGACGAATCCCAGAGGTGTTCACCTGGTTTTTGTAAAGCATATTCTGAGGTACCTGAAGGGTACAATTGATTATGGGCTCAAGTATGATTCGAATCAAAAGTTTAACCTCTAGGGTTATGTTGATTCAAACTGGGCAGGCAGTGCTGTAGATAGGAAGAGTACATCTGGGTGCTTCTTTAGTATGGGATCGGGTGTGATATCTTGGTTTAGCAGGAAGCAATCTTGCGTAGCACTGAGTACAGCCGAAGCAGAGTATGTTGCAGCTTGTTCGGCTAGTTGTGAGGCAGTATGGCTCTGGAAGCTATTGTCTGAGTTATTTGATCTCCCAATGGAGGCTACTAGTATCTTTTGTGACAACCATAGTTGTGTGAAGCTGTCTGAGAACCCGGTGTTCCACAACAGGTCGAAGCACATTGAGATCAAATATCACTATATCAGGGATATGGTGCAAAGAGGAGTAGTGAAGCTCCCGTAGGTTGCGATAGATGAGCAGGTTGCAGATGTGTTGACGAAACCACTAGACAGAGTGAAGTTTGAGTACTTCAAAGAGAGGCTTGGTGTTCTTCATATTGATGACACTTCGAGGAAGAAGCGATGGAAACATTTGCAGGAGCCATTCCAAGCATGGTGAAAGGAGGATCCTTCCCATGGCTGTGGATGTAAGCACTAGATGATGAGCATCAAGACGATGCTCCAGCTACTGCTCTGTACATGCATCATGTTGGATGCTGTATATGATCAGTTGGATCATGTATATGTATATGCATCATGTTGGATGCTTGATATGATCAGTTGGATCATGTACTTGTGTATGTATCAGGTGGATACATTGTATGATCAAGTAGATCATGTATGTTGATATGTATCAGGTGGATACATTGTATGATCAGGTATATCATGTATGATGATATGTATCAAGTGGATACATGGTATGCATCAGGTGGATGCATTAATGATCAGGATTATCATGCTATGATGACATGAATTAGG
This sequence comes from Larix kaempferi, assembly GCA_027924585.1. NCBI lineage: Eukaryota > Viridiplantae > Streptophyta > Pinopsida > Pinales > Pinaceae > Larix > Larix kaempferi. The sequence continues at coordinate 5,109,199 of BSBM01000955.1, forward strand.
TAGATGCTTTGACATGATCAGGTGGATCATGTGTGATGAGTCCGAAGACACAGATGCACATAGCCTTTTCGACATGGTGGTAGATGCATTCTCCCATGTGCATTGATGTAAGTGCAGATTCTTTCCGACATGGTGGTAGATGTGTTCTCCCATGTGCGTTGATGTACGTGCAGAGGCTTTCCAACATGGTGGTAGATGTGTTCTACCATGTGCGTTGATGTAAGTGCAGAGCCTTTCCGACATGGTGGTAGATGTGTTCTCCCATGTGCGTTGATGTAAGTGCAAAGCCTTTCCGACATGATGGTAGATTTGTTCTTCCATGTGCATTGATGTAAGTGCAGAGCCTTTCCGACATGGTGGTAGATGTGTTCTCCCATGTGCATTGATGTGAGTGTTGATCCTTTCACAGATGGTTGAAGTGTATCTTCGCATGCCGGTGAGTGTAAGTGTTGTACTGTGTGCATCTAGACTTTGCTTCGTAGATGATGAGATGATCAGTATGATCATGAGTATCAAGATGATACTCCATGGCCATGGACAGGTTGTGCAATTACATGTAAAAGATCCTGGGAGATCCGATAGGTTGAGCAGTATGCTCGTAATCAGTCCTGGGATGCTCTTTCGAGGTTTTGGCTTAATCCACGTAATCAGTCTTGAGGATTCCATGGTATGGCCAGTGATGATGAAGACGTACAGGTGGTGGGCCTACATCTAGTATGAAAAAGGACTAGCTCTACAGAACTTCCTATGATGAGTAGATCAGAGATTGATTGAGATAGCAACAACAGTGACGATGACCATGATCTAGTGATGATGAGCCAAAGAAGAAGACTTGTGCTAGCAGATCTATGTCGAGAAATACCTTCCTAGTTAAGAGGGAGTTTTGATGTATCTGTAACTTCGGAATGTATTTCACCTATGTATATTGTACTCCTATAGAAATGTTATTATTTTTCTATACGGAAGTGTCGTCATTTGTATTGACAAGTGTCTCAAGTTGCAAGTGATGGGTTATTAGACCACCAAGTGTGGGGTCGGCCCTGATTAGTATTACCATGGGTTATTAGACTGAGTTAGACAAGTCGACCTTGCTATTTTATTAGACAGGTCATGTCAAGTATAAATAGAGTGCGGGAGGCACTCTATTTGATAACTTCATTATTCACTTCTACACTCACCAAAAAGTGGCACACAAGTGAGGAAGGAGGAGTAGCTGCTAAGAGGACTATCTCTTGTACTTGGGTTGTACCATTGCTCTTTCTATCTTTGAGGAAGTTGTGGGGTTTTTCACCTTTATGGTTTTTCCCAGTGAAACTTTGTGTGTCTATTGTCTCATGTGATTGCTTGGTGTGATTGATATGCATTGTTATGATTGATATGCTATACATGTTATTCTCTTAGTAAAGATCCTAGAGTATGTTGAATTAATGCTCAAAAATTAACAATTTAAGGGCATGGTTTAACAACTCCAAATATTAGATATGAAAATATGATTCAAAAGGATAATGACTGGACTATAAATTTTAAACTTTCGGTGATGAAATTTCCTTCAATTGGGAGTACCTTCAAAATATTTTTCTGAAGGCACTCCTTAATATTTTTTCCTCAAGAGTTTACTAAAAGAGTGTCATTATCATCTTTTATTGACCTAAATAAAAACAAAAATATGAGAAGGTTGTTGGCTTCCAACAAGACATCATTACTTTGATCAATTACCTTTACGAGAGGAAAAACCTTTACACAGAAGGTAATCAAAGTGCTCACCTCTATACGAGAGAATCAAGCTTGGCTACACAAGATTGGGTTGGATAATGTCTCCTGGTGCTGTATATTTAACTCTGCTCTCTCTCTCTCTCTCTCTCTCTCTCTCTCTCATATATATATCCTTCTTCCCCATACCCCCACCAACTCACTCTCTCTCTTTCGATCTCTCACTTAGTCCTACCACTAACCATCACCTCATGATATCTCTCTCTCTCACTCACACTATAGAAAATCCTAACTTGCGATCTCTCTCTCTCTATCCCTCTCTATAAACCCCTAGCCCCTAATATCTCTCTATAGATCTCCTCCACTAAACCCCCACTCTTCACCCTCATACCCCCAGGGCCCACACCCCCCCCCCCTCTCTCTCTCTCTCTCCCCTACCACTAACCATCTCTCCATCCCTATCACTTTCTCTATATTCCTCTTCCCCTACCCCCCTAACCTTAACCACCCACTCTCTGTCTTTCTATTAGTATCTCATCTACTCCTACCACTAACCACCTCCCCCCTCTCTCTCTCTATAAACCCATAACTCCTAATTTTTTTCTCAAAACAACTGACCACCTCCCCATTTCTCTCTCTCTCTATACATATATACCTCTCCCCCTTACTCCCCCCTACCCTTAGACACCCACTCACAGTCTCTCTTTTTATCTCTATCTCTCTCATTCTAAACCCATAACCCCCAATATCTCTCTCTCTCAACCCGTAACCCACAATATCTCTCTCTCTCTATGTATATATATATTCGGGGAATCCAATACTTCATAGTAGATATTGGTCACCTTAAGAATCTTTTACTTCAATACTTCACAATTTATACATTTGATACTCTCTCTCTCTTTCTCTCTCTCTCTTTCTCTCTCTCTCTAAACACATAACCCCCAGTCTCTCTCTCTCTCTCAACCCCTAAACCACAATCTCTCTCTCTCTCTAAACTCCTAACCCCCAATATCTCTCTCTATAAACCCCTAACTCCCAATATATCTTTTTATCTCTCTCTAAACCTCTAACCCCAATATCTCTCTCGCTCTAAACCCATAACCCTAAACATATCTCTCTCTAAATCCCTAACCCCAATCTCTCTCTCTCTCTAACCCCTAACCCTCTCTCTCTTTTTATCAATATCTCTCTCTCTCTAACCCCTAACCCTCTCTCTATTTCTCAATCTCTCTCTCTCTCTAACCCATAATATCCCTCTCACTCTCTAAACCCCTAACCCCCAATATCTCTCTCTCTCTCTCTCAACCCCTTTAAGACTTCACAATATTTCACGTATGATACTCTCTCTCTCTCTCCCTCTTCGGGGCATCCGAAACTTAATAGTAGATATTGGTCAACTTCTACATCTTTTCCTTCAAGAATTCATGCTCTTCACGTATGATATTGTCTCGTCTCTCTCACTCTAAACTCGTAACCCCAATATCTCTCTCTCTTAACCCCTAACCCACAATATTTCTCTCTATCCATGTATTTAGGGCATCCAAAACTTAATAGTAGATAGTGGTCACCTTCTCCATCTTTTCCTTCAAAACAAGTTATATAACTTGACGAGAACTTTATCCTCAAAACAAGAACTCTAGCCATAAAAACCCATATTTTTGCATAAAAAACACCAAAAAACAATCCCGAATCAAAAAGTGGTGCTACCGATAAAACCATTTTTTTTATTTGGGGTCAAAAATATAGAAATGAACCAGAACATTTATTATTATTGTTTGCAAAAACCCTAAAATCAAGCTCTAAATTGAAAACTAATGCTACCAGTAGCACACTTTTTCAAAAAATGGCATTATTATATGATTTTATCATAATTGAAAATTGTGCTTATTTAATCTCTTAGTAACACTATATAAAACATGCAATGAATTAAACACAAATTATTCAAGAAATAATTTGACCACTCTTTTCATATAAAATATAAAATTTATGATATTCATTATAAAATCATATATTAAACCATAAGACGTAAAATTAATTCATATCAAAATTCGAGAACTCCTTTAAAGTTTCCATACAAACAATGACATATTAATAAAAAAGACAAAATGTTTCATGTGCAAATATTCAAATCAACACATGGATTCTAACACACCATCAGAAGCTACATTTTCTTTAAATGAATGACTGGATGAAGATGTAGATGACCCGTATTATTCTCTACTATAAATGAGTGCACCATCTAAATCTTCATGTATGCCCAACATTTCATATGCCATATTCCTTCTAGATCTATGCATTGGTTTAGTAGACTCCCATGTTGCAACTATTTATGGTGCCAACAATCTTTTGATAATCTCTATAGTCTTGGAGCGAAGAGTGCCTTTCTTTTCCAACTGGAAGTCATAAACTAGTATGTCAACATCCTCTAATTTCAAAATGTATATGAGACGATGATTTACATTTTGACCCTTTCTTTTTCTCTTTTTGCAAACATTTTTCTCAATCACCATCTCCGACTTGTACACACCATCAAATGGGTGTGTGTTTGTTGCATACCAATGTACTTCAACATATATAACTTCTTCATTTTCTTTATTGACCTTCATAACTTTTGCAATCCAGAATGGATAACCACATGGATCTTCTGTGGCCAAAATTGCAATCATGAAACCCTCCTTAATATCTTGTACTGGGCCTCTGTAAAGGTCTTCCATCACCTCACGTCGTCCAGATGATCTTCTAGACCCAATGCACATTTCCCTTTATTCTAGTTGAGAATACTTGACACCTTAAGGCTCACCATTTCTCTCCTCATTTTCATTTGACACACTTTGTGGACAACTAAATGGAGTCTTCAAAAACATATCTCCATTTGTAGAGTTTGAAATTATGTCATTTTTCTCCATGAAAAATGACTCCCACCAAACAGAATCGACAACATCAAAATAGTCATATGTATCTTTGATAGACTTTTTGTTTTCTTCCAAGCATTGAGAAGAATCAACATATCTATTGTGTGAACATGCATTTTGAATCTCAACAGCTGATTGCAACAATAATAACTTTGAAGCATACATTTGACGACTTGGGATGAATATCATAAATGCTAAACCTGATGTAGGCCCCCATTCTGCACTTGTTGAGTACTTCTTACCCCATAGTAGTGTTTTCCCATCAATCATTTTTATACAAAATTGAAGTTGAAAGCTAATGTCATTAAATTTCTCAATGCACCTTTCTTCACCACGCGATCCCAAAATAAATCTTCACATGTCAATCGTTTCCTCCAATGTTAGTACAACGGGATCTAGACTATATTTTTTTTCTAATAATTTCAATTAATGATGGAAAGCTCCCAACATTCTTCCTCCCTAATGTCACTGCAAAATGACTAAACATTTTATCAATATGGTCATGTGTAGCCCAACAAGAAGGAAACCAACTTTAACCTTCTGAAAAAATCCCAATTCAACAATCATGTTCAGATAACCAAACACAATCTAATTTTTGTTTTCTTGGCTAGTGTTGTCCAATTGCAGATATAGAAATCGAGGAATATTATCAAACTAATGAGTCAACACATGGTGAATTATTGTAATGGTCATATTTGCATCATTATGAATATTGGGATCTGTAAAGCCTTGGATACATTTGACCATTAAAAACCATACAACCAACCAAGTGAAACTGAATAAAATTTTCCTCCTTTAAATTCTTTGGTACATGAACAAAATGTGGCAAAAGTGTTTTTTTTCCGATCCATGCCATCAATTATCAAACCCATATACTTATATGGTTCACCATAACACTTCTTTCGATGTTTGTATAAATTTTACCGTTCAATTGAATGTTGATTGCAATGTTCTTGAAGTTCTTTAACAACAAAATCTACAAATAAAAACAAAACAAAACATTGATGAGATTTCGTAATAGATATTTATTCCAAAAAATTAAAGTTGTTAGAAGCATACCTCTCTCTATCCCTTCTGATTTATCCCTTTTTTGTTTAAGAGAAGCACATATACTGCAAACCCCCATCCTTGACCTCTTAGGAATACAGACATTGTTGAACTATGTATTCCATAGTCCTGTAAAATATGCATATCTACTAAAATTGTTATTTCCTTCAACATCTTGAACAAATGCCTTGTACAAGTTGTATATTTCCTTCATTGAGAAATTATCTGGAATGTGTATGGTTTCTCTATCTGGCATACTCTCTCCATTCTTAGAAAAGAAGTCACACATCCATGACATTGCAATGTTTGTTATCGGCGCACTAGCTTGTGCATGATATTATTTAGAATAAAATGTAGGATCATTTTCTAGCCTTGTATGGATTCTTGATAGTCTAAGATTACCAATTTAGTGTATTTTTTGAATGTCCTTTTGCAAAGCAAAATACTTCCAATGTGATAATCATAACCTTCCTTTGTATAAATCATGCACCCTACCAAATATGAATTTTTCATATTTCTGCTCATTGACAAGTATGCTCGCCTTTTCTCTAAGGCATAATTGTAGCGTATTTGTTTCAGACAACTTTTTTGGCAACACTCACTTGAAATCAAATCAGTAATAGAACTGGGACTTGTGAACAAATGTTTCCTAGACCTTATATAACTATAATGCTTTGGATTGATATAAAATGGCCTAGTTCTACACTTAATATTGCTCATTTATACAATTTTCCTTTGTCTTTCATGAACCATTAAATAATACTCATTAAAATGAATATCCTCATCGCTATGAGGAATATTACCCCTCTCATTGAGATTATCATCACCAAAATTAATAGGAGAATGATTATCCTCATCAGCATCAAGTTTATCACTTGAGGTTAAATCAACATCATTGGCGGGTTCATCATCACCAAAATCATCATTTGTCCCATTAAAATCCTGGCTTATAGGAAAATAATCATCAATGCCATCAAAATCCTTGCTTGGAGGAAAATCACCTTCACCATTATTGGTTCCTTCATCCTCACCATAATCATCATTTGTCCCTTTAAAATCCTCTCTTGGAGGAAATTCATCATTAGTTCCGTCAAAATCCTCACTTGGAGGAAAATCATCATCGGTGCCATCAAAATCCTCGCTTGGAGGAAATTAATCTTCACCATTATTGGTGCCCTCATCCTCACCAAAATCATCGTCTGTCCCATTAAAATCCTCACTTGGAGGAATATCATCATTGCTGCCATTAAAATCCTCGCTTGGAGGAAAATCATCATCGCTACCATCATAATCTTCTCTTGGAGGAAAATCATCTTCACAATTATTGGTGCTTTCATCCTCACCAAAATCATCATTTGTCCCATGAAAATCCTCACTTGGAGGAAAATCATCATTAGAGCCATCACAATCCTGGCTGGGAGGAAAACCAACATTAGAGCCATCAAAATCCTGGCTAGGAGGAAAACCATATTCAACATTGTTTTTACCTAAATATCCTCACCAAAATCATCGTTTGTCCCATTAAAATCCTCGCTTGGAGTAAAATCATAATCTATGCCATCAAAATCCTTGCTTGGAGGAGAAACATTATTAGTCCCATTAAAATCCTCGCTTGGAGTAAAATCATCATCAGTGCCATCAAAATCCTTGCTTGAAGGAGAAACATTATCAGTCCCATTAAAATCTTCGCTTGGAGGAAAATCACCATCAGTGCCATCAAAATCCTTGCTTGGGGGAGGAACATTATTAGTCCCATTAAAATCCTCACTTGGAGGAAAATAATCATTGGTGCCATTAAAATCCTCACTTAGAGGAAAATCATCTACACCATAATTGGTGCCTTCATCCTCACCAAAATTATTATCGATACCATTAAAATCCTCGCTTGGAGGAAATTCAAGTTTGTTGTCTTGTAAATCCTCGCTTGGAGGAAAATATTGGCTTGGAGGGAAATCATCGTTTGTGCCTTGAAAATCCTCGATTGGAGGAAAATCATCGCTTGGAGGAAAATCTTGGCTTGAAGGAAAATCATTGTTAGTGCCTTGAAAATCATCACTTGGAGGAAAATCATCGGTGGTTCCTTGAGAATCATTTCCTTGAGCAAAATCATCATTGGTGCCTTGAAAATCATCACTTGGAGGAAAATTGTCATCATCTTCTTCAATGTCTTTAAAATATCCACATGGAGGAAGGTATTCATCATCATCATTAATGCCTTTGAAATCCCCACTTAAATGAAAATTTCCATCATCTTCATGTACATCTTTAGACATTGAGATTGATTCAAACGATTCCATGACATTTCACTAAAAAGTATAAGAGAATGAAATTTTCTCACACTTCTCACCAAAAAGTACAATGGTGCAACTGTAAACCCCCAACAATCTTATATCTAAAAGAATGAAATTTTCCCTCCCAACTATTCCCTCCAAAATTTCCCCTCCCAAGCATTCCCTCCAAAATTTCCCTTTAAAATTTTTCCTCCAAAATTTCTCTAATCACACATTTCTAACGCAATCATAACACCATTAAAAATAATTTAATTTATCTCATAAAAATTGTAATAATACTAATTAAATAACATGTAAGCAATGCTATATAAACTTTTTAATACAATATTAGCTATATACATTAATTTTTTAAACCAACAGTCATAACACTAGTCAAATATCATTTAATTCATTCTTCTCTAAATTTAGAAATAATGCATTAGCTAATTACACATTTTTTAATCATGCATTCATAAAATGAATAATGTTAAACTTAATATTAGCCATATAAACTATTTTGGTTTTCTATTCTTCACGTTTGAAATTTCGAGCAAAATAATAGTGCTTTGAAGGTTAGTTCTATTTTTTTTAAATAAATCTTTCTATTTTATATTTCCTTTGGCAATGTTTTCTCTATGCTTTTGTCATTTTTTTTAATTCCACATTTATAAAGTGGTAAAAAAAAACTCATTTTATACTATATTAACACAGTTTGGTTTTCTGCAGTTACCCTTTGCAAACAACAATCCACAAACCTTTGAATACCATTGAAGAGATTTAAACATTGTTAAGGTTAGTTAAATTATTTTTGGAATGTAAATGTTTTTTCTAACCCTAAACCTTTGAATACCATTGAATACCATTGAAGAGCTTTTAATTTCTAATGTTTTAATATAATTTTTTTTCCTTTTGGCTTCAACATGCATGTTATCACACAACTTGTAGTTGTCCCTAAAAGTATCCCATCGAGGATGGTAGAGGTGTTGGACAACTAAAGAGGTGACCCAAGAGATGCCACGGTTCCTAATGCAAGCTGGGAGTCACATCAACCGAGACACTCTTTACTTTTGATCAAGACTAATCAAGATCAAGGGAGAGACCCTATCCAGTCAATGAAGACTAGCTAACCCAAAGGTTCCTAGTGAAAAGTGTAAAGTAAATCAAGGAGACCAATGGTGAGTTAGATCTATGAAAGTTAAGTGGACCCAAGGGTTTAAGTGTGGTTGAAGAGGCTTAACGGGTGACAAATTTTTCAACCAATGAATGATTAGGGCCACTTATTAGGTTTAGATAGACCTAATGAGATCTAGTACCATGAAAATTATACAAGTGGGGCCCACTCCTTAAAAAGTGGAAAATGGTTGAAATGGGGCCCACTAGGTCAAGTTAGGGGTAAAAATGGTACTAATGGGTATGAAAAGGATGGATCTATGATTTCAAGGTGAAAGAGGCATTACCGACTTATGGGATCTAGCAAAAGACCACTATCCCAAGGACTGCGATTTACCCAAGGGAGACTAGTGCCTTAAATTGAGGGGGGAAATGGAGTCCAAATTCCACCAAATTATAGATAGGTATAGTTAAGGCAAATAACAAGGTGGTTTTAAATTATCAAATCCAAATGCTTGCTAGATCTCCATAGATCTGAGATTGAAAATGCATCACCAAGTGACCCAAGTGGGGCTCAACCCTCAAAATGAGAAATGGGGCCCACAAGGTGAAGCACTAAGGGTAAGTTATCAAGGTTGATCTATCCGAATCAAGTGGGACCTCACCTACCCATGTCAAGGAACTAGCCAAACTAGCCTTCTTCAAGGAGTGGGCTAGGTGCCTTGGGAAGTGGGTCAAATGGAGGCCAATCACTCCCAAACTATAGATCTGAATTGTCGTGGATTCTATAGAGGTGGGTTTTAAATGGTATCCCCAAACCCAATCTATATCCAAGCAAATCTAGAAAAAAGTAAAATGAGGGTTTTGATTATGACGGTTTGATGACCAATGAAGAAGAATGAATGGATCTAGGTACATACCTTGTAGAACATACCTCAATTGCTTGTGGCCACTTTTCAAATTGATAGCATTCCCCCTATGTGTATATTCAAGAGTGAGATATAGTGCTCCAAGCCAAAACATCCTCCTCCAAGGATAGTCAAATCATCCTCCTCCTACAAGACAAGATCAAGTTAGAAACAAGCCAAGTAAAAGAATTATGAAAATGATGAAGAGATGTAATAGAAAGCATCAACTATGTCATAAAGATACAATAATGATACTCCTTGTCACAAAGATCAACCCAAGAGAATAGATGTGGGTCACCCCAACAAAAGCCTCCTCAAATCGTCCTCCTCCTCATCAATTCGGCCTCTATGTAGAAAAAAAACTAGTAGACCACGATCCACAAATGATACATAGAGAAAATATTGTATATTCAACTTGCAAGAGAATCCATCAAGACAAGAGAAGTAGATCCAAAAAGTAGTATTCTATTCCAATATTCAAGGGCTTCAAAGGTGCCTTTACAATAGGGGGGTCTCCTCCTTTTATAGGATAATAAAGACCAAAAACCTAAACCACAAAACCACTTTTTAAAACTAGTGGTTGAGATCAAAAGATATAACAATCTAATCAATGGCTAAGATGAGCCAATACATAATATCACATGGATCACTCAAAGGGAGGGTGATGTCTGTTAAGATTTAATATGCTAAGACATAAAATAGCAGCATTACATTCCATTTCACAATAATAGCATATACAGGATCACTGAAGAAACAACAAGCACAGCATAAACACAAGAGACAGAGATTTATCCTGGGAAACCCTCATGGGGTAGAAAACCCAGCAAAGCTTCCTCAATATAGATGACCAGCAATATACAAAGATGAAACCCTGAGACATGATCTCCTCCTCCACAATAGCAGACCTCTCCTCCACAAGTGCGCTATCCTCAAGTGAGTGAGTGTGTGTCAAATGAGAAACACACCTCCTCTATTTATACACTACACTGACATGTATTTTACACAGGTACACGTAGGCTCGTATTTAACCAATGGGTTAAATACCCCACTACAACTGACTGGGCCGACCCCTCTAGGGTGGTCTAATAACCCTTTGACCCACATAACACATATAGGGCCTACCCCCACTAGGGAAGTCTAATAACCCAAGTTACCACATTCCGACGGAGGAATAAACATCTCCGGATATACAATAAGATCTTCACAGAGGAATGAAACATCTCTGGAATAATAAAGTACAAATATAATATTCTTTGAAGTTACAATATCTCAACACTCCCCCTTAACGAGAAGGATATTATAACAACATCTGCATGAGCAAGGAGTCATCAACATCATACATGATACATCTATAAATCATTGGAAGCTTTCTCAACATCATTAGTAACTCAAGCAGTTACTGGAACATCTTCAATACTGGAACATCGACATCTTCAGTATTGAGTCTTTATCTTCTATAGCACTTGAACAGCTACAACAATATCATCATCTGGATCCTCACGATACACGATCATCAACATCATCATCTCACGATCATCAGCATCGTCATCACACGATCATCAGCATTGTCATCACACGATCATCAGCATCGTCATCTCACGATCATCAACATCGTCATCACACGATCATTAGCATCGTCATCACACGATCATCAGCATCGTCATCTCACGATCATCAGCATCGTCATCACACGATCATCAACATCGTCATCACACGATCATCAGCATCGTCATCACACGATCATCAGCATCGTCATCTCACGATCATCAGCATCGTCATCAATACAGGTATCCATAACAATACAAGTATTCACATCATTAGTACAAGTATTCATGCCAATACAAGTATACATATCATCAATACAAGTATCCATACTGATACAAGTAACCACATCATCAATACAAGTATCCTACCGATACAAGTAATCACATCATCAATACAAGTATCCTACCGATACAAGTAACCACATCATCAATACAAGTATCCTACCGATACAAGTAACCACATCATCAATACAAGTATCCTACCGATACAAGGAACCACATCATCAATACAAGTATCCTATCGATACAAGTAACCACATCAAAAATCACTTTCTCGGAGACCATACGTCTACGGATCAATTCAGGGACCTAAGTCCGGGGATGATACAATCCCCACTTCTCGGAGACCATACGTCTACGGATCAATTCAGGGACCGCAGTCCGGGGATGATACAATCCCCACTTCTCGGAGACCTCACGTCTACGGATCAATTCAGGGACCGCAGTCCGGGGATGATACAATCCCCACTTCTCGGAGACCATACGTCTACGGATCAATTCAGGGACCGCAGTCCGGGGATGATACAATCCCCACTTCTCGGAGACCTCACATCTACGGATCAATTTAGGGACCGCAGTCTGGGGATGATACAATCCCCACTTCTCGGAGACCTCACGTCTACGAATCAATTCAGGGACCGCAGTCCGGGGATGATACAATCCCCACTTCTCGGAGACCTCACGTCTACGGATCAATTCAGGGACCTAAATCCGGGGATGATACAATCCCCACTTCTCGGAGACCTCACGTCTACGGATCAATTCAGGGACCTAAGTCCGGGGATGATACAATCCCCACTTCTCGGAGACCTCACGTCTACGGATCAATTCAGGGACCTAAGTCCGGGGATGATACAATCCCCTCAACTGTCCACTAAGGACTTCATTCTCGGAGACCTCACGTCTACGGCTCTCTTTAGGACTGAAAGTCCAGGGATGATCCAATCCCCTCAACTGTCCACTAAGGACTTCATTCTCGGAGACCTCACGTCTACGGCTCTCTTTAGGACTGAAAGTCCAGGGATGATCCAATCCCCTCAACTGTCCACTAAGGACTTCATTCTCGGAGACCTCACGTGTACGGCTCTCTTTAGTACTGAAAGTCCAAGGATGATCCAATCCCCTCAACTGTCCACTAAGGACTTCATTTTCGGAGACCATACGTCTACGGATCAATTCAGGGACCGAAGTCCAGGGATGATACAATCCCTACCTATCCACTAAGGACTTCATTTTCGGAGACCATACGTCTACGGCTCACTTTAGAACATGTGTTCAAGGATGATACAATCCCCACATGTATTCTCATCAATACAAGTACAAGTATCCTCAACCATATCAATACATGTGTCATCAAAAGTATGTATTCTTACCAATACATCTTATCATCAAAAGCATGTATTCTCACTAATACATCTAACATCAAGAGCATGTAAAAGTAAAACTAAGTATTCTAAGTATAAGAGTCCTAAATCTAAATAATTCTAAGTATCTAGGTGTAGAGAACATGTTACCTCATCATCGACCTTGTTGTTCGATGAGACAATCTCATCATCAGTGACTATACTACTCCCCCTTTCGAGGAGGGTCCTTTTGAGCTACACCAAGCTTGTCTCGGAAGTATTCAAATTTCACTCGAGACAGAGGTTTGGTTAGTATGTTGGTAACTTGTTACAAATTCAAACTTTATAGTTCCTTTCCACGTCATATCTTGTTAGTTCCCTATGATCTTTGACTTATCATGGAACACTAGATTCTATGTCATCTTGATACAACTCTATTTATCACATAGGATCACAGTTGGTTCTATCTCTAAGTCAAACAATCCTGAAGTCAAACTTCTTCACAACTAGTAGAGCAAGCAGCCATATATTCCGCTTGTGCTGAGAGCCACACTAGACTGCTTCCAGCTAAACCACGATATCATGGCTAATCCTAGACAATAACATCCTCTTGATGTGTTCTTCCTGTCTGATACACTTTCTTCCCAACCAGCATCTGATTAGCCATTTAAAGTCATGATCTCCAAGATAGCATAGATCAAAGTCTATCGTATCCTTTATGTACCTCATCACATGCTTTGCAACTATCGGGTGAACACATCTAGTTTCCACTAGATACTGACTCAAGGTGTTCACAACAAAGCATATATCTAACCTAGTATATGTTAGATACATCAATGACCCAATAATTTGACTGTACAGAGTTATATCCACTAACTCTGATGAGTCATCTCCTAACAGTTTCAAGTTGGAATCCATAAGAGTGGCCATTCCAACATATCAAGTCTTCTTTTAATATTTCTCAGCATACTTTCCTTTGTTGAGAAATATTCCTTCTTAGCCTTGCCATACTTCCAGACCTAGGAAGTAAAGCATCAATTTGAGATCTTTCATTTTCATTTCTGCAACCATCTTCTTCTTTCTTTTCATGATCTGTTTCTCATTCCCTATCAAAAATATATCATCTAAATACAATAATAGTATGATCCATCACCTTAAGGTAAAAGTTAGGAACAACTTTACTTTTGGTAAAGGCCAAGCTTATCAAGGACCTGTCAATTTTCCCTTTGAGACTGAACATCATTCACACTCTGCATTGAATGATCTTGTGCCATCTCTCGTTAGATGGGTCTACTAAAATGAGCCTCAATATCATTCGGACTCTGTGGTGAGTTCCTTCTTGCATCCAAGTCATCTGTGTATGGAAACTATATTCAACCTTGTAGCAAAGATTGAGATCCACATCACTTGAAGAAGTGTGAATCAGGTTCTGTATGGGTACCTAGGATCAATAATCAATTGATGAGCTTAATGATCACCATACTTGGAGCAAACATCTTGTCATGATTCTCTTCCCCTTTCTAAGAGAATATTCTAGCCATGAGCCTTCTATATTTTGTTTGATTTGTAAATATTCTTGTTTGAACATCCATCACTTGTACGGTGTCCATCATTCTTCATGACCTTTCCTACAAATCAAAATTAAGTACATGATTAGTAATACTTCATAATCATCAAATCATATTGACATGATAACCTATTATGCATACAGATATCATTTACATAGTTATGCAACTAATTTGACCAATACTTTGGCACAACACTTTCCCATATCCTGTATGCATACAGTGGCTATCTAGATGCCTTCCATCTCTACCAGAACATACTATCGAGAGTGTGCACAGCTCTCGGCATGTCAGCAAAGAGGTTTCATTCTAGACAAGCAACAATGGAATGTTTGTCCAACTTACCAATCATATGCACATTAGTTGTATACTGTTCAATGCTCTATGAATGTTTACACTCAGCATTATATATTCTAGGAATACAAATATGCATACAACCTATTACAAGCAATATCATTACTATTTCAAATAACAACTCAAATACTTATCTTTTATGTTTGTGTGGTTGCCTCCCGCTTGATCTTCTGTATGAACTTCTATTCATTCTGTACCACTGTGCATGCTCAAGAGTCATCCTCATGATCTCATACACAAACATACACTCATTAGTATATTCTAAATGCTATCAAAACATTATAGTACTAAATAATCTTGAAAATGTATAGTCATGATTATTAGTATTCATAGTTTCAAGGAAGTCTTCTTTTACTCATGCATATTCTTGTTTGATCTAGTTAGTTAAATCATCAACCAAGATAAGAGACATAATATGCATAAACCCTTGATTACTAACTTTATGAATAAGCATAACCAATCATACCAAGTATACTTATATAAGGGATCCTAACACAAGGTAAGATTCTAACATGACATAGGAAAACATACCTGGATTAGTATACCTGCTTAGTTATGTACAACATACCTAAACAATCTCTTCAATGATTTAGAGATCCTGAGCTAAAACCTGCATGTATAGGTTAAGCATAATATAACAAAGTCATACATACCTCGTAAGTAGAACAAAGATTATGGATGAGTCTTTGTCTTCATGTGGAACTTGATTTGTCTTTCGTGATGTACCTGAATCTTGTTAGCAGACAACATCAACCTCACACAACACCATAATGCATTAGTACAATCATATAACCCTAATCAATGAATGTCTTCAATCATTCACATGCATTCATACTGTTACTAGGGTGATAAGATAAGTCTAACATTAATCAAGATTGTACTAGCAAATAATATGAAGACAAACACATTATGAACTTAATCAAGAATCAGATTTCAAGACATACCTGAACCTTCTTAAGTCATACCTGTCGAGACTTCTTGTAGTCTTCTTATGTAGGGCCTTAGCCTCAACTCCCCCTGAAACTTGATCTGGAGCTTGATTAGGGTTTGCTAGAGAAACCCTAAGGATTCAATCTTTGACTTTCACACTTCTGAATGGATGAAAGAATATGTCTTGCTGAGCTGATCAAACTAGCATACTTCAATTTTGGAATCTCCAAAATTTGACCCCTCAAAATTGCCTTCGAAACTTCTGGATCTTCTGGACAGGAACCCGAACTAGGGTATGATGAAGCCCACCCTTCTGTCCAATCAAAAGGTTCGATCCAAGGCTCTAAACTCTTATTTTTCTGAGGAGCTTCTAGCCGTGGTTACATACTTCAAGAATTCCAACTTTTGCTGAAGCCCTAATTTTCCATCTTTCTGATCAAAATCCCGAACTAGGGTTTGATCAAGCTCGGTCTTCTACCCAACCAAAAAATTCGATCTTGGTCTCTAAGTTTCGATTTTCCTGAGTAGCATTCAGCCGTGGACTCTGATTCTAAAAATTCTAACTTTCTCCGAAACCCTAAATTCCGGAAGCCATGAATAAAGGTGCTCCAAAAATAATTTTGTTTTGACAGAAATATGCACCTGATTGATTCTGCTATAACTCTGAAATTTTTGCTCCACAGGGTCTGAAACCTTTTCCCTGCAGTAGCCTGACCTGTCATCTTTCCATCCTGACAGGTCTGACCTCAATTGGATTTTCTGAGAGAGAGTTATGCCAAGTGTCGCAACGTGACCTGTTTATGGGATAAAACAGGAGAGCGAACTTGTACGGCATGCCATGTGTCACTTTTTGAAATTCGGCCTCTGAAAACTTTTCTTGAGATATCTAGACCTGTTATCTTTCCATCCTGACAGGTCTGACCTCAATTTGACTCTCTGAGAGAGAGTTATGCCAAGTGTCGCATCGTGACCTGTTTATGGGATAAAACAGGAGAGCGAACTTGTACGGCATGCAACGTGTCACTGGTTCACCTTCGGCCTCTGAAAAATTTTTCTGAGATAGTACCATCTGTGTACTACCTGTCACTTTTTACGAAATTTCATTTGGAGCTTCCTAGCCCAAGATATGACCTTTTTCCCAAGGTCACCTGATTTGACTCAGATCTGGAAGAGGCAGAAACCCTATATTGTACAGATCATAAATCACAAAGTACAACGAATTAGAGGTTTTCCTTTGGACACAAGGTACCTGGAGATTTAGTCTTCGTCCTGTAACAATTTCAGATCCGAAAACGTTTCCAAAACGTATTTATAGCGAAAGTGCTACGATGACTAGTTTTTGCTATGTAAAACCCTAACCTTCAAATTGTCGTAAGTAAAGCAAGTGTCGTTAGTGCCATACCTTGTCTTCCTTCAGGTTAGCTCTGATACCATGTTAAGATTTAATATGCTAAGACATAAAATAGCAGCATTACATTCCATTTCACAATAATAGCATATACAGGATCACTGAAGAAACAACAAGCACAGCATAAACACAAGAGACAGAGATTTATCCTGGGAAACCCTCATGGGGTAGAAAACCCAGCAAAGCTTCCTCAATATAGATAACCAGCAATATACAAAGATGAAACCCTGAGACATGATCTCCTCCTCCACAATAGCAGACCTCTCCTCCACAAGTGCGCTATCCTCAAGTGAGTGAGTGTGTGTCAAATGAGGAACACACCTCCTCTATTTATACACTACACTGACATGTATTTTACACAGGTACACGTAGGCTCGTATTTAACCAATGGGTTAAATACCCCACTACAACTGACTGGGCCGACCCCTCTAGGGTGGTCTAATAACCCTTTGACCCACATAACACATATAGGGCCTACCCCCACTAGGGAAGTCTAATAACCCGAGTTACCACATTCCGACGGAGGAATAAACATCTCCGGATATACAATAAGATCTTCACAGAGGAATGAAACATCTCTGGAATAATAAAGTACAAATATAATATTCTTTGAAGTTACAATATCTCAACAATGTCATGCCTAAAATGTGTCTAAGGAGGGTGATGTCACACCTAAAGGGTGGCTATATGACATGGAGCCACAACATATGACATGGACAAGACACTAGGAGCACATGGTGGGGCTAGGAGGCATTAATCTCCTTCACTAGCATGTCCCCATGGCACAATAATATAAAATATAAGTCTATGACATGTCCAAGTAACACAAATGATCAAATCATGTCTCCATAATCTAAGGGAGACATGCAGCAAAAGACCTCCTGTAGCCACTGTGAACCCCACTGACTGATGCCAACTGATCTGGAAGAAGGGGGTTCACCATGGATGACCGATGAGAATCCTAAGTGCCAAAACCTTTCTTCAATTACTCAAATCGAATTCCTCAGTGACCTTTTTATTCCACTTTGTAATCCTCCTGAAAACCCTGAAAGTGCCCCAAAATGCCATCCAGGATGCCTGCGCTGTCAAACTGAGTGTACCAGGATGTCTGGAAGGGGGGTATAATGGAAAAAAAAGTGGTTGGACCACCCCCTTCCTCTGTAGCTCCCTAGGAAATGAATGGCCTCTAATGCTTCTACTGGACAGGCTGGAACAACATGCCCAAACTGGTCGATAGGTGGATAACTACTGCTATCATGCCCGGGAGTGCCCGGTACTGAAAGAAAAGTGTCTCAATGGATACAGAAGACCCATATATCCTATAGATGAGTACTCATACACCATATGATGACCTATGGGCTCATCTGGAGGGTCCACCATACCTTGACAGCGTCAAATATGATGATCTGGAAATAATAATAAAAGTGACCAACTGCATCAATCATCATCAGAAGCATATGTCCAACATATGGAATCATCAAATAGGTGTATGTGGGACCATAGATCAACATCTAAAATCACAAGTGGTCCATCTCATCATGGATCCCAAGAATGACCATGGTCAAACTATGTTTGACTAGGTCAAAATGCAACCAAGGACTAGATTATAACAAAAGATCAAGACATGTTCCTTTAATCATATTCACGGCTTAACTTAAAGTATAAACATCATTCAGTGGTAGTTAATACATATATATTTCATTGTTATTTATAATTTACTTGCACAAAATCTTTAAAGACATACTCATTCAACTGACATGGCCTAACTGCTAGCAAAGGGTGAAGGTTAGGAAAAAAAGGATGACTTGCTCAACTCAACTAAGTGACACTTTGGATGGGGAGAGGGGAAGCTACACTCTGTGCCAGACAAAATAAAAAAGGGAATCGCAGTGCCTCACAAATGGATAAGTTGTTTAGAGAGTGTTTATTCAACTTAGGCATCATGTCTGCGTCAAGTTGATCCAGGTTCATTAGGATCATTCATTTCATTTCCATGACCTTTTTGGCCTATATGACCCCTCTGGGATTTCACATGCACTAAAAAGCACAACTAATCATAGCTTGCATCTAGCACATATTTACATTTATGAGGTCAGCAATATTTAGATATAACATTTGTTTAACCATTGCTTTTCAGACCTTTCTATACCCTTCACGGGGTATTTTAGCAATTCATTGTTTTGGCCTTTATTCATGTGTGTTGAAAAACACATTCTAGAATTTTAAGTTCATGGGATTTCATAATAGATTTCCAATATAAGTACTACATGTGCTTTCAGTTTTATCCAACAACAACTCATGTGACTAGAGGGAATTCTGCTCTAAGCCAAACATCGGGGCAACCGACTAGAGTGATCTAGGCATAAAATCCAACTCACCAAAGGTAAGTTTTGTCACCAACTCAGAGCCAAGACACAAAACAAATGTGGATGCGGTCCAACACAGAGGTAGAAATGGGGAAGTCCTCCATATCAAGCAGTAAAGAAGGCAAGTCAAGGTGAAAGCCAAAATAAGGAAGGTCATGGATGGATGGAGTCAAGTGAATGTGGTGTCTAGGCTAGCAAACAAAGATGTCATGAAAGACCATATCCATGCTCACAGGAGGGTAATGAAACCAATGAGTATTGTCAAAAAACCTTAGAGTGCACGTAATACATCCAGTTTTATATTTTATAAAATCATCCAAGGTACTTTATTTTATTATTTAGATAGTACTACCACATCATGAGTCATATACCAAGTCAATGTTATGAAGATGACTAAAAAAACAAGATAATAATCCATGATAACAATCACAAGTCCATAGGTCACATCATATCATATCAATAATCATCATCCATAACCAACTAAAACACTGCTACAATAATAACATCAGGAACTCTAGGAACTGAATTGAAACTGTATGAAACAAAAGGTCACATCAGTCATCAAATCTAAGCTCTCAAGGCTCAACCTTGGCACAAGGTCTACTCAATATATGATATATATACTTCTATGATCTGTGAGTGATATCAAATAACTTTGCTCATCATAACTGATCTCTATAAAAGCACAACTCTGAAAAGTGCAGATATCTGCACAATAAGAATAGTAGCCCAGCTACTATGGTGTGATAACAATGCCCTCTGTAAAAACCTGGGTAAATTTTTTTTTTCTTTGGGCCTGAGGGCTCATGCACCCAAAGGATGGCCCTGGGGAATTCCCCTTTGGGCGCATGAGGGAGGAGCTAAGCTCCTACCCTTGAGCTTCTTTGAATGGGCATTGGGTTCCCAAAGGAGCATCCCAAAGCATAGCCCATGGGCTATGCATAGCCCTTGGGTTATGCATTAGGAGCCCAAAGGGGCGGCCCTATGCATAACCCATGGGCTATGCATAGGGCCGCCCCTTTGGGCGCCCAATGAATAGCCCGCAAACTATGAATTGGGTGCCAAAAGGGCACCCGAGGGGACAAGCGAAGCTCCTCCCCACTTCCAAATGGGTGGGCTCGACCCGCCCCTTTGGAAGCAGGGAGGAGCTCTGCTCCTCCTCCCCGCCTGCCCTCTTTGGGCACCCATAGCGCTCGCCCGACGGGTCATCACTGTGGGTGCCCAAAGGGGACCGAGGGGATTGGAGCTCCGCCCCCGGGCCACCTTTAGGCACCCACAACACCCACCTTATGGGTGCTACGAGCGCCCAAAGGGCGCCCGGGGGATGAACAGAGCTCCTCCCCTCTACCCAAAACGGCGGGAAAAATAGGGAGGAGCTCCCTCCTCCTTTCCCCCTACCCTCTTTGGGCACCTAGAGTGCCAACCCGACGGGCGGGCGTTGTGAGTTCCCAAAGGGGGCCAGGGGGGATTGGAGCTCCTCCCCCGGGCCCCCTTTTGGTGCCCACAGCACCCACCCGACGGGTTCTATGGGCGCCTGGGGGAGGAGTGGAGCTCCTCCCTATTTCCCAAAGTGATAGGACTATCCCGTCGCTTTGGGCAATGGGGAGGAGCTCCACTCCTCCTCCGAGCACCCTTTGGGAACCCATGGCATAGCCCAAGGGCTATTCATTTTAAAAAAAAAAATTCTTGATCCCCCTCTACAATAAAAAAAAATATTGATCCCCCTCTACTATGTATTTTGGAATGTTTTCCACTTTTTTGAATTATTGATAGGTTATTTGTAGTATTAGAAATATTCATAACTTTTTGGTGTAGTTTTTGTACTGTGTGTTTAGTATTGACAAGATGGAAGTAGCTAGTTTATATATATATATATAATTTGTGTTTAAAAGGTCACGAACTATGTACATTGGGTTCTATATTATTAATATAATCAAGTTCAAAACCAGTGGCTAGAGCTGTTAGAAATATATCCAATAAACCTACTAGCATACCATTAGTATATCCTATAAAATAAAATCCACAAGACAAATGTTGAGTATAAATATTTACTGCATTACAAATTTGAATATCTTCACAAAATGTTTTGAGCACTTCTTTGAACAATTTTTCATCTCATTGTTGAATCACATTGATGATCCATAAAAGTGCAGAATAAGAACCATTCTCAAACCTACAAAGGTCGATATTCACATAAAATTATTTTTGAAATGTAGAACTGCAAATTCTTGCAAAGGATGCATTTGTCTCATAGTGGGATAATATATATTCTTCAATATATTCACCATGATCAGATGAACCACTTCACATCTTAAACATTTTCAGGAGCGACTGCTCCAGCATCTTTAAACCACCATTAAAAGACGTCTTGCATTGGCTCATTCCAAGTCTAGCAGCTCAATCGGGTATTGTATCTATCTCCATAGAGATGAGCAATGCTCTAAGTTTGACTTCTTGCTTAGTGCTTCAACGAGCCACATTCAAATATCTCATACATTCATGCAAGAAATTATAAAATCAGGTCTGAAGCAATTGGTAGAATCAAGCACACAGTGCCCTCCATTAATTCATAACATTTCGATGCTTAAACTATTATGCTCCTCTATCTTGGATATTAACTTGTTATCCTTCATTGATTAAGCTGTTATGCTCCACTGCTTCAGTTGTTATGCTCTGTTATCTCAGATCTTAACCTGTTATCCCCGGCTTCTTAAGATGTTATGCTCCGCTGCTTAAGTTGTTATGCGACAGTGAACTTGTTATCCTCCTCTAGGTACTTATTATCCTATGCTTTAATGGGATTTAACGAAACCCTATAGGCAACGTATTAGCTACATTACAACTTTATTTTGTTAAAATCACTTTAAAAACTTGATATTTTATCACTTTTCATTTTCAAAATCATAATCCAATTAAAAATGAAAAGACAAAAAAAATGCTATACACAAATAGATGATTGATTTTTTTCATATTAATAATAAATACAAGTACAAGATTATAGTCTAATAATATTTCAAAGCATATCAATATACTTCATTAAAAAAATACAACAAAGTAAAAATTTTAGTTAAAATAAAAAAATACAGCAACATAAAAATTTTAATTAAAATAAAATTGAAGAAACCAACTAAAAGGCCAAACATATAATTTTTGCTTATGACATGGACTAAAAGCAAGATTCATAGCTGCGAGGCAACTTAGTCCCTGCCATACGTGAAAGCATCGTTGGAAACATAAGACTTCTAGCACCGATGGAAAGAAAATCGGAAAGAAAATCCTCCGACATGATCTCGGAATTTAATATTTTAATTAGTGGAAAGATCCCAACTTTGTCAATTAATCCCCAAAGAGTGGAATTCATATGTTGGCCATGCATATTGGATGGTTTTTCTTTTAATTGCAAGACAGGCTTGCTCAAAGGTTTAACAAATAAGAGTGTGATTGCTCATAGAAATGCGATTCTTTGTTGTCTTATCAGCTTTGAAGTCTATATATACACTATATGCAAAGGATGCATTTGCCTTGAAGTCGGCTAAGATATGTTCTTCAAGATATTTGGCATCAACATATGAGCCACTCTAGATCGTAGAGAACGTTTTATGAAGATACTGTTCCATCCTCTGTAAACCCCCATTATCTGACTTGCGTTGGCTTATGCCAAGTCTAGTAGCTAAATATGGCAAGATATATATCTCCAGAGATAGTAGCAAGGCTCTGAGTTTGATCTCTCCTTTAGTGCTCCAACGAACAACATTCAAATATCTCATACATTGCTTTTACATACAAGCTCTTTCCAAGTCAACATTTTATTATGAGCATGGGGCTTTAACTAAATGCAACCCACACTATATAATAAGCACACCCCAGCACTATATCATAATGCTTTAGATTGGGTTTTAGTTGACGTTATTCTTCTTGCTACAAGGATGTCACCATCTCCCCCCTCTATAGATTGAATGTTAGTTTACGTTTATCCTCTAAAGTGTATCGCTGAAACAAAGCAACAATTCTTATAAAAAGGGGCATATGGTAGAATAAAGAAATATAGTGCAGAAGCAACAGCTTTAAGGAGCCCATACTTTGGCAAGCAATTCATCCTTTCCAATTTTTCTCCTGATTCATCTCTTGTTGCTTTTCTTACTCAGAAGAATGATGAAGGAGATTAAGTTCCATCCTCTTTTATGAGTAAGCATTCATGAAACAACAGTTCCGAAGTGCTACAAGTAGAATAGCGATGGATTTGTACACATTTGAGAAACAAAAGGGATTGCCTATGAATAATACATGAGTTGAATACATTTAATATAATTATCACCACTATAATGGCTTGTTATCTTAATTTAAAAAGTGAAGGTTGGAGGCAGAAATAAACAAAGATAATGCGGAATGAGCTACGGCTCTTCAATCTTTATTCATAAACGGAGATCAGCTGATGTAATACAAACAATAATGTAATGTGTATTTAAACACTTATGGAAAACCCTAAAAGCTCTAACCTAGCTTTTGCATGCATGCAAAGCATGCTGTTGCATTTATTAACTGAACTTCTAAATAGTAACTCAAGTAAAAGTTAAAGCTAACCGAAGTAATTACTATTTCTAACACTCCCCCTTAATTACTACTGCTGACTACTGCAGCTTTTACAATGCCTAAATTATTTGTATGAATTTCAAAAATATCTTTTGCCAATGGCTTTGTGAATATGTCAACCAATTGGTCAATCGATTTACAATGCTCAACACAAACTTCACCATTGTTCACAAGCTTTCTTATGAAGTGATATCTAGTATCAATGTGCTTGCTTTTCTAGTGAAAAACATGGTTGTTGGATAGAACGATTGCTGAGTTGTTGTCACAATAAACTGTGGTTGGTCCTTCTTGTTTTTGTTGAAGACCTTCTAAAACTCTGCGTAACCAGACTACTTGACATGCTGCTAATGTCGCTACTACATACTCTGCTTCTGCCGATGAAAGTGTCACAATGGGCTGCTTCTTGGATGCCCATGAAATCACCCTTGATCCAAGATGAAAGACATGACCGGAAGTGCTCTTCCTGTCATCCAAACTTCCTACAAAATCACTATCAGTGAAACCTGTCAAAACATCATACTACGTGCTTGAGTATAAAATTCCATAGCTTGAAGTCCCTGCAACATATCGTAAGATCCTTTTTCCAACTTGCCAATGCAAGTCTTTGGGAGACTCCATGAACCTTGAAATCAAGCTGACAGCAAACATAATATCAGGTCTCGTAGCTGTGAGGTACATGAGACTTCCTACAAGTCTCTTATACAATGTTGGATCTACATTGGGACTGCAATCTTCTTTGCTCAACTTAGTACCTTTTGCCACTGGTGTAGGTGTTGTTTTGCAATTAAACATTCTGAATTGCTTAAGAACTTCATTAGCATATTTATTTTGAGAGATAAATATACCATTTTCTGACTGTTCTACTTCTAGGCCAAGAAAGAACCTCATCAATCCAAGGTCTGTCATCTCAAACTCTTTCTTCATAACTGCCTTGAACTCATCTACTGAGAGGTCACCTGTAAAAATCATATCATCAACATACAAACAAACTATTAAAATCTGTCCTTGTTGATTTATCTTTGTGTAAAGTGTTAGTTCGCTGCTGCTTCTGCTAAAACCATTTTTTATCAGATAAGAATCAATTCTGCTATACCAAGCTCTTGGAGCTTGCTTGAGCCCATATAGAACTTTCTTCAACTTGTAAACTTTGTCTTCATGTTCTTTTAGTTCATACCCATGTGGCTGCTCCACATAAATTTCTTCTTCAAGAATGCTGACTTGACATCCATCTGATACACTTTCCATTTATTCTGTGCTGCAATTGCTAGGACTGCTCTTACTGTGTCCAATCTTGCCACTGGTGCAAAAGTTTCTCCAAAATCAATTCCTAGTTGTTGCGAGAAACCCTTTGCTACTAACCTTGCCTTGTACCTATCAATCTCACCTTTTTCATTGAGTTTTGTTTTATAAACCCACTTCACACCAATGGGTTTCTTATTCTTTGGCAGGTCAACTAGATCCCATGTATCATTTCTCTCAATGGAATCTATCTCTTCGTCCATATCATTTACCCAATGCTCTTGTTTTACAGCCTCTTCATAAAAAACAGGTTCACTAGCAATAAAAACATAATTGGTATTTGCATCCAATTCATCATAAATATCTGTCAATCTTCTAGTCTTTTTATTACTATGATCAGATTCATTACCTGATTGCAGACTTGATGCTTCACCTCGAGTTGAGTTTCTAGGTGTTCTTTCTGGAGTATTTACTACTGGTGACGATGCTACTGGATCTTGTTGTCTAATCAGCTCCTCATCTTCTCCATCTTCTGGTTGGGGTATTGCAGCTCCCATACCCTTGTCTATGGTTCCATTTCATGACTCTTCCTCCTTGAACAAAACATCTCTGCTGAGAATAACCTTTTTGGTAATAGGGTTATA
Organism: Larix kaempferi; assembly: GCA_027924585.1. Lineage (NCBI taxonomy): Eukaryota > Viridiplantae > Streptophyta > Pinopsida > Pinales > Pinaceae > Larix > Larix kaempferi. The sequence continues at coordinate 5,135,418 of BSBM01000955.1, forward strand.
CAGCTTGTAGGTTTTAGTTTGTTCATTGTATCCAAGAAATATACATTTCTCACTCCTGTCGTTTAGCTTTTTTCTTAGCTGTTTAGGAACATGAGCACAAGCAACACAACCAAATACTCTGAAATGAGAAACATTACAAGTCATACCTGACCATGCTTTCTTTGGTACTCTATTCTTCACAATTTTGGTGGGAGATCTGTTCATCACATGAACAGCACAAGCCACTACGTCTCCCCAAAATTCATGGGACACATTTCTTCCTTTCAGCATGCTCCTTGCCATATTCATGATGGTTCTGTTCTTGCATTCTGCAATACCATTCTACTGAGGAGTATATCTTGTAGTGAATTGCTTCTTGATTCCATGATGCTTGCAGTAATCATGAAATTCCTTTAATTCATACTCTCCCCCTCCATCAGATCTCAATACTTTGAGTTGATAACCACTTTGTTTTTCAACCAAAGCCCTAAATTCCTTGAACTTGCCAAAAGTTTCAACCTTCTGACAAAGGAAATACACCCATGTTTTTCTGCTGAAATCATCAATAAATGTAAGGAAATAATAGCTTCCACCAATCGATTGAGTTTGCATTGGTCCAACCAGATCAGTATGAATAAGTTCTAAAGGTGCAAGTGCCCTTCGAGACATACCTTTAGGAAAGCTATCCCTGTGTTGCTTTACAATGATGCAACACTCACAACTACTTTCTGGCTCCTTCATAAGGGGCAATCCCTTTACCATCTCTTTCTGCTGCAAAAACTTGAGACCACCAAAGTGAAGATGTCCATATCTAAAATGCCATAACCAATAATAATCCATGCAAGTGGCTTTTTGAGCAAAAGAGGTTACCTTGCTACTGCAATTCATGACTAGTGGATACATCATATTCCTAGTCACTTGTATTTTGATGATCAAATGTCGATTTGGGTCATAAATTTCACAGTCTGATCCATCAAAGACAAGTTTGTACTTCTTTTCAGTGAGTTGCCCAATGCTAAGCAGATTATGCTTCAATCCTAGAGCATAATAGACATCTAAGATTGTCTTTTGTTGGCCTTGTTTGGTCAGAATTTTGACCACTCCTTTTCCAAGAACTGGAACCACCTCATCTGTGCCAACTTTGACCTCTGTCCTCACTGATTCATCCAAGTCTACAATTAGACCTCTGTCACTTGTCATATGGTTACTGCAGCCACTATCTAAAAGCCAAAGTCCCTTTGGGCTTTCCTGTGCAACATGACATGTAAGAAATAACATATCATCTTTATCCTCAGAGGTATTAGTCACATTAGCATTATGATTTGCTTGATAAGCCTTTTTCTTTTTGCATTCATGAGCATAATGCCCAAATTTATTGCAATAATAACACTGAATATTAGATTTATGTGACCTTTTTTTGTCGCAGTTTCTACCTTCATGGTTATGATGGTGATCTTGATCTCCATTGCCATTACTTTGGCCACTTCCGCCACGTCCTCTTGATCCTCCTCTGCCTCTGCCTCTTCCTCTGCCTCTTGAGAATGAGATGTATGTGCTTTGAAAGCATTCTCTTGAGAGGATTCTTCATTCCTGTTGAGTCTGGATTCGAATGAAAGTAAAGATACGGTCAACTCGTCTATAGAGAGAGTACTCAGATCTTTTGCTTCTTCAATCGCTGAAACTTTCGACTCAAATTTGTGGAGTAGGGATCTCAGAACCCTTTCAACCACCCTTTGATCTCCAATCTTTTCACCATAGATATTCAGCTGATTAACAATCCCCATGACTTTGGTCATGAAAGAGTCTAAAAAGTCTGATTCTTTCATCTTCAGATCTTCAAAGTCTCTTCTTAGGTTTTGGAGTGTTGCTGTTTGAACCTTACCAGCACCTTGCTAACTAGTCGCCAAGGTATCCCATGCTGCTTTGGCATGTAAAGATGCTGATATCTTTGGAAATACACTGTTATCCAAAGCGTTCATTATGAGATGCAGTGCCTTTGCATCCTTCTTCCTGTGCGCTCGCAGGACATCCTTCTCTGCGTTTGAAAGGGCTTGAAAAGTTGCATCATCTGCAGGTTCGGAATAGCCATACACGACATATTCCCATGCATCTTCTGACCTAAGATAAACCGCCATCCTCGTGGCCCAGACATCATAGTCCTTTTTCCCTGTGAGAGGAGAAATCTGAGATTGATTGCTGCTAGAAGCCATAGATGCTGCGGTGTCTTTCACTGGCTCTATTCAAAATAATCTCCCTTCCTCTTTTTTTTTTAAAACAAATAATAATTCTCCCTCTTAAACAATATTTGAAAAATATCTTCAAATATCTTCTTCTCTTGTAAAAGGAAAAAATTCTTACTCAATAACTACGTGAAAGTAAAAAAAAATCACATAAAGTAAAATCCTTTTTGCACTTGTCCAAAAATGCCGCTTGTTCCAATTATCGCTCTTTGTCCTACAGAGAGGGTTCCAATTACTGCTCTTTGTCCTACGGAGAGGCCGCAGTGAAATCTCAATTTTTTACCTCGTATTTCCCCAAACTACCGTGCTTTAGACTATACTGTGGGCGCGATAGTTCCTAAAGTACCGCTCTGTGGACTATAGGGAAGGCACGGTACTCCAAAAAATTTTTTTTTAATAATTTCTCTAAAAAACTTCTATGAAAATTCTTCAAAAAAAAAACTTACAAATTCTTCAAAGCTACGGCTTTGGCTTCTCCGGAAATTGAAGCTACCAATATGATCTTATCCTATGCTCTGATACCAAACAAACGGAGATCAACTGATGTAATACAAACAATAATGTAATGTGTATTTAAACACTTATGGAAAACCCTAAAAGCTCTAACCTAGCTTTTGCATGCATGCAAAGCATGCTGTTGCATTTATTAACTGAACTTCTAAATAGTAACTCAAGTAAAAGCTAAAGCTAACTAAAGTAATTACTATTTCTAACAAAAAGGCCTTTCTGGTACTCCAACTCCCCAATTAACTATAATTTAATGTCACTGGTGCTCTATTCTCCTAATTACGTCTTCCATTGCAACCTACCAATGGAAACCTAGGGTGGTGGTTGCATGCCTCTAGAAGTGAAAGTAGTATTGGTAACGTGCAAGGTATCATTAAGACATCTCTACACTATGCAAAAAAATTGGAGGTGAGAGGAGTTTCGATTAAACATGCATGCTCTCAATTGCATGGATGCTGCCAATTTGCGTTTCCAAATTTATGTCCTAGTAATAGTAAGATGGTTTCCCAAAGATTTATTGAAATAAGCATCATACACTTAGTTCATTGAAAGCAATGTCATTTTATTGTATTACGACTGAATTTACTAAAATATTGCAACTAACTATTGAAGCAGGGAGGACCATATAATAAGCAAGTACAGGTTCAATGGTTTGTTCCATTGTCTTGTTCGCCGAAGGCACTACAATGAACAAATGCACATATGAGGGCGATCGCAACCTTCTAATCATTAATTAGTAATTATTGAAAGACGACCCAGATTTAATATCAAGCGAATATTTTTTTGAATAGAATCTTCGAGCACATTAATTGGAGGGGTCTGATTGAATTGGCATGTGGAGGTCAGTTTGCTAATCAAACGTTACATGGATTAGCTTAATTTGGTGGCAAACGTTTGGGGAGCTAAAGGTTAAACAAAGTCTCTTTCCACGCAGCGGAGTGAAATGTTAACAGCTCCAGTTAAAACTTCCTTCCATTTCAATAGGGAAACAATCCATGCATCCATCCATCGTTTCATTATCAAAACGATACATCCAAGCGTTGGCTTTCTCAGCCATTTCAATATGGAAACAATCCATCCCGTAATTGGCTTTCTCAGGCATTTCATGGGGCTGCATTCTCCATTTACCAAGTTTAAGGACAAACAGTGAATTAGATGGATAAAGCGAACTCCTTCTCTCGGGTGAGACAAAATCGATACACAGATGGGGCATCTGAATTTCGTCTGCGATCCAAGTAGCCATTGAATTCACGCAGTCTCTCATATCGTTCTCGTGCAAATGGATTGGGTAGTCTGGTATTACTAGCTAATTTACTAATGTCGAGTCGTCTTCACCTGCAAAGTACTCTTCTTCTTGGCTTTGCAGGGTCTTTAGCAGCTGCGATCTCAGTTCGGCCTCGGGCTGAATATTGTTTATGTCGAATGGTCTACCATTGTCTGGATTTTGGCAATCGCCGTGCTCACTGTCCCATAGTTTTAAGTTTTACATTTCATACACTCATTTCATTTTAATGTTTGGAATTTGTTTTAGTAGAAGGACTTTGTGCCTATGTTTGGAAATTAAGTTTTCAGCATTCTGTTAAGCATCGAAATGCTTTTTTATTCATCATTTGAATATTGATTGATAACAAGATTGATAAGTCCATTTTTAAGGAACTTCATTAATTTCATGAATGCAATTCAATTGAAGCATCCATTCCTTGGTTTTGGAAAAACAAAACTGCGGTAGAATGTCTAAGAGCGAATCTTGAATCTTATATGTATGAGCCTAAAGCTTGTTTATTTTGCATTGATTTTAAAAATTCAGTGTTTAAGAATTCATGTTGAATGCATAATTGTTTTGAAAATATAAAAGAAGATCTGAGGCAATAATGATGATTTAGGGAAAGGAAAAGACTTTTTTTTTTTTGGAATTAAGATTTATATTAAACTAGAATTTATTAAATACTTGGAAGGATTCAATTTTTTAAGATTTAATTTTTTAATAATATGTAAAAAATTTAAAATAAAATAAATTATTGTTATAAAAAATAAATTAATTATTTTTTATGACAATAATTTTTTTAATTATTTAATTAAAAATTAACATGAAAACATTACATTAATAAACATAAACATAACAACATCTTCTGCCATTGTAAACACCTGACTAATCTCTATACAATTGTGTAGAATATATATAGACGTCTCAGTACTCTATCCTTCTGGCAATAGCTACAGCATTTAAAGTTTTTCAGTTTTCTATTTTTGAGAATAAATTCATCGTAGATTGATGTTTGAAGTAACATATGTACTGTTTATTACTCAGCACATGGGATGTGCGCGCATCTGTGTCATCAATTGGCGCACCTGCACATGTTGTTGCAATTAACTAATGGCAGATATTGATAAAGATCCATAGTGAGAAGGAAGACTTATAGAGAGAGATTTTAACACCCCGCCCGGAGTGACTGCTTTTGTCCACTGAAAGATATTGATATATTGCATTTTATATTGTGTTTTCCAATTTTTTTATCAAATTTTATATACGCCTGTGGGCTTAATAAAACAAATCCAGACAACAATATTAATTAAGATGTAGAATTTGAAAATTCGATATAAAATTGGAAAACACAAAATTTACTATAATACTAATTTATTTGTTATTAACGAGCTTCTTAACAAAATAGATTCGACGAGTTTTTAAGCCACCATGTTTTAGAAGGATCTAAAATATTAGAATTTTGAAAATTTAATATAAAATTGGAAAACACAAAATTTACTATAATACTAATTTATTTGTTATTAACAAGCTTCTTAACAAAATAGATTCTACGAGTTTTTAAGCCACCATGTTTTAGAAGGATCTAAAATATTAGAATTTAAAGCTGTGCAAACCTGTTCCAGAAAATAAAGTTCGAATTTAGAGTACATGAAACTATTTTGATTTGAATTTTGAAATTTTATTTATCATGTAGTCCGAATGAACTTCATGCATTCTTATTTGTTGAGTTTTAAATAGTTTAGCAAGAAACTATTTAAAACAGTTTTCATGTTACAGAAAATAATATTATGCTACCATGTCCTTGAAAAGTTGAATTCACCATTTGATTGGTTGATTGTTTTCTACTATCAACACTTTCAGTTTAAGATATATATGGAGGAATCTTTACATTTTGAAATAAAACCGATCGGAGTAAACCACACATAAGAATTGAATTTGTGGATTTTATTGGGTAAGTTTGATTTCAATCTCATGGAATTATAGTAAAATGTGGTTTTCACATTTATTGGATTATAATTCTTAAAATCTCATTATAATTTAACTTTTTAGTTGTCATTATTGTTTAAATAGAATTATAATAATATATTAAAAATAGTTATAATTTCAAAACATTAATTATTTAGAAAGTGTTTAATTTGTCGTTTCTAATACATATTGGATAATTGATACATGTTGAGCTTTACCAATTTACACATAAGAATTGAATTTGTGATTTTAATTTTTTAGTTGTCATTATTGTATTTTAAATAGAATTATAATAATATATTAAAAACAGTTTTAATTTCGAAACATTGAAAATTTAGGAAGTGTTTAATTTGTAGTTTTCTAATACATATTGGATAATTGATACATGTTAAGCTTTGTGTACATATCAATTTTTTAATTTGTATATCATTTTTTCTTCATTTGTTTGAATATAGAATCATTATGAGTGTTTTTGGTATTATGATAACCATAGTCAACCAACAACATACATGGTGAACCTTGGAAAACCAAACGAAACCACCTTCAACATAAGTCAACCATAAAGTAACCATGGTCAACATAACTCAATATAAGGAAAGCATGAAATACCATGGTTGACCATAGTCAACCATAGTCAACCATGGTTAACCATAGTTAACCATAGCCAACCATTGTCAACTATGGTCAACCATAGTCAACCATAGACAACCTTAGTCAACCATATAGGTGACTACAATGAACAAATGCACATATGGAGGGCGATCGCAACGTTTTAATCACTAACTAGTGATGGATGACCCGGATTTAATATCAAGCAGATATTCCTTGATTAGATTCATTGAGCACATCAATTGGAAGGCTCTGATTGAATTGGCGTTTGGATATGAATTTCTTAATCAAACATTACTTTGATTAGTGTGATAACTTGTTGCGCTAGAACTCGATCCGTTGGCTAACGTTTGGGATCCAAGAAGTATGTCACGCTGGAGAAGAGAGCTCGATCGATTGTATCTTTCATTGTCTAGAGAAGGAGAGCTCGATCGATTGTATTGAAGCTTGATCTTCTAAGCGGAGCGGCCGCTGCCGATAGTCCATCCCCGAGTCCTCAAGATGGTGGTGTGGCCTCCTCTTATTCTCTGTCATCTCTTGTCATTCTGTATATATTGATCACAAGTTCCTGTAGATGGGATTAGTTTCAGGTTTTCTATGTACGATTAGGGTTCGGGTTTCAGGTTTTCTATGTACAATTAGGGTTCGGGTTTTATTTATGTTTCGTATTGGATTCAACTTGCTTGAAAGACAACTATGGATTCACGTCAACCTTGGATTCAACGCAACCTTGGATTAAAGTCAACCTTGGATTGAATCCAATGATGGATTGAAGTCACCTTATTTAAAAGTCAACTTTGCATTAATGTCACCCATGGATTCAAGTCAACCTTGGTTTGAAACCAATATTGTGTAAAATTCAACTATGAATGAAGTCAATCATGCTTGAATGTTGAAACTATGGCTTGAAGTCACCCTTAGATTGAAGTCAACCTTGCTGAAATGTCTACCTTTGATTGTAGTCAACCTTGGATTGAATTCAACTATGGATTGAAGCCAACCATGGATAAAAACCAACTATGGATTGAGGTCGACCTTGGATTGAAGTCAATCTTGGATTGACATCAACTATGGATTGAATTCAACCATGGAATGAAGTAAACCACAGATTTAAATCAACCATGAATTGAAATCTACATTGCTTAAAAGTCAACTATAGATTAAAGTCAAATATGGATTGAAGTCAATTATGGATTGAAATCAACCACGGATTGAAATCAACCTTGGATTCAAGTCTACCTTACATAAAATTCAACTATGGATTGATGTCAACCTTGGATTGAAGTCAGCCATTGTTTGAATTCAACCTTGGATTGAATTCATCCTTGAATTGAAGTCAACAATGGATTGAAGTCACCTTTCAATTAATTCAACCTTGCTTTAAAGTCAACTACGGGTTCAAGTCACCCTTAAATTGAAGTCAACCTTGCTCAAATGCCCGAACAACCAAACTCAACCATGTCCATAGTCAACCACATTCAACCATGCCCAAACAACAAAATTTAATCAAAGTCAACCAAAGGAAGTAAAGTCAACCAAACAACTAAGATTTACCAAAGTCAAGCATGGTTAACCAAACATTGTAAACCAAAGTCAACCATTCTTAATGAAATAAAGTAAACAATGTAAACATGGTCAACCTTGCAATGAAAACCATAGTCAACAATAGTCACGGGGGCTTCAATCAATAAATCACTATCATAGCGCGTACGTTCATGGCATATGAAACAATACCCCTAATTTCACTAAATATTGGAAAATACCTTCCAAAATCGTTTTTTAAGCCCCTCCCAATATGCCTTCCCAATTTACAAAAACCCCTATTTTCACTAGATATCGTATGTATCGATTTTTTTATTAATATTTTTTATACCCCTTTATATTTCTACCTAGTATATTGATATGATACCCCTCTTATGACCCCACATGTATTCTACAATGCACCTTACTTCTTTCGATGTATATTGTGGATGCACATTACTTCACCCACAATGCAATTACTCAACCACATATCATTATGATTTGCAACATCTAATGGTCTAATGAATAGATAGGAGATCACTTCTTGTATGTCACTAGAGCCAATGCACATAGTACAACATTTAGATTGCATGTTACAGTTCCCCAATCGCTGACTAAGCCTTTTGTGGGTTAGGTATCCAAGCCCCTAGGGCCTATAACAAGCTCTAGGAGGCTGACTAAACCTCCCAAGGCCTGTAATAGGCACGAGTGGTTGGGTATTCAAGCCCCCAAGGCCTATTGAGAGCCTATAACAGGTCCTGGAGGCTTAGAGCCTCCCAAGGCTATTGGTAACAATTGGTTGTCAAGGACCACTGTCTCTCGACTATGATCGACTGGAAACCCACTTCACCACGAAAACCCCTGAACTCAAGAATGCCTCAAGACACGATTTCCCTACGTACTAGTAAGCTCGAGCCTTGCCTCAACCTGATTTCTCATCCGGCCGTGATCCCGCCATCTCCATTTGGTGGATATTTGACAGCCCGCCCATATAAAATAGACCCCAAAGTATTTTTGTATTGTTACATTGAATAAAAAAACCCTTTGCCCCTTAATATATAAGCAATATAATTTTTAGGTTTTCATGAATATTTAATACCGCAATATGAATGAACGTGGTATTATATTGCCTTCTAGTGAAGCCCCCATGACCATAGTCAACCAACTAAATTCAACCATGCCTAAGCAATGGTCAACAATGGATTAAGATAGTCTATCTTAGTCAAACAAACTCAACCATGCCCAAACAAAGTCAAACAAGGCCAACCATGCCCAGACAATGTCAAACACAACCAACCATGCCTAGACAACCAAAGTTAACCAAAACAACCAAATTCAAACAAAAACAACCATGCCTAGATAGTCAAAGTCAACCAAAGTCGTTCAAACTAAACCAAATTCAACCATGCCCCAAAAATGTAAGCCATAGTTAAAGATAATAAACTATGGCCAACTAAACAATGTAAGTCAAATTCATACAAATAAGGTAAATTAAAGTCAGCCAAAGTCATCCATGCCTAAACAGCCAAAGTCATCTAAAAGAAACCATGCCGAGACAACCAAAGTCAACTAAAACAACCAAATTCAACAATGCCAAAACCACTAAAGTTAACCAAAATCAACACATTCAACCATGCCCAAAGAACCAAAATTAATCAAAGTCAACGATAACAACCAAATTTATCCAAAAACCATGGTCAATCCCGTCGATTAAAAAAAATTCAACCATGCCGAAATAATGCTAACCAAAGTCAACAATAGACAAGCATACAATGTAAACATGGTCAACAAAACAATGTAAATTATGTAAACAATTCAAGCAAAGTCAACCATTCTCAAACAACCAAAGTCAACCAAAATAACCAAATTCAATCATGCCCAAACAATCAAAGTCAACCAAATTCGACCACATTCAACCATGCCTAAACAACCAAAGTTAATCAAAGTCAACCAAACTCAACCAAACAACCAAGGTTGACCAAAGTGAACCATGGAAAACCAAACAATGTAAGCCAAAGTCAACCACGGTTGACCAAACAAATCAAACAATGTTAAAATCGCCAACCAACCAATGTAAACCAAGGTCAACCATGGTCAACCAAACAATGCAAAGTCCAAAGTCAACCAAATTAAATAATATAAACATGGTCAACCAAACATTGTAAACGTTCAAGACAACCATAATCAATTAGTCAACCAAATTCAACCACATCCACTCATAGTTAACCATGATACAGTGTCCACCATGGATTGAATTCAACCAAGGATTGTAGTCAAGCTTGGTTGAAGTCAACCATTATATTGATGTCAACTATATATTGAGTTCGATCTTGGATTGAAGTCAACCTTGCTTAAAATTCAACCATGGATCGGATTCAACCTTACGAATAGTCAACTATGAATTGAAGTCAAACATGGATTGAAGTCAACCACGGATTGAAATAATTAATGTTGGTATTATTAATGACCTAAAATCAACCATTGGAACATGGTCAACCTTTCGGACAACCTTTGATTGAAGTCAACCTTCGATTCAAATCACCCACATATTGAAGTCAACTTTAAATTGAATTAAAATATGGATTGAAGTCAAACTTGGATTGAAGTCACCCATTGGATTGAAGTCACCCTTTCTTACAAGTCAACCTTGGATTGAAGGAAACTTTGGAGTGAATTCAACCATGGATTGAAGCCAACTTTGGAGTGAATTCAATCATGGATTGAATTCACCTATGTTTAAACGAAAACCATGGGTTGAAGTCAACTATGAATTGAATCCAACCAAGTACTGAAGTCAACCATGGATTCGAGTTGAATTCAACCATGGATTGAAGTCACCTTTGGTTTGAAGTCAACTTTGGATTAAATCCAACCTTAAATTGAATTCAACAAAGGATTCAAGGTAACCATGGATTGAAGTCAACATTGTTTTGAGGTCAACCTTGCTTAAAATTCAACCATGGATTGAAGTAAAAAAAATTCAACCATGTTGAAATAATGTAAACCAAAGTCAACAATAGACAAGCATACGATTTACCATGGTTGACATGTAGCCAACCTTGGTCAACCATTATCAACCATAGGGAAGAGTCAAAGAATGTCAACCACTGACCAACCACAATTAACTATGGTAAACCAAAGTCGATTATGGCCAACCAAAAGCAACCAAATCTAAGTAAAGTCAACTAAAGTCATCCACAGTCACACGTGGTTACCCATACTCTTCCATGATCATCCAAAGTCAACTATACTAAATGGAAGTTAACATAGTGAACCAAGCTCAACGAAAGTCAACCTAAGTAAACAAAATTCAGTCATGGTCACCCTAAGTCAACCATGGTCTACTAGGTCAACCATGGTAAACAATACTCAATCATGGTCAATTAGCCTAGCAAACTCAACGATAGTCAAACAAAGTTATCTATTATCAATTACAGCAAAACAAAGTCAACCATAGTTGACAATAGTCAACCATATTCAATTAGTAAACCAAAGTCACCCAAAGTCAAACAAAGTTAACAATAGTGAATCATGTTCAACCATAGTAAACCAACGTCAACTATGGCCAACTAAAGTCAAACAAAGTCGAACATGGTCAACCAATGTAACCCAAAGTCAATTATGGAAACCCAAATTCAACCATAGTTGAACATGGTTAGCCATGGTCAACCATTTTCAGCCATAGTCAACCATGGTCAACCACAAATAACTGTATCCAACCTTGGTCAACCATATGGAAAATTCAAACAAGGTCACCCAATCGTCAATCATGGAAAAACAAGATTAACCATGGTCAACCAAAGTTAATTGTGGCCAACCAAAGTCAACCACATCTAACCATGGTCGCAAAATTCAACCATGGTAAATTAATCAACCAAGTTCTACCATGTTCAAGCAAAATTCAACCATGGTAAACCTAATTTAATGAAATTCAATCATGGTTTACCAAATTCAACCATGGTAAATTACAGTCATTTTTAGTTAATGATGATCAACAATTGTTAACCAAATTCAACCAGTAAACAACCATCGTTAACTATGTTCAACTGAAGTTATCCATAGTCCAACAAAGTCAACCATATAGAACCAAATTCAACAATAGTAAACCAATAATGGAATTATAATCAAGCAAAGTCAACCATATCCAATGAAAATCAACATAGTGAATCATCATCTACGAAAGTCAACCATCAAAATGTGCTATAAGCATGTTTGAGAACTTAATATTCCAACACTTACAATTTTTTTTTACCTCATTCAAACTATTTCGCTCTTCCTGGATTATCCTAATATGGATTCAATTAATGAAATTTCTATGCAGTGTTTAACAATGTTTTTGCATTGTACATTTCCTTCCAAATCAAAGTTATTCTTATATATTGTTTTTGTACATGTGTTCAATAGAAAATCCAATTTCAAAATATTTAACTTTTACAAATATCATTTCACATCTTACATTCATAGATAGCTTCCTCATATTTTCCATAAATATTACTGTTTTTTTATTATTAATTATTTCATGATTATAATTATTTTCTTTTCGAGATTCATTTAATTTACATTTATTTTACTTTTTCTAATAAGTAAATTTGAAATATATGTACAATTTTATTTTATTTAAATCTTTAAATATAAATTTAATTTTTTTTTTAAATATAAATTTAAGTTGATTTTATTTAAAAATATTCTTATAAATAAATTTAATTATTAATATTAATATAATAATAAGGTATTACTAATATTAATAATAATTAATTTTAGTTTTCTTCGTTTGTTGGCTGTCCAATAGCAATAACCACATTTTTAAATGTGGTTGATATTTGCCGGTGAAGATCAACCACTTTTAAATGTATGGTCATGGTTGATATGCACATATCGACAAATATCTACTACATTAAAAAATGTGATTGTTGCTAATCTATTTATTATCAATTTATGTCAAAATATGGCAATCAGTTAACATCAAACAAAAACATGACCACTGCCCAAAAAAAATAAACGTTATAACACACCACTTTCGACATGTTTCTTAATCGTTAACTCTTTGCTTTTGATTAAATAAATTGTTAAAGAAACCAGCAACCTCCTATGGATTGTTTCCATACATTGCAATTAAACCCTATCAACAGACAATAGCTATTGGTGAGTGGAAGAACGATGCCCCCTGTACTATGACAGCTAGGTGGTCGCTCGGACTCTACAGTATCCAACGTGAACAGTGGCCATCTCATGGAAAAAATTTAACCCCTAATTCCATGGTTCGCAATAATTATGATTAATTTTTTACGTCGCCCTAAACGATAAAGGAAATTTATTACAGTTAGTTTCGACCATCATGCGGAAAAACAAAGGGACAGGTTTCTAAATTTCAAAAGAGCAATGCAATGGAGCCACAAAGCAAAGGATGAGGCATAGCGGAAGATCTTACGGAATTAAACATTGCTTGAGCCGAAATATTCAACACATTGGGAATGTAATAACAACTTTTGAGAGAAACGCCATCAACACGATACAGATTGCTATTATTTATGCCACAATATTACAGACACAGTGGATCGACCTCGGATTGCGAAGTTCGTCACCACAATATTTACTCTGGACTTATGCCTAAGCACAATGTCTTGGGTCCATTTAGATTTCACTATTTCCCGAAGGCATATAGCTAATTTCAAGCTCCTGGGAGTCCCAAGATATGCTTACTAGCATACCCTCACTTACAGACTTTGACAGAGGGAGTCCTCACCTTTCTGGTGCAATGTTATACCCAAATGGGCAACTTGCAGAGCATACGGGCTCGGCTCTTACAGACACAGACTTTTTATAGAACGAGTCTTTGCCTTTCTGGTGCAATGTTATACCCAAATGGGCAACTTGCAGAGCATACGGGCTCGGCTCTCACACACCTAGACACTGTCGAGCGGACTACTTGCTCAGACGACTTAATTGCAGAGCGGACTACTTGCTCATGCGACTCGACTCGATGCCTCAAATGAGCTCCAAAGCTCCTTATTTATAATTCTAAAGCCGGTCATCCGGTCACTTAGAACTTACACCATCCAGTCTAAAGGAGCGCACTAACTGGATTCCCGGGGCATCGTGGGACCACACGATGTTATCTCAACCCTTCATCAGGCAGCGCCATGTGGGGACCCGGTACTACCGACACAGAAAACTGACAGCTACTTACAAAAGAAGATGCTTATGGCCGACAAGATTAAAACTATGAATTATTACAAGTCACTCGCGGAACAGTAAGCATCCCGAGGCAAACATGGCAGACAAATCAAAAGCGGAGAGGCCCACCAACGGCTTCCGTAAAACAGAATATTTACAAAAGATAAGATATCAAATCGGACCGACTATGTTCATTCCCGGAAACAGTCAACGGGATTTTCAATCAGTAGAATAGCCAGAACCGCAGACACATTGTCTCTCACCACCAGGAGCTGGAACACCGCCACAGACGCAATCAAGGATGCCATCATCATAGTTGCTTTCTTCAATCTCTCTGCGAACCAGTTCTTGTTCAATGTAATCAGGCTGAGTTTCAGGAAACTGCCAATATTCATTTTCAGGCTCATCATCGAACATATCTGGATAAAGCTTCTCCCCGAAGCACTGGTCTACGTCTGATCCTTTTAATGCTTCATTAGGACCAAAAATAAACTCAGAGGCAAAATTAGACTCAACTCGATAGTTGAGCGGCTGAGTTCTTCGATGGACTTTTGCATCCAACCTTCTTCCTTGACTGTCTCTTTTAATAAATTTCTGTGTGACAGTCACATAATGTTCAAGTGGAGTGTATCTTCCTCCATGGTGCCTTAGAAGGAATTTGAACCATTGGTTAGCTTGGTCAGCAGCTTGCATGTCTGCTTCAAGATGGAGAATAAAATTAGCTTTACGCTCGACCCATTCATGTCTTGGACAGAATTTTTCTAAGAAAACCTGAGTCCACCCTGACCACTTTCTATTCCTCATGTTTCCTGGATCGGCACAAATGATTACAGATTTCTGCTCTCTGCAGAATTGAAGAATTAAATTATAGGATCTCCAGGTTAGATCCCCTTGGCCAATATCAACATACCAAACCCAGCCATCTTTTTCTTCATTGCCGTCAAGCCAAAGTTCTCTGCATTGAACTAGCTTTTCCTGGGCTTCTGTTAACCCATAAAAAGCATCTTTTTCCCAACGCTCAAGAATAAGCAGTTTACAGGGGCTGGCCTGAATCTGTCTGATTAAAGTTAGACTGAGGTATTTTTCAGCGTCTTCTTTACTAGCATAGTCTAACAACTGCTGGCGTTCTTCTTCAGAAATATCTTTGTCCCATGGAGCCAGAAACAGGGACTTAGGAGGGGCTCGTTTCTCTAACTCCTCTTCATCCATAGGAGTTTTTCCTTTGTCACTTACAATCTTATCCTTCATTGGAATCCATCTAAGATTCTGTCTCGAACCAGAAGGACCAGAAGAACCAGCAGAAAACATTTTTAAACCTGGAACTTCTTTCTGCACAGTCTCACGGGTTAACATGTCAGCTAAGCAATTTAAATAACCGGGCTTATAAACAATGTCATAATCAAAATTGCTTAACCATAAAAACCATTTCAGAATCCTGCTGCTATTCTCAGCCATTAAATTTTCATTTTTAAAAATACCAGGCATGATCTTCAGGTCTGTTTTAATCACAAATCTTACTGGTTTCAGATATAAAATAAAATGCTGTACTGTTTTCTTAACAGCAAGAATTTCTTTGTGACTGGAAGGATAATTGAGCTCAGCGCCTTTAAATGATCCGGAGCCATAACCACAGATGTTAGATCTCCCATCAATTTCTTCTATTAGTACACCACCCCAGGTTGTACTAGAAGCATCGGTTTCAACTATCATTTTGCCGGTTCCCTGCGGGAGACTAAGAGCAGGAAGTTGCTTTACTTTGGCTTTTATTTGCTGGACAGCCAAAGTCATCTTTTCTGACCAAGGAATTGGCTTCTTCTTAAGCCTTTGCTGCAGACAATGGATATCTGCTGCTTGACCTTTATAAAAAGGTCTGATGTAATTTAAGCACCCAAGAAATCTTTGCAGTTGGGTCTTTTCAGTTATTTGATCAGGAAAATGCTCAAAAGATTGCAGGACATGATTTTGTAGGACAACCTGACCATTCTTAATATGTAAACCCAAAAATTCAATTTCAGTTTTGCCTATCTCCATTTTACTTTCAGACAAAACCAAACCATGCTTAAAGACTAGCTCATAGAATTTCTGCAAATGCTTTAAATGATCTTGCAAATTTTTTGAGCAAATCAGAATATCATCAATAAAAACTGCTAGCCAAGGTATATCCCTAAAGATATCTTCCATTCTCTTCTGAAACTCTGATGGTGCATTATTTATGCCGAATGGAAGGACTTTCCATTGATACTGCCCATGAGGGACAACAAAGGCAGTTTTATATCTATCTTTCTGTTCTATTCCAATTTGATAAAACCCTGATTTCAAATCAAACTTACTAAAAATAGCACAACCATTGATTTTCTGAAGTAAGCTTGCTTTATCAGGCAGAGGGTACCTGATCTTCTGGAGCACAGCATTCAAGGGCTTAAAATTTACTACCAGGCGAGGTTTACCTCTTTTTTGCTCAGAATGCTTATTAACCACAAAAGCCCTACATGCCCATGGACTTTTGGATGGTTCTATCAATCCTTTCTTCAAGAGGTCTTGGATTTCATTAGAACAGAATTCTCTCTCACTGGGACTCATCAATCTTGCTGAAGCTTTCATAGGTTTTATCTTTTGCAAAGGATCAAAAGGTAAAGATACAAAATATTTCTCTCTTGTCCAGAAAGCATTGGGACTTTCTGAACAACAATCTTTCCTTAGCTTTTCAGCAATCCCTGTCAAGAACTTTTCACTATGAAGTTCTGCAAAAGAGACACATCTTTCTAACTTGTGTAGTGAGGAGAGATTTACGGATTTCTCAGGAGGACTTGGAATGGATTTACAACGATGAGTTGAGGAGAAACTCAAAGGAAGGGAGACAGAATTTTTATTAACTGTACATTTGAAGATTTTTGCTTTGGTATCTACAGAGAAGGGACTGACACTTTGTAAGAAATCAGAACCTAAGACACAATCTTCTTTTATTAAATCAAGTCTTAACAAAGAAACAGGTAACTTAAGACCAGACAAAGAAACAGGAAAATTATCAGCTTTGCCATTCATATATACAGGAGTTCCTTGAATGGCTGACCCAAACTCTTCAGTCTTTTCCCAATAAAAGCTAGGTACAGCATTACCTCTAGCTAAATTAAATTGACATCCAGAATCTAAGAGACATTGGACTGGATAAGCTTTAAACTCACTCGGACAAAATTGGATAGTAATAAAAAGTTTAGGACCTTGAACAGCTCCTAACAGGCTAACACTCTGAGATAAGGGAGAGGGAGACTTTTCAGGAGAAGGTGAATGTTCAGGGGTTTCATGACCACATACCCTCTCAATCTCATTAGATAGTTCTTCCTCTGAAGATTGTTCTTTTTCCAAAGCCAATGCTGTGAGAGCACTTTTAATGTCGTCTGCTTCTTTTACCAAAGCTCTTATCTGCTTCTGTTTTTCTTTTAATTTCATTCTAAGCAGATTTTCTCTATCCTCTCTGTGCATTTGTCTGTCTCTGTGACTTCCAGGATAGTCTTGATAAAGAGCTGCCGGATTATAACTGAGATCAACCTTCTCTTTTCTCTTTTCTAAAGACTGCAACTGGTTCTGCAAAGCTTTCTTTTCTGTACGCAGAGCAGTTCTTTCTTGATGTCTAAAAACTGGAATTGTAGACAACTGTAAATCAATATCAGCCAATTTCTTTTGAATCTGTACAGGAGAAATGGCTCTAGAAAACATATACAAACTGAAATCAAAATCTGGGAGCTCACACCCCCCTAAATGTGGATCACTCTCAGAATCGGAACTAGATGGTGAAGAGAAAGAGGGATCACATTTAGCAAGACGAGGCTCAGAATCTGAATCGGAGGAAGAATTCTCAGAATCAGGAAGATAAACAACTTCATCATCAGACGCAGGAGGCGTCGAAGATACTTTACATAAATCCCACCAAGTTGGGTCAAGAGTAGAACAAAGTGCTGCCAACCTTGGACGAGATTTCCTGTCTGGGCATTTGCTAGCCCAGTGCCCTTTCTTTCCACAAATGAAACAAACATCACCAGAACCCTTTTCTTTTCTTCTTTTGACATATTTTTTCCCATAAGCATATTTTTTCTTTTTGAAAGGAGTTCTAAATTTGGACTTATGCTTATAGGGCTTGTCAGGATGATACCTCTTTTCAGAAGTAAAAAACTTTTTCTTCTTTTTACAATGGCATTCTTTGCCAAAGTGACCTCTATTGTGTGCACCACACCCCCAATCAGGCATTCCGGCAACTTCTTTGCAGAAGGATGCTGAAAACATCTTCTGATGTCTTTTGATATCCTTATTAACTCTTATCTCTAAACAGTGTTCTTGCCATGTTTCAAGGATATGTTGTTGTAGTTGAGCTAAAGACAATGTATGTAACTGGATGTTCTTTTCTTTAAGGGCTCGCTCAACAGCATCAGGTACATGGCCAGGAAAACTACGAAGGTAGTGCTTCAAATAAGCAGGGTCACCAGACTTTCCAGAAGAAATTAATAACTTCTGCATATAGCAGAAATATTCATCAGCCTTACCCAAATCACATAATCGTGCAGTCATAAATAAAGAGGCAAGATGATCTGTATCCTCATGATCTTCTGGGCCATAGAATTCTCTTCCTAGGGCTGAAAGAATTTGTTCATCTGCTTCATTAGAAGCAAGGATTTCATTTCTAGTTTCTTGTGGCAACCATCGCCACCACTCATAGGCTAATCCTGAGAGACCTGCAACCAACTGGGCACCAAGCATTTGACCGGTGACATTATGATCTTGTTGCTTTTTATACAAAATCCAGTGTGTGAGAAGCTGAATAGCATTCTTTATTTCTTCTCTACTTTGACACTGAATATTCAGAACAGGCTGCTCTGGCATCTGTGAAATCAAATTATTCATATTGTTTATTCCAAAAGTAAACACTTTTGGAACAGAAGATACACCCTGTGCATCTGGCATATGAGTATCATACTCAAGTCTAGGCGGAGCCCTCATGTTGGATGATTCTGCTGCCATCATGTCCACATCCCCTATATACTTAGAATCTAAGACAGGCTTCATGGTTTTGAACTCAGAGATCATATCAGCAATTCTGTCTTTTTCCATATCTGACTCACCAAAATCCCATTCTGGTTTTTCATCTTCTGGGATAAGGGATAAAGCTCCTAGAGAGGCTGACTTATTATGACCTTTGGCTGCTAGTTTTAATACATGATCAGGAACTCTATATTCTTTCTTTTTAAGATCTTGTGTAGATCTTATCATGTCTTCAAGAACTTGCAGTCTTCTGTTTAGCTTATCAGAAGCTAATTTAATTGTCCTCTCTATCTCAGTTGTATCATGCAACAAATGATCCAGCAGTTCTATTTTAGTGGACACTCTTTCTATCTGGATCTTCTGATTCTCATGATGTGGAAACACCCAATTCCCGTTCTAAAAATGCAACTCCAATAACTTTTAATTGGACAGGAATAAATTATCCGCAGTCGTGGGAGATGAAGTACTCCGAGCTCAGACATCAAGAAAGGGTTAAAGCGCTCTTGAATCCAAAACCCTTAGTCTTTGATGAATCCACTTCCTCTTTCAGATCTTCTGCACAAGAACCTATTCCTAGATTCCAACCTCCTTTGATAAAGTCAGCATCATTGTCTTCTTATCATAATGCAAGGCGTCAAGCATTGTCTAATGAGTCGTCTAGACAATCCTCTGTACAAAAAGAATCTTCTGTAAATATTGATTTGCCAGTTGAAAATAATCCTTCTGAGTCATTTTCTGGTTTGTCTGAGTTTGAACATAGAGGTCAGCATGCAAACTGTCCTGCATGCAATAAAATAAAACAAAAATTAAAACAAAAAGAAAATCGTATGTCTCATCATGACTTTCCTTCTCTAGGTATGTTCTCCCTGCCTAGACAAGATTCAGCTATAGAAACAACTGTCCAGGGTCAAAAATCTTATATCCCTGGAAGAAATCTCCCAGAAATTCCTTTTAGACAATACACATCTGATGGCCAGTCCCGCAGAGAGTTCTTACCTGTTAAGTCTTCTGCAGCAGATCAGAGTGTATCTGATGAAATCAAGCTTGCAAATTGGGGAAATCTTCAGCAGTACTATACTGCTAAAAATATTGATGACATGGCACAAGATATTCTTATCTTGAAAGCACATCATGAGAATCAGAAGATCCAGATAGAAAGAGTGTCCACTAAAATAGAACTGCTGGATCATTTGTTGCATGATACAACTGAGATAGAGAGGACAATTAAATTAGCTTCTGATAAGCTAAACAGAAGACTGCAAGTTCTTGAAGACATGATAAGATCTACACAAGATCTTAAAAAGAAAGAATATAGAGTTCCTGATCATGTATTAAAACTAGCAGCCAAAGGTCATAATAAGTCAGCCTCTCTAGGAGCTTTATCCCTTATCCCAGAAGATGAAAAACCAGAATGGGATTTTGGTGAGTCAGATATGGAAAAAGACAGAATTGCTGATATGATCTCTGAGTTCAAAACCATGAAGCCTGTCTTAGATTCTAAGTATATAGGGGATGTGGACATGATGGCAGCAGAATCATCCAACATGAGGGCTCCGCCTAGACTTGAGTATGATACTCATATGCCAGATGCACAGGGTGTATCTTCTGTTCCAAAAGTGTTTACTTTTGGAATAAACAATATGAATAATTTGATTTCACAGATGCCAGAGCAGCCTGTTCTGAATATTCAGTGTCAAAGTAGAGAAGAAATAAAGAATGCTATTCAGCTTCTCACACACTGGATTTTGTATAAAAAGCAACAAGATCATAATGTCACCGGTCAAATGCTTGGTGCCCAGTTGGTTGCAGGTCTCTCAGGATTAGCCTATGAGTGGTGGCGATGGTTGCCACAAGAAACTAGAAATGAAATCCTTGCTTCTAATGAAGCAGATTAACAAATTCTTTCAGCCCTAGGAAGAGAATTCTATGGCCCAGAAGATCATGAGGATACAGATCATCTTGCCTCTTTATTTATGACTGCACGATTATGTGATTTGGGTAAGGCTGATGAATATTTCTGCTATATGTAGAAGTTATTAATTTCTTCTGGAAAGTCTGGTGACCCTGCTTATTTGAAGCACTACCTTCGTAGTTTTCCTGGCCATGTACCTGATGCTGTTGAGCGAGCCCTTAAAGAAAAGAACATCCAGTTACATACATTGTCTTTAGCTCAACTACAACAACATATCCTTGAAACATGGCAAGAACACTGTTTAGAGATAAGAGTTAATAAGGATATCAAAAGACATCAGAAGATGTTTTCAGCATCCTTCTGCAAAGAAGTTGCCGGAATGCCTGATTGGGGGTGTGGTGCACACAATAGAGGTCACTTTGGCAAAGAATGCCATTGTAAAAAGAAGAAAAAGTTTTTTACTTCTGAAAAGAGGTATCATCCTGACAAGCCCTATAAGCATAAGTCCAAATTTAGAACTCCTTTCAAAAAGAAAAAATATGCTTATGGGAAAAAATATGTCAAAAGAAGAAAATAAAAGGGTTCTGGTGATGTTTGTTTCATTTGTGGAAAGAAAGGGCACTGGGCTAGCAAATGCCCAGACAGGAAATCTCGTCCAAGGTTGGCAGCACTTTGTTCTACTCTTGACCCAACTTGGTGGGATTTATGTAAAGTATCTTCGACGCCTCCTGCGTCTGATGATGAAGTTGTTTATCTTCCTGATTCTGAGAATTCTTCCTCCGATTCAGATTCTGAGCCCCGTCTTGCTAAATGTGATCCCTCTTTCTCTTCACCATCTAGTTCCGATTCTGAGAGTGATCCACATTTAGGGGGGTGTGAGCTCCCAGATTTTGATTTCAGTTTGTATATGTTTTCTAGAGCCATTTCTCCTGTACAGATTCAAAAGAAATTGGCTGATATTGATTTACAGTTGTCTACAATTCCAGTTTTTAGACATCAAGAAAGAACTGCTCTGCGTACAGAAAAGAAAGCTTTGCAGAACCAGTTGCAGTCTTTAGAAAAGAGAAAAGAGAAGGTTGATCTCAGTTATAATCCGGCAGCTCTTTATCAAGACTATCCTGGAAGTCACAGAGACAGACAAATGCACAGAGAGGATAGAGAAAATCTGCTTAGAATGAAATTAAAAGAAAAACAGAAGCAGATAAGAGCTTTGGTAAAAGAAGCAGACGACATTAAAAGTGCTCTCACAGCATTGGCTTTGGAAAAAGAACAATCTTCAGAGGAAGAACTATCTAATGAGATTGAGAGGGTATGTGGTCATGAAACCCCTGAACATTCACCTTCTCCTGAAAAGTCTCCCTCTCCCTTATCTCAGAGTGTTAGCCTGTTAGGAGCTGTTCAAGGTCCTAAACTTTTTATTACTATCCAATTTTGTCCGAGTGAGTTTAAAGCTTATCCAGTCCAATGTCTCTTAGATTCTGGATGTCAATTTAATTTAGCTAGAGGTAATGCTGTACCTAGCTTTTATTGGGAAAAGACTGAAGAGTTTGGGTCAGCCATTCAAGGAACTCCTGTATATATGAATGGCAAAGCTCATAATTTTCCTGTTTCTTTGTCTGGTCTTAAGTTCCCTGTTTCTTTGTTAAGACTTGATTTAATAAAAGAAGATTGTGTCTTAGGTTCTGATTTCTTACAAAGTGTCAGTCCCTTCTCTGTAGATACCAAAGCAAAAATCTTCAAATGTACAGTTAATAAAAATTCTGTCTCCCTTCCTTTGAGTTTCTCCTCAACTCATCGTTGTAAATCCATTCCAAGTCCTCCTGAGAAATCCGTAAATCTCTCCTCACTACACAAGTTAGAAAGATGTGTCTCTTTTGCAGAACTTCATAGTGAAAAGTTCTTGACAGGGATTGCTGAAAAGCTAAGGAAAGATTGTTGTTCAGAAAGTCCCAATGCTTTCTGGACAAGAGAGAAATATTTTGTATCTTTACCTTTTGATCCTTTGCAAAAGATAAAACCTATGAAAGCTTCAGCAAGATTGATGAGTCCCAGTGAGAGAGAATTCTGTTCTAATGAAATCCAAGACCTCTTGAAGAAAGGATTGATAGAACCATCCAAAAGTCCATGGGCATGTAGGGCTTTTGTGGTTAACAAGCATTCTGAGCAAAAAAAGAGGTAAACCTCGCCTGGTAGTAAATTTTAAGCCCTTGAATGCTGTGCTCCAGAAGATCAGGTACCCTCTGCCTGATAAAGCAAGCTTACTTCAGAAAATCAATGGTTGTGCTGTTTTTAGTAAGTTTGATTTGAAATCAGGGTTTTATCAAATTGGAATAGAACAGAAAGATAGATATAAAACTGCCTTTGTTGTCCCTCATGGGCAGTATCAATGGAAAGTCCTTCCATTCGGCATAAATAATGCACCATCAGAGTTTCAGAAGAGAATGGAAGATATCTTTAGGGATATACCTTGGCTAGCAGTTTTTATTGATGATATTCTGATTTGCTCAAAAAATTTGCAAGATCATTTAAAGCATTTGCAGAAATTCTATGAGCTAGTCTTTAAGCATGGTTTGGTTTTGTCTGAAAGTAAAATGGAGATAGGCAAAACTGAAATTGAATTTTTGGGTTTACATATTAAGAATGGTCAGGTTGTCCTACAAAATCATGTCCTGCAATCTTTTGAGCATTTTCCTGATCAAATAACTGAAAAGACCCAACTGCAAAGATTTCTTGGGTGCTTAAATTACATCAGACCTTTTTATAAAGGTCAAGCAGCAGATATCCATTGTCTGCAGCAAAGGCTTAAGAAGAAGCCAATTCCTTGGTCAGAAAAGATGACTTTGGCTGTCCAGCAAATAAAAGCCAAAGTAAAGCAACTTCCTGCTCTTAGTCTCCCGCAGGGAACCGGCAAAATGATAGTTGAAACCGATGATTCTAGTACAACCTGGGGTGGTGTACTAATAGAAGAAATTGATGGGAGATCTAACATCTGTGGTTATGGCTCTGGATCATTTAAAGGCGCTGAGCTCAATTATCCTTCCAGTCACAAAGAAATTCTTGCTGTTAAGAAAACAGTACAGCATTTTATTTTATATCTGAAACCAGTAAGATTTGTGATTAAAACAGACCTGAAGATCATGCCTGGTATTTTTAAAAATGAAAATTTAATGGCTGAGAATAGAAGCAGGATTCTGAAATGGTTTTTATGGTTAAGCAATTTTGATTATGACATTGTTTATAAGCCCGGTTATTTAAATTGCTTAGCTGACATGTTGACCCGTGAGACTGTGCAGAAAGAAGTTCCAGGTTTAAAAATGTTTTCTGCTGGTTCTTCTGGTCCTTCTGGTTCGAGACAGAATCTTAGATGGATTCCAATGAAGGATAAGATTGTAAGTGACAAAGGAAAAACTCCTATGGATGAAGAGGAGTTAGAGAAACGAGCCCCTCCTAAGTCCCTGTTTCTGGCTCCATGGGACAAAGATATTTCTGAAGAAGAACGCCAGCAGTTGTTAGACTATGCTAGTAAAGAAGACGCTGAAAAATACCTCAGTCTAACTTTAATCAGACAGATTCAGGCCAGCCCCTGTAAACTGCTTATTCTTGAGCGTTGGGAAAAAGATGCTTTTTATGGGTTAACAGAAGCCCAAGAAAAGCTAGTTCAATGCAGAGAACTTTGGCTTGACGGCAATGAAGAAAAAGATGGCTGGGTTTGGTATGTTGATATTGGCCAAGGGGATCTAACCTGGAGATCCTATAATTTAATTCTTCAATTCTGCAGAGAGCAGAAATCTGTAATCATTTGTGCCGATCCAGGAAACATGAGGAATAGAAAGTGGTCAGGGTGGACTCAGGTTTTCTTAGAAAAATTCTGTCCAAGACATGAATGGGTCGAGCGTAAAGCTAATTTTATTCTCCATCTTGAAGCAGACATGCAAGCTGCTGACCAAGCTAACCAATGGTTCAAATTCCTTCTAAGGCACCATGGAGGAAGATACACTCCACTTGAACATTATGTGACTGTCACACAGAAATTTATTAAAAGAGACAGTCAAGGAAGAAGGTTGGATGCAAAAGTCCATCGAAGAACTATGCCGCTCAACTATCGAGTTGAGTCTAATTTTGCCTCTGAGTTTATTTTTGGTCCTAATGAAGCATTAAAAGGATCAGACGTAGACCAGTGCTTCGGGGAGAAGCTTTATCCAGATATGTTCGATGATGAGCCTGAAAATGAATATTGGCAGTTTCCTGAAACTCAGCCTGATTACATTGAACAAGAACTGGTTCGCAGAGAGATTGAAGAAAGCAACTATGATGATGGCATCCTTGATTGCGTCTGTGGCGGTGTTCCAGCTCCTGGTGGTGAGACACACTGTGTCTGCGGTTCCGGCTATTCTACTGATTGAAAATCCCGTTGACTGTTTCCGGGAATGAACATAGTCGGTCCGATTTGATATCTTATCTTTTGTAAATATTCTGTTTTACGGAAGCCGTTGGTGGGCCTCTCCGCTTTTGATTTGTCTGCCATGTTTGCCTCGGGATGCTTACTGTTCCGCGAGTGACTTGTAATAATTCATAGTTTTAATCTTGTCGGCCATAAGCATCTTCTTTTGTAAGTAGCTGTCAGTTTTCTGTGTCGGTAGTACCGGGTCCCCACATGGCGCTGCCTGATGAAGGGTTGAGATAACATCGTGTGGTCCCACGATGCCCCGGGAATCCAGTTAGTGTGCTCCTTTAGACTGGATGGTGTAAGTTCTAAGTGACCGGATGACCGGCTTTAGAATTATAAATAAGGAGCTTTGGAGCTCATTTGAGGCATCGAGTCGAGTCGCATGAGCAAGTAGTCCGCTCTGCAATTAAGTCGTCTGAGCAAGTAGTCCGCTCGACAGTGTCTAGGTGTGTGAGAGCCGAGCCCGTATGCTCTGCAAGTTGCCCATTTGGGTATAACATTGCACCAAAAAGGCAAAGACTCGTTCTATAAAAAGTCTGTGTCTGTAAGAGCCGAGCCCGTATGCTCTGCAAGTTGCCCATTTGGGTATAACATTGCACCAGAAAGGTGAGGACTCCCTCTGTCAAAGTCTGTAAGTGAGGGTATGCTAGTAAGCATATCTTGGGACTCCCAGGAGCTTGAAATTAGCTATATGCCTTCGGGAAATAGTGAAATCTAAATGGACCCAAGACATTGTGCTTAGGCATAAGTCCAGAGTAAATATTGTGGTGACGAACTTCGCAATCCGAGGTCGATCCACTGTGTCTGTAATATTGTGGCATAAATAATAGCAATCTGTATCTTGTTGATGGCGTTTCTCTCAAAAGTTGTTATTACATTCCCAATGTGTTGAATATTTCGGCTCAAGCAATGTTTAATTCCGTAAGATCCTGATATCTGGTATCAGAGCCAGTGAGGCGAATTCTCATATTTGTCTGGTATTATCTATCTCTTTTTCTTAAAGAAGCTTTGTTTCAGTTATACTGCACATGTTTATGAATGCTTGGTTGAATGTCTCATCACTCCTAAGGAACAAATGTATCTTGTAGTCGGTGGAAATGACCGATGAGTAAATAGTAGTGACCATTAAGGTGTAAGCGTAGTGCGGAGGTCGTAGCAGTAAGGCCCGTGGGAAGGGGAGTAAGTCTACTTGTTGCCCGCAGCGTAGAAGTCAGCCCTCACCTTATTTCAGCAATGGATCCTACTATGGATACAGTTCAGCTGACAACACTGGAGTGTCAATCAGCCAATGACGTGGAAGTCTCCTTAGCAGATAGGAGATCAAGCTCTTTTAATCCATCCACTTCTGATAGTGCAGAAGCTTCTTATATAACTATAGATGACCAGGATTCCTCTGCAAATTGGGAATTACCTCAGATATTGCCAAAAGATGTATACAGACTTAGATGGTGGAATTTAACCTCTGCCACCCAAATCAAAGTTTCCAGTATTGATGTCTCCTTTACTGACAACCAAGAGCCCATCCATATCTCTTTGTTAGATAAATCCCAGATTGATTGGGCAAAAGAAAGACAATTTAAATATGTACACTTTGGTGCCGTTAAGCTTGGTTTAGGTCCCTTGGTCCGTCCCCGTCTTCGTGTTTCTTCACTATGTTGTATAGTTGATACCCGTCATAATAACTTTTCAGATGCTGTTATTGGTGGCTTTACAGCCCCACTGCATGATGGCCCTGCCTTTGGTACAGTTTATCCTCGCTTTTCTGTCAGTCTAGATGATCCTCACATCTATAATATCTTGAAAGCCTACATTCTTCCGAAAGGCTTTGACATGCTGAATGGTTCTAAGATTATCCAACTTAAAGGGGGTGTTTGTGTGCGGTTTGGGAATGATACCTTACCCCAGCTTAGGTCTCATGTCCACAAGAGTTCTGCAGACTGCAGCGTGGTGGAAACACCCAATTCCCGTTCTAAAAATGCAACTCCAATAACTTTTAATTGGACAGGAATAAATTATCCGCAGTCGTGGGAGATGAAGTACTCCGAGCTCAGACATCAAGAAAGGGTTAAAGCGCTCTTGAATCCAAAACCCTTAGTCTTTGATGAATCCACTTCCTCTTTCAGATCTTCTGCACAAGAACCTATTCCTAGATTCCAACCTCCTTTGATAAAGTCAGCATCATTGTCTTCTTATCATAATGCAAGGCGTCAAGCATTGTCTAATGAGTCGTCTAGACAATCCTCTGTACAAAAAGAATCTTCTGTAAATATTGATTTGCCAGTTGAAAATAATCCTTCTGAGTCATTTTCTGGTTTGTCTGAGTTTGAACATAGAGGTCAGCATGCAAACTGTCCTGCATGCAATAAAATAAAACAAAAATTAAAACAAAAAGAAAATCGTATGTCTCATCATGACTTTCCTTCTCTAGGTATGTTCTCCCTGCCTAGACAAGATTCAGCTATAGAAACAACTGTCCAGGGTCAAAAATCTTATATCCCTGGAAGAAATCTCCCAGAAATTCCTTTTAGACAATACACATCTGATGGCCAGTCCCGCAGAGAGTTCTTACCTGTTAAGTCTTCTGCAGCAGATCAGAGTGTATCTGATGAAATCAAGCTTGCAAATTGGGGAAATCTTCAGCAGTACTATACTGCTAAAAATATTGATGACATGGCACAAGATATTCTTATCTTGAAAGCACATCATGAGAATCAGAAGATCCAGATAGAAAGAGTGTCCACTAAAATAGAACTGCTGGATCATTTGTTGCATGATACAACTGAGATAGAGAGGACAATTAAATTAGCTTCTGATAAGCTAAACAGAAGACTGCAAGTTCTTGAAGACATGATAAGATCTACACAAGATCTTAAAAAGAAAGAATATAGAGTTCCTGATCATGTATTAAAACTAGCAACCAAAGGTCATAATAAGTCAGCCTCTCTAGGAGCTTTATCCCTTATCCCAGAAGATGAAAAACCAGAATGGGATTTTGGTGAGTCAGATATGGAAAAAGACAGAATTGCTGATATGATCTCTGAGTTCAAAACCATGAAGCCTGTCTTAGATTCTAAGTATATAGGGGATGTGGACATGATGGCAGCAGAATCATCCAACATGAGGGCTCCGCCTAGACTTGAGTATGATACTCATATGCCAGATGCACAGGGTGTATCTTCTGTTCCAAAAGTGTTTACTTTTGGAATAAACAATATGAATAATTTGATTTCACAGATGCCAGAGCAGCCTGTTCTGAATATTCAGTGTCAAAGTAGAGAAGAAATAAAGAATGCTATTCAGCTTCTCACACACTGGATTTTGTATAAAAAGCAACAAGATCATAATGTCACCGGTCAAATGCTTGGTGCCCAGTTGGTTGCAGGTCTCTCAGGATTAGCCTATGAGTGGTGGCGATGGTTGCCACAAGAAACTAGAAATGAAATCCTTGCTTCTAATGAAGCAGATGAACAAATTCTTTCAGCCCTAGGAAGAGAATTCTATGGCCCAGAAGATCATGAGGATACAGATCATCTTGCCTCTTTATTTATGACTGCACGATTATGTGATTTGGGTAAGGCTGATGAATATTTCTGCTATATGCAGAAGTTATTAATTTCTTCTGGAAAGTCTGGTGACCCTGCTTATTTGAAGCACTACCTTCGTAGTTTTCCTGGCCATGTACCTGATGCTGTTGAGCGAGCCCTTAAAGAAAAGAACATCCAGTTACATACATTGTCTTTAGCTCAACTACAACAACATATCCTTGAAACATGGCAAGAACACTTTTTAGAGATAAGAGTTAATAAGGATATCAAAAGACATCAGAAGATGTTTTCAGCATCCTTCTGCAAAGAAGTTGCCGGAATGCCTGATTGGGGGTGTGGTGCACACAATAGAGGTCACTTTGGCAAAGAATGCCATTGTAAAAAGAAGAAAAAGTTTTTTACTTCTGAAAAGAGGTATCATCCTGACAAGCCCTATAAGCATAAGTCCAAATTTAGAACTCCTTTCAAAAAGAAAAAATATGCTTATGGGAAAAAATATGTCAAAAGAAGAAAAGAAAAGGGTTCTGGTGATGTTTGTTTCATTTGTGGAAAGAAAGGGCACTGGGCTAGCAAATGCCCAGACAGGAAATCTCGTCCAAGGTTGGCAGCACTTTGTTCTACTCTTGACCCAACTTGGTGGGATTTATGTAAAGTATCTTCGACGCCTCCTGCGTCTGATGATGAAGTTGTTTATCTTCCTGATTCTGAGAATTCTTCCTCCGATTCAGATTCTGAGCCCCGTCTTGCTAAATGTGATCCCTCTTTCTCTTCACCATCTAGTTCCGATTCTGAGAGTGATCCACATTTAGGGGGGTGTGAGCTCCCAGATTTTGATTTCAGTTTGTATATGTTTTCTAGAGCCATTTCTCCTGTACAGATTCAAAAGAAATTGGCTGATATTGATTTACAGTTGTCTACAATTCCAGTTTTTAGACATCAAGAAAGAACTGCTCTGCGTACAGAAAAGAAAGCTTTGCAGAACCAATTGCAGTCTTTAGAAAAGAGAAAAGAGAAGGTTGATCTCAGTTATAATCCGGCAGCTCTTTATCAAGACTATCCTGGAAGTCACAGAGACAGACAAATGCACAGAGAGGATAGAGAAAATCTGCTTAGAATGAAATTAAAAGAAAAACGGAAGCAGATAAGAGCTTTGGTAAAAGAAGCAGACGACATTAAAAGTGCTCTCATAGCATTGGATTTGGAAAAAGAACAATCTTCAGAGGAAGAACTATCTAATGAGATTGAGAGGGTATGTGGTCATGAAACCCCTGAACATTCACCTTCTCCTGAAAAGTCTCCCTCTCCCTTATCTCAGAGTGTTAGCCTGTTAGGAGCTGTTCAAGGTCCTAAACTTTTTATTACTATCCAATTTTGTCCGAGTGAGTTTAAAGCTTATCCAGTCCAATGTCTCTTAGATTCTGGATGTCAATTTAATTTAGCTAGAGGTAATGCTGTACCTAGCTTTTATTGGGAAAAGACTGAAGAGTTTGGGTCAGCCATTCAAGGAACTCCTGTATATATGAATGGCAAAGCTCATAATTTTCCTGTTTCTTTGTCTGGTCTTAAGTTACCTGTTTCTTTGTTAAGACTTGATTTAATAAAAGAAGATTGTGTCTTAGGTTCTGATTTCTTACAAAGTGTCAGTCCCTTCTCTGTAGATACCAAAGCAAAAATCTTCAAATGTACAGTTAATAAAAATTCTGTCTCCCTTCCTTTGAGTTTCTCCTCAACTCATCGTTGTAAATCCATTCCAAGTCCTCCTGAGAAATCCGTAAATCTCTCCTCACTACACAAGTTAGAAAGATGTGTCTCTTTTGCAGAACTTCATAGTGAAAAGTTCTTGACAGGGATTGCTGAAAAGCTAAGGAAAGATTGTTGTTCAGAAAGTCCCAATGCTTTCTGGACAAGAGAGAAATATTTTGTATCTTTACCTTTTGATCCTTTGCAAAAGATAAAACCTATGAAAGCTTCAGCAAGATTGATGAGTCCCAGTGAGAGAGAATTATGTTCTAATGAAATCCAAGACCTCTTGAAGAAAGGATTGATAGAACCATCCAAAAGTCCATGGGCATGTAGGGCTTTTGTTGTTAACAAGCATTCTGAGCAAAAAAGAGGTAAACCTCGCCTGGTAGTAAATTTTAAGCCCTTGAATGCTGTGCTCCAGAAGATCAGGTACCCTCTGCCTGATAAAGCAAGCTTACTTCAGAAAATCAATGGTTGTGCTGTTTTTAGTAAGTTTGATTTGAAATCAGGGTTTTATCAAATTGGAATAGAACAGAAAGATAGATATAAAACTGCCTTTGTTGTCCCTCATGGGCAGTATCAATGGAAAGTCCTTCCATTCGGCATAAATAATGCACCATCAGAGTTTCAGAAGAGAATGGAAGATATCTTTAGGGATATACCTTGGCTAGCAGTTTTTATTGATGATATTCTGATTTGCTCAAAAAATTTGCAAGATCATTTAAAGCATTTGCAGAAATTCTATGAGCTAGTCTTTAAGCATGGTTTGGTTTTGTCTGAAAGTAAAATGGAGATAGGCAAAACTGAAATTGAATTTTTGGGTTTACATATTAAGAATGGTCAGGTTGTCCTACAAAATCATGTCCTGCAATATTTTGAGCATTTTCCTGATCAAATAACTGAAAAGACCCAACTGCAAAGATTTCTTGGGTGCTTAAATTACATCAGACCTTTTTATAAAGGTCAAGCAGCAGATATCCATTGTCTGCAGCAAAGGCTTAAGAAGAAGCCAATTCCTTGGTCAGAAAAGATGACTTTGGCTGTCCAGCAAATAAAAGCCAAAGTAAAGCAACTTCCTGCTCTTAGTCTCCCGCAGGGAACCGGCAAAATGATAGTTGAAACCGATGCTTCTAGTACAACCTGGGGTGGTGTACTAATAGAAAAAATTGATGGGAGATCTAACATCTGTGGTTATGGCTCCGGATCATTTAAAGGCGCTGAGCTCAATTATCCTTCCAGTCACAAAGAAATTCTTGCTGTTAAGAAAACAGTACAGCATTTTATTTTATATCTGAAACCAGTAAGATTTGTGATTAAAACAGACCTGAAGATCATGCCTGGTATTTTTAAAAATGAAAATTTAATGGCTGAGAATAGCAGCAGGATTCTGAAATGGTTTTATGGTTAAGCAATTTTGATTATGACATTGTTTATAAGCCCGGTTATTTAAATTGCTTAGCTGACATGTTGACCCGTGAGACTGTGCAGAAAGAAGTTCCAGGTTTAAAAATGTTTTCTGCTGGTTCTTCTGGTCCTTCTGGTTCGAGACAGAATCTTAGATGGATTCCAATGAAGGATAAGATTGTAAGTGACAAAGGAAAAACTCCTATGGATGAAGAGGAGTTAGAGAAACGAGCCCCTCCTAAGTCCCTGTTTCTGGCTCCATGGGACAAAGATATTTCTGAAGAAGAACGCCAGCAGTTGTTAGACTATGCTAGTAAAGAAGACGCTGAAAAATACCTCAGTCTAACTTTAATCAGACAGATTCAGGCCAGCCCCTGTAAACTGCTTATTCTTGAGCGTTGGGAAAAAGATGCTTTTTATGGGTTAACAGAAGCCCAGGAAAAGCTAGTTCAATGCAGAGAACTTTGGCTTGACGGCAATGAAGAAAAAGATGGCTGGGTTTGGTATGTTGATATTGGCCAAGGGGATCTAACCTGGAGATCCTATAATTTAATTCTTCAATTCTGCAAAGAGCAGAAATCTGTAATCATTTGTGCCGATCCAGGAAACATGAGGAATAGAAAGTGGTCAGGGTGGACTCAGGTTTTCTTAGAAAAATTCTGTCCAAGACATGAATGGGTCGAGCGTAAAGCTAATTTTATTCTCCATCTTGAAGCAGACATGCAAGCTGCTGACCAAGCTAACCAATGGTTCAAATTCCTTCTAAGGCACCATGGAGGAAGATACACTCCACTTGAACATTATGTGACTGTCACACAGAAATTTATTAAAAGAGACAGTCAAGGAAGAAGGTTGGATGCAAAAGTCCATCGAAGAACTCTGCCGCTCAACTATCGAGTTGAGTCTAATTTTGCCTATGAGTTTATTTTTGGTCCTAATGAAGCATTAAAAGGATCAGACGTAGACCAGTGCTTCGGGGAGAAGCTTTATCCAGATATGTTCGATGATGAGCCTGAAAATGAATATTGGCAGTTTCCTGAAACTCAGCCTGATTACATTGAACAAGAACTGGTTCGCAGAGAGATTGAAGAAAGCAACTATGATGATGGCATCCTTGATTGCGTCTGTGGCGGTGTTCCAGCTCCTGGTGGTGAGACACACTGTGTCTGCGGTTCCGGCTATTCTACTGATTGAAAATCCCGTTGACTGTTTCCGGGAATGAACATAGTCGGTCCGATTTGATATCTTATCTTTTGTAAATATTCTGTTTTACGGAAGCCGTTGGTGGGCCTCTCCGCTTTTGATTTGTCTGCCATGTTTGCCTCGGGATGCTTACTGTTCCGCGAGTGACTTGTAATAATTCATAGTTTTAATCTTGTCGGCCATAAGCATCTTCTTTTGTAAGTAGCTGTCAGTTTTCTGTGTCGGTAGTACCGGGTCCCCACATGGCGCTGCCTGATGAAGGGTTGAGATAACATCGTGTGGTCCCACGATGCCCCGGGAATCCAGTTAGTGCGCTCCTTTAGACTGGATGGTGTAAGTTCTAAGTGACCAGATGGCCGGCTTTAGAATTATAAATAAGGAGCTTTGGAGCTCATTTGAGGCATCGAGTCGAGTCGCATGAGCAAGTAGTCCGCTCTGCAATTAAGTCGTCTGAGCAAGTAGTCCGCTCGACAGTGTCTAGGTGTGTGAGAGCCGAGCCCGTATGCTCTGCAAGTTGCCCATTTGGGTATAACATTGCACCAGAAAGGCAAAGACTCGTTCTATAAAAAGTCTGTGTCTGTAAGAGCCGAGCCCGTATGCTCTGCAAGTTGCCCATTTGGGTATAACATTGCACCAGAAAGGTGAGGACTCCCTCTGTCAAAGTCTGTAAGTGAGGGTATGCTAGTAAGCATATCTTGGGACTCCCAGGAGCTTGAAATTAGCTATATGCCTTCGGGAAATAGTGAAATCTAAATGGACCCAAGACATTGTGCTTAGGCATAAGTCCAGAGTAAATATTGTGGTGACGAACTTCGCAATCCGAGGTCGATCCACTGTGTCTGTAATATTGTGGCATAAATAATAGCAATCTGTATCGTGTTGATGGCGTTTCTCTCAAAAGTTGTTATTACATTCCCAATGTGTTGAATATTTCGGCTCAAGCAATGTTTAAAACTACGAAGGTAGTGCTTCAAATAAGCAGGGTCACCAGACTTTCCAGAAGAAATTAATAACTTCTGCATATAGCAGAAATATTCATCAGCCTTACCCAAATCACATAATCGTGCAGTCATAAATAAAGAGGCAAGATGATCTGTATCCTCATGATCTTCTGGGCCATAGAATTCTCTTCCTAGGGCTGAAAGAATTTGTTCATCTGCTTCATTAGAAGCAAGGATTTCATTTCTAGTTTCTTGTGGCAACCATCGCCACCACTCATAGGCTAATCCTGAGAGACCTGCAACCAACTGGGCACCAAGCATTTGACCGGTGACATTATGATCTTGTTGCTTTTTATACAAAATCCAGTGTGTGAGAAGCTGAATAGCATTCTTTATTTCTTCTCTACTTTGACACTGAATATTCAGAACAGGCTGCTCTGGCATCTGTGAAATCAAATTATTCATATTGTTTATTCCAAAAGTAAACACTTTTGGAACAGAAGATACACCCTGTGCATCTGGCATATGAGTATCATACTCAAGTCTAGGCGGAGCCCTCATGTTGGATGATTCTGCTGCCATCATGTCCACATCCCCTATATACTTAGAATCTAAGACAGGCTTCATGGTTTTGAACTCAGAGATCATATCAGCAATTCTGTCTTTTTCCATATCTGACTCACCAAAATCCCATTCTGGTTTTTCATCTTCTGGGATAAGGGATAAAGCTCCTAGAGAGGCTGACTTATTATGACCTTTGGCTGCTAGTTTTAATACATGATCAGGAACTCTATATTCTTTCTTTTTAAGATCTTGTGTAGATCTTATCATGTCTTCAAGAACTTGCAGTCTTCTGTTTAGCTTATCAGAAGCTAATTTAATTGTCCTCTCTATCTCAGTTGTATCATGCAACAAATGATCCAGCAGTTCTATTTTAGTGGACACTCTTTCTATCTGGATCTTCTGATTCTCATGATGTGCTTTCAAGATAAGAATATCTTGTGCCATGTCATCAATATTTTTAGCAGTATAGTACTGCTGAAGATTTCCCCAATTTGCAAGCTTGATTTCATCAGATACACTCTGATCTGCTGCAGAAGACTTAACAGGTAAGAACTCTCTGCGGGACTGGCCATCAGATGTGTATTGTCTAAAAGGAATTTCTGGGAGATTTCTTCCAGGGATATAAGATTTTTGACCCTGGACAGTTGTTTCTATAGCTGAATCTTGTCTAGGCAGGGAGAACATACCTAGAGAAGGAAAGTCATGATGAGACATACGATTTTCTTTTTGTTTTAATTTTTGTTTTATTTTATTGCATGCAGGACAGTTTGCATGCTGACCTCTATGTTCAAACTCAGACAAACCAGAAAATGACTCAGAAGGATTATTTTCAACTGGCAAATCAATATTTACAGAAGATTCTTTTTGTACAGAGGATTGTCTAGACGACTCATTAGACAATGCTTGACGCCTTGCATTATGATAAGAAGACAATGATGCTGACTTTATCAAAGGAGGTTGGAATCTAGGAATAGGTTCTTGTGCAGAAGATCTGAAAGAGGAAGTGGATTCATCAAAGACTAAGGGTTTTGGATTCAAGAGCGCTTTAACCCTTTCTTGATGTCTGAGCTCGGAGTACTTCATCTCCCACGACTGCGGATAATTTATTCCTGTCCAATTAAAAGTTATTGGAGTTGCATTTTTAGAACGGGAATTGGGTGTTTCCACCACGCTGCAGTCTGCAGAACTCTTGTGGACATGAGACCTAAGCTGGGGTAAGGTATCATTCCCAAACCGCACACAAACACCCCCTTTAAGTTGGATAATCTTAGAACCATTCAGCATGTCAAAGCCTTTCGGAAGAATGTAGGCTTTCAAGATATTATAGATGTGAGGATCATCTAGACTGACAGAAAAGCGAGGATAAACTGTACCAAAGGCAGGGCCATCATGCAGTGGGGCTGTAAAGCCACCAATAACAGCATCTGAAAAGTTATTATGACGGGTATCAACTATACAACATAGTGAAGAAACACGAAGACGGGGACGGACCAAGGGACCTAAACCAAGCTTAACGGCACCAAAGTGTACATATTTAAATTGTCTTTCTTTTGCCCAATCAATCTGGGATTTATCTAACAAAGAGATATGGATGGGCTCTTGGTTGTCAGTAAAGGAGACATCAATACTGGAAACTTTGATTTGGGTGGCAGAGGTTAAATTCCACCATCTAAGTCTGTATACGTCTTTTGGCAATATCTGAGGTAATTCCCAATTTGCAGAGGAATCCTGGTCATCTATAGTTATATAAGAAGCTTCTGCACTATCAGAAGTGGATGGATTAAAAGAGCTTGATCTCCTATCTGCTAAGGAGACTTCTACGTCATTGGCTGATTGACACTCCAGTGTTGTCAACTGAACTGTATCCATAGTAGGATCCATTGCTGAAATAAGGTGAGGGCTGACTTCTACGCTGCGGGCAACAAGTAGACTTACTCCCCTTCCCACGGGCCTTACTGCTACGACCTCCGCACTACGCTTACACCTTAATGGTCACTACTATTTACTCATCGGTCATTTCCACCGACTACAAGATACATTTGTTCCTTAGGAGTGATGAGACATTCAACCAAGCATTCATAAACATGTGCAGGATAACTGAAACAAAGCTTCTTTAAGAAACATTGCTTGAGCCGAAATATTCAACACATTGGGAATGTAATAACAACTTTTGAGAGAAACGCCATCAACACGATACAGATTGCTATTATTTATGCCACAATATTACAGACACAGTGGATCGACCTC
This sequence comes from Larix kaempferi, assembly GCA_027924585.1. Lineage (NCBI taxonomy): Eukaryota > Viridiplantae > Streptophyta > Pinopsida > Pinales > Pinaceae > Larix > Larix kaempferi. Next base: position 5,172,714 of record BSBM01000955.1, read on the forward strand.
GGATTGCGAAGTTCGTCACCACAATATTTACTCTGGACTTATGCCTAAGCACAATGTCTTGGGTCCATTTAGATTTCACTATTTCCCGAAGGCATATAGCTAATTTCAAGCTCCTGGGAGTCCCAAGATATGCTTACTAGCATACCCTCACTTACAGACTTTGACAGAGGGAGTCCTCACCTTTCTGGTGCAATGTTATACCCAAATGGGCAACTTGCAGAGCATACGGGCTCGGCTCTTACAGACACAGACTTTTTATAGAACGAGTCTTTGCCTTTCTGGTGCAATGTTATACCCAAATGGGCAACTTGCAGAGCATACGGGCTCGGCTCTCACACACCTAGACACTGTCGAGCGAACTACTTGCTCAGACGACTTAATTGCAGAGCGGACTACTTGCTCATGCGACTCGACTCGATGCCTCAAATGAGCTCCAAAGCTCCTTATTTATAATTCTAAAGCCGGTCATCCGGTCACTTAGAACTTACACCATCCAATCTAAAGGAGCGCACTAACTGGATTCCCGGGGCATCGTGGGACCACACGATGTTATCTCAACCCTTCATCAGGCAGCGCCATGTGGGGACCCGGTACTACCGACACAGAAAACTGACAGCTACTTACAAAAGAAGATGCTTATGGCCGACAAGATTAAAACTATGAATTATTACAAGTCACTCGCGGAACAGTAAGCATCCCGAGGCAAACATGGCAGACGAATCAAAAGCGGAGAGGCCCACCAACGGCTTCCGTAAAACAGAATATTTACAAAAGATAAGATATCAAATCGGACCGACTATGTTCATTCCCGGAAACAGTCAACGGGATTTTCAATCAGTAGAATAGCCGGAACCGCAGACACAGTGTGTCTCACCACCAGGAGCTGGAACACCGCCACAGACGCAATCAAGGATGCCATCATCATAGTTGCTTTCTTCAATCTCTCTGCGAACCAGTTCTTGTTCAATGTAATCAGGCTGAGTTTCAGGAAACTGCCAATATTCATTTTCAGGCTCATCATCGAACATATCTGGATAAAGCTTCTCCCCGAAGCACTGGTCTACGTATGATCCTTTTAATGCTTCATTAGGACCAAAAATAAACTCAGAGGCAAAATTAGACTCAACTCGATAGTTGAGCGGCAGAGTTCTTCGATGGACTTTTGCATCCAACCTTCTTCCTTGACTGTCTCTTTTAATAAATTTCTATGTGACAGTCACATAATGTTCAAGTGGAGTGTATCTTCCTCCATGGTGCCTTAGAAGGAATTTGAACCATTGGTTAGCTTGGTCAGCAGCTTGCATGTCTGCTTCAAGATGGAGAATAAAATTAGCTTTACGCTCGACCCATTCATGTCTTGGACAGAATTTTTCTAAGAAAACCTGAGTCCACCCTGACCACTTTCTATTCCTCATGTTTCCTGGATCGGCACAAATGATTACAGATTTCTGCTCTCTGCAGAATTGAAGAATTAAATTATAGGATCTCCAGGTTAGATCCCCTTGGCCAATATCAACATACCAAACCCAGCCATCTTTTTCTTCATTGCCGTCAAGCCAAAGTTCTCTGCATTGAACTAGCTTTTCCTGGGCTTCTGTTAACCCATAAAAAGCATCTTTTTCCCAACGCTCAAGAATAAGCAGTTTACAGGGGCTGGCCTGAATCTGTCTGATTAAAGTTAGACTGAGGTATTTTTCAGCGTCTTCTTTACTAGCATAGTCTAACAACTGCTGGCGTTCTTCTTCAGAAATATCTTTGTCCCATGGAGCCAGAAACAGGGACTTAGGAGGGGCTCGTTTCTCTAACTCCTCTTCATCCATAGGAGTTTTTCCTTTGTCACTTACAATCTTATCCTTCATTGGAATCCATCTAAGATTCTGTCTCGAACCAGAAGGACCAGAAGAACCAGCAGAAAACATTTTTAAACCTGGAACTTCTTTCTGCACAGTCTCACGGGTCAACATGTCAGCTAAGCAATTTAAATAACCGGGCTTATAAACAATGTCATAATCAAAATTGCTTAACCATAAAACCATTTCAGAATCCTGCTGCTATTCTCAGCCATTAAATTTTCATTTTTAAAAATACCAGGCATGATCTTCAGGTCTGTTTTAATCACAAATCTTACTGGTTTCAGATATAAAATAAAATGCTGTACTGTTTTCTTAACAGCAAGAATTTCTTTGTGACTGGAAGGATAATTGAGCTCAGTGCCTTTAAATGATCCGGAGCCATAACCACAGATGTTAGATCTCCCATCAATTTCTTCTATTAGTACACCACCCCAGGTTGTACTAGAAGCATCGGTTTCAACTATCATTTTGCCGGTTCCCTGCGGGAGACTAAGAGCAGGAAGTTGCTTTACTTTGGCTTTTATTTGCTGGACAGCCAAAGTCATCTTTTCTGACCAAGGAATTGGCTTCTTCTTAAGCCTTTGCTGCAGACAATGGATATCTGCTGCTTGACCTTTATAAAAAGGTCTGATGTAATTTAAGCACCCAAGAAATATTTGCAGTTGGGTCTTTTCAGTTATTTGATCAGGAAAATGCTCAAAAGATTGCAGGACATGATTTTGTAGGACAACCTGACCATTCTTAATATGTAAACCCAAAAATTCAATTTCAGTTTTGCCTATATCCATTTTACTTTCAGACAAAACCAAACCATGCTTAAAGACTAGCTCATAGAATTTCTGCAAATGCTTTAAATGATCTTGCAAATTTTTTGAGCAAATCAGAATATCATCAATAAAAACTGCTAGCCAAGGTATATCCCTAAAGATATCTTCCATTCTCTTCTGAAACTCTGATGGTGCATTATTTATGCCGAATGGAAGGACTTTCCATTGATACTTCCCATGAGGGACAACAAAGGCAGTTTTATATCTATCTTTCTGTTCTATTCCAATTTGATAAAACCCTGATTTCAAATCAAACTTACTAAAAACAGCACAACCATTGATTTTCTGAAGTAAGCTCGCTTTATCAGGCAGAGGGTACCTGATCTTCTGGAGCACAGCATTCAAGGGCTTAAAATTTACTACCAGGCGAGGTTTACCTCTTTTTTGCTCAGAATGCTTGTTAACCACAAAAGCCCTACATGCCCATGGACTTTTGGATGGTTCTATCAATCCTTTCTTCAAGAGGTCTTGGATTTCATTAGAACAGAATTCTCTCTCACTGGGACTCATCAATCTTGCTGAAGCTTTCATAGGTTTTATCTTTTGCAAAGGATCAAAAGGTAAAGATACAAAATATTTCTCTCTTGTCCAGAAAGCATTGGGACTTTCTGAACAACAATCTTTCCTTAGCTTTTCAGCAATCCCTGTCAAGAACTTTTCACTATGAAGTTCTGCAAAAGAGACACATCTTTCTAACTTGTGTAGTGAGGAGAGATTTACGGATTTCTCAGGAGGACTTGGAATGGATTTACAACGATGAGTTGAGGAGAAACTCAAAGGAAGGGAGACAGAATTTTTATTAACTGTACATTTGAAGATTTTTGCTTTGGTATCTACAGAGAAGGGACTGACACTTTGTAAGAAATCAGAACCTAAGACACAATCTTCTTTTATTAAATCAAGTCTTAACAAAGAAACAGGTAACTTAAGACCAGACAAAGAAATAGGAAAATTATCAGCTTTGCCATTCATATATACAGGAGTTCCTTGAATGGCTGACCCAAACTCTTCAGTCTTTTCCCAATAAAAGCTAGGTACAGCATTACCTCTAGCTAAATTAAATTGACATCCAGAATCTAAGAGACATTGGACTGGATAAGCTTTAAACTCACTCGGACAAAATTGGATAGTAATAAAAAGTTTAGGACCTTGAACAGCTCCTAACAGGCTAACACTCTGAGATAAGGGAGAGGGAGACTTTTCAGGAGAAGGTGAATGTTCAGGGGTTTCATGACCACATACCCTCTCAATCTCATTAGATAGTTCTTCCTCTGAAGATTGTTCTTTTTCCAAAGCCAATGCTGTGAGAGCACTTTTAATGTCGTCTGCTTCTTTTACCAAAGCTCTTATCTGCTTCTGTTTTTCTTTTAATTTCATTCTAAGCAGATTTTCTCTATCCTCTCTGTGCATTTGTCTGTCTCTGTGACTTCCAGGATAGTCTTGATAAAGAGCTGCCGGATTATAACTGAGATCAACCTTCTCTTTTCTCTTTTCTAAAGACTGCAACTGGTTCTGCAAAGCTTTCTTTTCTGTACGCAGAGCAGTTCTTTCTTGATGTCTAAAAACTGGAATTGTAGACAACTGTAAATCAATATCAGCCAATTTCTTTTGAATCTGTACAGGAGAAATGGCTCTAGAAAACATATACAAACTGAAATCAAAATCTGGGAGCTCACACCCCCCTAAATGTGGATCACTCTCAGAATCGGAACTAGATGGTGAAGAGAAAGAGGGATCACATTTAGCAAGACGGGGCTCAGAATCTGAATCGGAGGAAGAATTCTCAGAATCAGGAAGATAAACAACTTCATCATCAGACGCAGGAGGCGTCGAAGATACTTTACATAAATCCCACCAAGTTGGGTCAAGAGTAGAACAAAGTGCTGCCAACCTTGGACGAGATTTCCTGTCTGGGCATTTGCTAGCCCAGTTCCCTTTCTTTCCACAAATGAAACAAACATCACCAGAACCCTTTTCTTTTCTTCTTTTGACATATTTTTTCCCATAAGCATATTTTTTCTTTTTGAAAGGAGTTCTAAATTTGGACTTATGCTTATAGGGCTTGTCAGGATGATACCTCTTTTCAGAAGTAAAAAACTTTTTCTTCTTTTTACAATGGCATTCTTTGCCAAAGTGACCTCTATTGTGTGCACCACACCCCCAATCAGGCATTCCGGCAACTTCTTTGCAGAAGGATGCTGAAAACATCTTCTGATGTCTTTTGATATCCTTATTAACTCTTATCTCTAAACAGTGTTCTTGCCATGTTTCAAGGATATGTTGTTGTAGTTGAGCTAAAGACAATGTATGTAACTGGATGTTCTTTTCTTTAAGGGCTCGCTCAACAGCATCAGGTACATGGCCAGGAAAACTACGAAGGTAGTGCTTCAAATAAGCAGGGTCACCAGACTTTCCAGAAGAAATTAATAACTTCTGCATATAGCAGAAATATTCATCAGCCTTACCCAAATCACATAATCGTGCAGTCATAAATAAAGAGGCAAGATGATCTGTATCCTCATGATCTTCTGGGCCATAGAATTCTCTTCCTAGGGCTGAAAGAATTTGTTCATCTGCTTCATTAGAAGCAAGGATTTCATTTCTAGTTTCTTGTGGCAACCATCGCCACCACTCATAGGCTAATCCTGAGAGACCTGCAACCAACTGGGCACCAAGCATTTGACCGGTGACATTATGATCTTGTTGCTTTTTATACAAAATCCAGTGTGTGAGAAGCTGAATAGCATTCTTTATTTCTTCTCTACTTTGACACTGAATATTCAGAACAGGCTGCTCTGGCATCTGTGAAATCAAATTATTCATATTGTTTATTCCAAAAGTAAACACTTTTGGAACAGAAGATACACCCTGTGCATCTGGCATATGAGTATCATACTCAAGTCTAGGCGGAGCCCTCATGTTGGATGATTCTGCTGCCATCATGTCCGCATCCCCTATATACTTAGAATCTAAGACAGGCTTCATGGTTTTGAACTCAGAGATCATATCAGCAATTCTGTCTTTTTCCATATCTGACTCACCAAAATCTCATTCTGGTTTTTCATCTTCTGGGATAAGGGATAAAGCTCCTAGAGAGGCTGACTTATTATGACCTTTGGCTGCTAGTTTTAATACATGATCAGGAACTCTATATTCTTTCTTTTTAAGATCTTGTGTAGATCTTATCATGTCTTCAAGAACTTGCAGTCTTCTGTTTAGCTTATCAGAAGCTAATTTAATTGTCCTCTCTATCTCAGTTGTATCATGCAACAAATGATCCAGCAGTTCTATTTTAGTGGACACTCTTTCTATCTGGATCTTCTGATTCTCATGATGTGCTTTCAAGATAAGAATATCTTGTGCCATGTCATCAATATTTTTAGCAGTATAGTACTGCTGAAGATTTCCCCAATTTGCAAGCTTGCTTTCATCGGATACACTCTGATCTGCTGCAGAAGACTTAACAGGTAAGAACTCTCTGCGGGACTGGCCATCAGATGTGTATTGTCTAAAAGGAATTTCTGGGAGATTTCTTCCAGGGATATAAGATTTTTGACCCTGGACAGTTGTTTCTATAGCTGAATCTTGTCTAGGCAGGGAGAACATACCTAGAGAAGGAAAGTCATGATGAGACATACGATTTTCTTTTTGTTTTAATTTTTGTTTTATTTTATTGCATGCAGGACAGTTTGCATGCTGACCTCTATGTTCAAACTCAGACAAACCAGAAAATGACTCAGAAGGATTATTTTCAACTGGCAAATCAATATTTACAGAAGATTCTTTTTGTACAGAGGATTGTCTAGACGACTCATTAGACAATGCTTGACGCCTTGCATTATGATAAGAAGACAATGATGCTGACTTTATCAAAGGAGGTTGGAATCTAGGAATAGGTTCTTGTGCATAAGATCTGAAAGAGGAAGTGGATTCATCAAAGACTAAGGGTTTTGGATTCAAGAGCGCTTTAACCCTTTCTTGATGTCTGAGCTCGGAGTACTTCATCTCCCACGACTGCAGATAATTTATTCCTGTCCAATTAAAAGTTATTGGAGTTGCATTTTTAGAACGGGAATTGGGTGTTTCCACCACGCTGCAGTCTGCAGAACTCTTGTGGACATGAGACCTAAGCTGGGGTAAGGTATCATTCCCAAACCGCACACAAACACCCCCTTTAAGTTGGATAATCTTAGAACCATTCAGCATGTCAAAGCCTTTCGGAAGAATGTAGGCTTTCAAGATATTATAGATGTGAGGATCATCTAGACTGACAGAAAAGCGAGGATAAACTGTACCAAAGGCAGGGCCATCATGCAGTGGGGCTGTAAAGCCACCAATAACAGCATCTGAAAAGTTATTATGACGGGTATCAACTATACAACATAGTGAAGAAACACGAAGACGGGGACGGACCAAGGGACCTAAACCAAGCTTAACGGCACCAAAGTGTGCATATTTAAATTGTCTTTCTTTTGCCCAATCAATCTGGGATTTATCTAATTGGAATAGAACAGAAAGATAGATATAAAACTGCCTTTGTTGTCCCTCATGGGCAGTATCAATGGAAAGTCCTTCCATTCGGCATAAATAATGCACCATCAGAGTTTCAGAAGAGAATGGAAGATATCTTTAGGGATATACATCAATGTAACTTTATCGGAGAGATCCGTTGGATCGAGCAAGGTAGCCGAGAATTCGAGGGCGGTGGGATTTCGACCTTAGTTGAAATCCGGCTGAGAGGTATTTACAGACCAAATCTTGATCTTTGGGCCCATTCGTGCTGTAAAGATACATTTGAAATTAAACTAATGAATCCAAATAAGAGTTTTAGAATTACCACTAAAGAAGCGCTTAATATATTGAGCAAATGTCCGAGCTTTAGAATTATCACTGAAAAACCGCTTAATATATTGAGCAAAAGTCTGGGAAAGGTGCAATGAAGATCGTAGAGTGTTCTGCTGTTATCATGGTCGATCTGAATGCCATGACATTGTTCATGTCATATCACGAAATGTTGGTGTAATTCGACAGTACCGTTATTTTAAACCACAAGAAATGAGGCCAATAATCAAATTTTGTTTTTAAATTAATTTAATATTAATTTTGCAATTAATATTGCTCCGGGAGGGATTTATGTCCCCTCCATAGTGTACTTTACCAATCACAAAATTACTTTATTGAAATTTAAAGATTGATTAATTTATTTTTAATTTTCAAAAAAATCATTAAATTAATAAATATATTTTTTGAAAGATTGTAAAACATTTATGTTAACAAACAAACTCATGCAAAGTCCACCTTTGTTGACTACCAATGGAAAAATATACCAGGCAGGGACTAATAATATAATAGTGATTTTAAAGGAAATATAATACTATTCATATAAAAGCAATCCAGTTTCTACAAGTTGCGAAATTGTATTCAACTATGTAAAAAAATAAAAAATAAAGTTATTATTTTAAAAAAATTAAAGTTATCAGTTGTAAAAATTAGCACTGCTATAGAAGGTTGCAAGATTGTATAATATGTCTTGTAAAATGTGTTTTTTAATGGCATTTGTTGAACTAGAACTTCTTATATCCACTGGACAACACAGTCCATCTTCCTCAAAAATGGATTTCGTTCCACATCATTTCAGGAAGACATTATTACAAGCATCGTCCTCCGCTAAAAGGGGAAGATTAATTTACTGAAATAAATGTAACTAATGAATATGGTGTAAAATCCAATCAATTGCTACTAAAAATAGCGTCAGATTTGAAGGAGGTTCTGTTGGATGCCTTAGTATTAAATAAAACCAGACCACACATCACAAAAAAAAAATACGATACAGTTAGGTGTACATATCACAACAAAAACATCAGATCTACATTTCTGACTACCAGCTACGAACCTATTGACCATATTCCATCGCATTTCCTGTTGAGCAAAACACAAACCGTGAATTTCATGGTGAAAATTGAAGTCAGCCTTGCTCAAATGCCCGAACAACCAAACTCAACCATGTCCATAGTCAACAACATTCAACCATGCCCAAACAACAAAATTTAATCAAAGTCAACCAAAGGAAGTAGAGTCAACCAAACAACTAAGATTTACCAAAGTCAAGCATGGTTAACCAAACATTGTAAACCAAATTCAACCATTCTTAATGAAATAAAGTAAACAATGTAAACATGGTCAACCTTGCAATGAAAACCATAGTCACGGGGGCTTCAATCAATAAATCGCTATCATAGCACGTTCGTTCGTGGCATATGAAACAATACCCCTGATTTCACTAAATATTGGAAAATACCTTCCAAAATCATTTTTTAACCCCCTCCCAATATGCCTTCCCAATTTAAAAAAAACCCTATTTTCACTAGATATTGTATGTATCAATTTTTTTATTAATATTTTTTATACCCCTTTATATTTCTACCTAGTATATTGATATGTTACCCCTCTTATGACCCCACATGTATTCTACAATGCACCTTGCTTCTTTCGATGTATATTGTGGATGCACATTACTTCACCCACAATGCAATTACTCAACCACATATCATTATGATTTGCAACATCTAATGGTCTAATGAATAGATAGGAGATCACTTCTTGTATGTCACTAGAGCCAATGCACATAGTACAACATTTAGATTGCTTGTTACAGTTCCCCAATCGCTGACTAAGCCTTTTGTGGGTTAGGTATCCAAGCCCCTAGGGCCTATAACAAGCTCTAGGAGGATGACTAAACCTCCCAAGGCCTGTAATAGGCACGAGTGGTTGGGTATTCAAGCCCCCAAGGCCTATTGAGGGCCTATAACAAGTCCTGGAGGCTTAGAGCCTCCCAAGGCTATTGGTAACAATTGGTTGTCAATGACCACTGTCTCTCGACTATGATCGACTGGAAACCCACTTCACCACAGAAACCCCTGGACTCAAGAATGCCTCAAGACACGATTTCCCTACGTACTAGTAAGCCCGAGCCTTGCCTCAACCTGATTTCTCATCCGGCCGTGATCCCGCCATCTCCATTTGGTGGATATTTGTTAGCCCACCCATATAAAAAAGACCCCAAAGTATTTTTGTATTGTTACATTGAATAAAAAAACCCTTTGCCCTTAATATATAGGCAATATAATTTTTAGGTTTTCATGAATATTTAATACCGCAATATGAATGAACGTGGTATTATATTGCCTTCTAGTGAAGCCCCCGTGACCATAGTCAACCAACTAAATTCAACCATGCCTAAACAATGGTCAACAATGGATTAAGATAGTCTATCTTAGTCAAACAAACTCAACCATGCACAAACAAAGTCAAACAAGGCCAACGATGTCTAAACAATGGTCAATAATGGATTAAGATAGTCTATCTTAGTCAAACAAAATCAACCATGCCCAAACAAAGTCAAATAAGGCCAACCATGCCCAAACAATGTCAAACTCAACCAACCATGCCTAGACAACCAAAGTTAACCAAAACAACCAAATTCAAACAAAAACAACCATGCCTAGATAGTCAAAGTCAACCAAAGTCGTTCAAACTAAACCAAATTCAACCATGCCCAAAAAATGTAAGCCATAGTTAAAGATAATAAACTATGGCCAACTAAACAATGTAAGCCAAATTCATACAAATAAGGTAAATTAAAGCCAGCCAAAGTCATCCATGCCTAAACAACCAAAGTCATCTAAAAGAAACCATGCCGAGACAACCAAAGTCAACTAAAACAATCAAATTCAACCATGCCAAAACCACTAAAGTTAACCAAAATCAACACATTCAACCATGCCCAAAGAACCAAAATTAATCAAAGTCAACAATAACAACCAAATTTATCCAAAAACCATGGTCAACCCTGTCGAATAAAAAAAATTCAACCATGCCGAAATAATGTTAACCAAAGTCAACAATAGACAAGCATACAATGTAAACATGGTCAACAAAACAATGTAAATTATGTAAACAATTCAAGCAAAGTCAACCATTCTCAAATAACCAAAGTCAACCAAAATAACCAAATTCAATCATGCCCAAACAATCAAAGTCAACCAAATTCGACCACATTCAACCATGCCTAAACAACCAAAGTTAATCAAAATCAACCAAAACAACTAAACTCAACCAAACAACTAAGGTCAACCAAAGTGAACCATGGAAAACCAAACAAATCAAACAATGTTAAAATCGCCAACCAACCAATGTAAACCAAGGTCAACCCAACAATGCAAAGTCCAAAGTCAACCAAATTAAATAATATAAACATGGTCAACCAAACATTGTAAACATTCAAGACAACCATTATCAATTAGTCAACCAAATTCAACCACATCCACTCATAGTTAACCATGATACAGTGTCCACCATGGATTGAATTCAACCAAGGATTGTAGTCAAGCTTGGTTGAAGTCAACCATTATATTGATGTCAACTATATATTGAGTTCAATCTTGGATTGAAGTCAACCTTGCTTAAAATTCAACCATGGATAGGATTCAACCTTACGAACAGTCAACTATGAATTGAAGTCAAACATGGATTGAAGTCAACCACGGATTGAAATAATTAATGTTGGTATTATTAATGACCTAAAATCAACCATTGGAACATGTTCAACCTTTCGGACAACCTTTGATTGAAGTCAACCTTCGATTCAAATCACCCACATATTAAAGTCAACTTTAAATTGAATTAAAATATGGATTGAAGTCAAACTTAGATTGAAGTCACCCATTGGATTGAAGTCAACCTTTTTTACAAGTCAACCTTGGATTGAAGGAAACTTTGGAGTGAATTCAACCACGGATTGAAGCCAACTTTGGAGTGAATTCAACCATGGATTGAATTCACCTACGTTTAAACGAAAACTATGGGTTGAGTCAATTATGAATTGAATCCAACCAAGTACTGAAGTCAACCATGGATTCGAGTTGAATTCAACCATGGATTGAAGTCACCTTTGGATTGAAGTCAACTTTGGATTGAATCCAACCTTAAATTGAATTCAACAAAGGATTCAAGGTAACCATGGATTGAAGTCAACATTGTTTTGAGGTCCACCTTGCTTAAAATTCAACCATGGATTGAAGTAAAAAAATTCGACCATGTTGAAATAATGTAAACCAAAGTCAACAATAGACAAGCATACGATTTACCGTGGTTGACATGTAGCCAACCTTGGTCAACCATTATCAACCATAGGGAAGAGTCAAAGAATGTAAACCACTGACCAACCACAATTAACTCTGGTAAACCAAAGTTGATTATGGCCAACCAAAAGCAACCAAATTTAACTAGAGTCAACTTAAGTCATCAACAATCACACGTGGTTACCCATACTCTTCCATGATCATCCAAAGTCAACCATTATAAATGGAAGTCAACATAGTGAACCAAGCTCAACGAAAGTCAACCTAAGTAAACAAAATTCAATCATGGTCACCCTAAGTCAACCATGGTCTACTAGGTCAACCATGGTAAACAATACTCAATCATGGTTAATTAGCCTAGCAAACTCAACGATAGTCAAACAAAGTTATCTATTATCAATTACAGCAAAACAAAGTCAACCATAGTTGACAATAGTCAACCATATTCAATTAGTAAACCAAAGTCCACCAAAGTCAGCCAAAGTCAAACAAAGTTAACCATAGTGAATCATGCTCAACCATAGTAAATCAACGTCAACTATGGCCAACTAAAGTCAAACATAGTCGAACATGGTCAACCAACATAACCCAAAGTCAATTATGGAAACCCAAATTCAACCATAGTTGAACATGGTTAGCCATGGTCGACCATTTTCAGCCATAATCAACCATGGTCAACCACAAATAACTGTATCCAACCTTGGTCAACCATATGGAAAATTCAAACAAGGTCACCCAATCGTCAATCATGGAAAAGCAAGATTAACCATGGTCAACCAAAGTAAACCAAAGTTAATTGTGGCCAACCAAAGTCAACCGCATCTAACCATGGTCGCAAAAGTCAACCATGGTAAACCTAATTTAATGAAATTCAATCATGGTTTACCAAATTCAACCATGGTCAATTACAGTCATTTCTAGTTAATGATGATCAACAATTGTCAACCAAATTCAACCAGTAAACAACCATCGTTAACTATGTTCAACTGAAATTATCCATAGTCCAACAAAGTCAACCATATAGAACCAAATTCAACAATAGTAAACCAATAATGGAATTATAATCAACCAAAGTCAACCATATCCAATGAAAGTCAACATAGTGAATCATCATCTATGAAAGTCAACCATCAAAATGTGTTATAAGCATGTTTGAGAACTTAATATTCCAACACTTACAAATGTTTTTTACCTCATTCAAACTATTTTGCTCTTCCTGGTTTATCCTAATATGGATTCGATTGATGAAATTTCTATGCAGTGTTTAACAATGTTTTCACATTGTACATTTCCTTCCAAATCAAAGTTATTCTTATATATTGTTTTTGTACATGTGTTCAATAGAAAATCCAATTTCAAAATATTTAACTTTTACAAATGTCATTTCACATCTTACATTCATAGATAGCTTCTTCATAATTTCCATAAATATTATTTTTTATTATTATTAATTATTTCATGATTATAATTATTTTCTTTTCAAGATTCATTTAATTTACATTTATTTTACTTTTTCTAATAAGTAAATTTGAAATATAAATGCAATTTTATTTTATTTAAATCTTTAAATATAAATTTTTTTTTTTTTTAAATATAAATTTAAGTTGATTTTATTTAAAAAATATTCTTATAAGTAATTTTAATTACTAATATTAATATAATAAAAAGGTATTACTAATATTAATAACAATTTTTTTATTTTTTTTAAATTAAATTAATTATTTTACTGTGAATTTACCTTTAATATCAATTATTTTACTTATCTTTAATTTTTTTACATTTATTTAATTTATTTTATTTTATTTTTTAACCTGTCTTTAAGTTACTATTACTTTATTTCTTTTTTTTAATTTAATTTAGTTTATTTTAATATGTTTTAATATATATATTTTTAACTTAGTATGCATTTCTTTTCATTTTTATTTCCAAATAAAAAATTTATTTATATTTTAATTATTTTGTAACTTATCTTTATTTATTTTAGGTTTATTTTCTTTTTAATTTAATTTAATTTAATTATTGTTTTTACTTATTTTTAGTTTAATATTACTTTATTTCTTTTTTTTTAATTTAGTTTATATATATATATATTAACTTAGTATGTATTTATTTTCATTTTTATTTTCAAATAACATTTTTATTAATATTTTAATTTAGTTATTTCTTTGTTTGTTGGCTGTTCACTAGCAATAGCCACATTTTTAAATGTGGTTGGTATTTGCCAGTGAAGATCAACCACTTTTAAATATGTGATCATGGTTGATATGCGACGAATATCTACCATATTAAAAAAAGTAGTTGTTGCTAGTCTATTTGTTATCAGTTTATGTCAAAAGGTGGCAATCAGTTGACATCAAACAAAAACATGGCTACTGAAAGAAAAAATAAACGTTATATAACACCACTTTCGACATGTTTCTTAATCGTTAACTCTTTGCTTTTGATTAAATAAATTGTTAAAGAAACCAGCAACCTCCTATGGATTGTTTCCATACATTGCGATTAAACCCCATCAACAGACAATAGCTATTGGTGAGTGGAAGAACGATGCCCCCTGTACTATGACAGCTAGGTGGTCGCTCGCACTCCACAGTATCCAACGTGAACAGTGGCCATCTCATGGATAAAATTTAACCCCTAATTCCATGGTTCGCAATAATTATGATTAATTTTTTACCTCGCCCTAAACGATAAAGGAAATTTATTACAGTTAGTTTCGACCATCATGCGGAAAAACAAAGGGACAGGTTTCTAAATTTCAAAAGAGCAATGCAATGGAGCATTGCAGAGCAAAGGATGAGGAATAGCGGAAGAAGAAGTACAACATCGATGTAACTTTATCGGAGAGATCCGTTGGATCGAGCAAGGTAGCCTAGAATTTGAGGGCGGTGGGATTCGACCTTAGTTGAAATCCGGCTGAGAGTTATTTACAGACCAAATCTTGATCTTTGGGCCCATTCGTGCTGTAAAGATACATTTGAAATTAAACTAATGAATCCAAATAAGAGTTTTAGAATTACCACTAAAGAAGCGCTTAATATATTGAGCTAATGTCCGAGCTTTAGAATTATCACTGAAAAACCGCTTAATATATTGAGCAAAAGTCCGGCAAAGGTGCAATGAAGATCGTAGAGTGTTCTGCTGTTATCATGGTCGATCTGAATGCCATGACATTGTTCATGTCATATCACGAAATGTTGGTGTAATTCGACAGTACCGTTATTTTAAACCACAAGAAATGAGGCCAATAATCAAATTTTGTTTTTAAATTAATTTAATATTAATTTTGCAATTAATATTGCTCCGGGAGGGATTTATGTCCCCTCCATAGTGTACTTTACCAATCACAAAATTACTTTATTGAAATTTAAAGATTGATTAATTTATTTTTAATTTTCAAAAAAATCATTAAATTAATAAATATATTTTTTGAAAGATTGTAAAACATTTATGTTAACAAACAAACTCATGCAAAGTCCACCTTTGTTGACTACCAATGGAAAAATATACCAGGCAGGGACTAATAATATAATAGTGATTTTAAAGGAAATATAATACTATTCATATAAAAGCAATCCAGTTTCTACAAGTTGCGAAATTGTATTCAACTATGTAAAAAAATAAAAAATAAAGTTATTATTTAAAAAAAATTAAAGTTATCAGTTGTAAAAATTAGCACTGCTATAGAAGGTTGCAAGATTGTATAATATGTCTTGTAAAATGTGTTTTTTATTGGCATTTGTTGAACTAAAACTTCTTATATCCACTGGACAACACGGTCCATCTTCCTCAAAAATGGATTTCGTTCCACATCATTTCAGGAAGACATTATTACAAGCATTGTCCTCCGCTAAAAGGGGAAGATTAATTTACTGAAATAAATGTTACTAATGAATATGGTGTAAAATCCAATCAATTGCTATTAAAAATAGCGTCCTTAGTATTAAATAAAACCAGACCACACATCACAATAACAAAAATACGAGACAGTTAGGTGTACATATCACAACAAAAACATCAGATCTACATTTCTGACTACCAGCTACGAACCTATTGGCCATATTCCATCGCATTTCCTATTGAGCAAAACACAAACCGTGAATTTCATGGTGAAAATTTGACTTCCTATTAAAAAAGTTAAGCAAGAGATGTGGGACTTAAAAATGTATTTACCTTCAGTATAGCTATACAGGAGGGGGAGAGCAAGCTGGCTATACTATAGCACGAGACTGTACATCTTCAACATTTTTAAGTTCAGAACCCATGGTACAACACCTACACTCAATCATTTATTTAACATCACCATTATCATTTATTTATTTAAGATGTGAATTTTACTAGCATTAGAGCCACTATACAACTGGTTATTGTGGAAGTTGAAGAAACAACAACTAATTGAAAGATAAACCATTAAAAGCGAATCAAACAAAACCATATCCACTGCACAATCAAAACAATCAAATTCCTTAGTTCAACATTATAAAATGATAGGGGCAGTGAAGAAGAAGTTGGCTGGTCCCAGACGAAGGGCCCCTTCAATTAACAAGAACATGAACATGAACAGAAGCGAAAAAAATTTAGCTGGTGCCAGACGAAATAGCAACATGCATCAATTCATTTTATTTTCCAGGCGGTCCTCAATTTGTCAATCAATCATTTAAAATGCGCTCATGGTATGCCACCTTGAGCACATAGAACCACTGCTTTGAAACATAGTTCAATGAAATATACTCACGGCAGAGTACCATCTTGTAGCGATGTTGGAATGAAATCACTTTCTGAAATGATAAGTTAAATACTCAGATGAAAGACACAGTTAAAAGAAGACTCCTTCACATTCGTTAAATTGATTCACCACGGGGTCAAAAGAACAATAAAGCTGGGAGAAAAGAAACACAACCTCACTCTCATTTTCTCTATTAACTGGCCAAGGCAAATAGCTACATTATTTTGCACCGACATGGAATAAAAAATTAATCAACCCCGCCTTCACCCCAAAGTTGAAATAATAGGCCTATCAGCGTAATGAACATACAACGAACAGAGGACATTGCTTTGCAACTGAAACCGGGCAAGCAACCAACATACCTCGGCCTCAGTGACAATAGCTCGCTGTCGAACAATAACAAGATTCAAGATACTTTATCTCAAACATCCATTAAACGACTTTTCAAAAATATTAAAAACTCTAAAATATTTATCCAACGTGGAGACTCGGAGAGATCAGTCATGCATAAGTAAACCTTTATATATAAAAGCAGCCCATTAAAAGCAAAGGAAAAGCCAAACTTACTATTTTTACTCACCTAGTAGGCTATGCAATCGCAACACTTAGAAAGACCTTAAACACTCTACAGCTAAGAGCCACCCTTCAGCACTCATGCCATATTAAAATGGTCGATACGCAGATCTGGTGTCTCTGGAAGGTGGCGTTAATGCCCACATGCCTTTATTACAATAACTTTTAACTCAACAAGATTTAACTCAACAAGATCAGCATGAAAACAACTGATTCTAAGTACATATATATAGTTTCAAAGGTGTGCCTGCAGCCTTAGAATTGGAACAGCAAACAGATTAAAGCGTGGTGGCATTGTCACGCCAAATGCTTCACTCATGTTCACCTCCTCTTGGATTCCATTTCTGCATTCCAAACTCCAATTGAAGTAATGCAACAGCTGGGCGAGTGCAAGGCCGACTCCTTCAAGAGCCAAAGCCATCCCCGGGCAGCCTCTCCTGCCCGATCCGAAGGGGATGAGTTCAAAGTCCTGACCTTTCAGATCTATATTTCTATGTCTGCCACCCGGCATAAACCTCTCCGGCTTGAACGCCAAAGCGTCCTCTCCCCACACAGCTGGATTTCTCCCTATCGCCCACGCGTTCACCAGAAGCCTCGTTTTAGCAGGAATGCGGTATCCCGCTACAGTGCACGCCTCCATTGACTCGCGGGGAACCAACAATGGCACAGGGGAATGCAATCTCAGTGTTTCCTTGACGACACAATGCAAGTACTCCAAACTTGGCAGATCACACGGTTTTACCCGTCTATCTTTGCCAACGGCCAGCTCGAGCTCTTCCTGCACCCTCTTCATGACAACAGGATTCCTTAACATCTCTGACATCGCCCATTCTAATGTAGATCCCGACGTATCCGATCCAGCATTCATCGTGTCGAGAAGAATGGCCTTCATGTCGTTCCTGCTGATTACGTTCGTGCTGTTGGGACACTCCCATATGTCGAGCAGCACGTCTACAAAATCGTTATTTGTAGATCTGTTTTGCTTCCTCGTCTCAATGCGTTCATCGATTATCTTGTCAGCCAAAGCGTTGAATTCTCTGTGCATTTTCTTCATGCGCTTCCTAATGCCCTGCAAATCCAACCATTCGAGACAGGGGATGAAATCTCCAATATAAAAAGCACCGATTAAAGGTGACATCTCCCGCATCAGTTCCGTCAATCCGGCCAATCCTTTATTACCCGCGGGCCCCTCGGTGGAACATTTTGTGCCCATCAACGTTCTGCATATTATATTTGCCGTGACGGACAAGAGCGCCTTGCTCACATTAACGGGCTTGGACCCGTTCTCGCTTTCCTGCCAAATGGAACGAATCATCTCAGACACCTCTTCCTCTCGGAAGGATTGGAAGGACTCGATTCTTTTGGCAGTGAGCAGTTCTAAGACGCATATTTTTTTCATTTGCCTCCAATATTCTCCATACGGAGCAAACGCTACGTCTCTGAAATTGTAGAACAAGTACTTCCCTGCCGCTAATGCGGGTCGGCTGGCAAAGAGCAGATCGTTAGTTTTCAGAAATTCCTTGGCCATGCCAGGAGAAGAAACCACAACGGTGGGGACGGAGCCTAATCGTAGAGACATAATGGGACCATATGTGTCCGCAAGGTCTTTCAGAGCTCGGTGAGGAAGCTCTCCCAGCACATGCAGATTCCCGATGATGGGCCATGGAGAAGGCCCTGGGGGCAGGTCTGGCCGATTGCTTGATCTCTTCGCTTTCAAAAGATATTTGCAAAAGAAAATGACGATCAAAATGAGTATCGTTAGTCCTGCTTTGGTAGCAGATAGCCATCTGCCTTGTGCAGCAGCTAGACTCGTAAGCAACTTCTCTTCTAAATCCATTTTTTCTCTAAGTCTCCCTGCATCTACGACTTCGGGAATACCCTAAGCATTTATGGATTTACAACGACGAAGACAAACAGTGGAGCACAATAATTGGCATGACTATACAGCAGCATACGTATGGTGGAGTGCACTAATTGGCATGACTGTACAGCAGCATACGTATGGTGGAGTGCACTAATTGGCATGCGCAGCAGCATCTATGTTTTCTTCTTAATTTTTTATTAGGATTTTGGCGTTAGCCACAGGCCCACATGCTTGAAGGAGAGATTCTCCATAGTTCGCCTTAGTGTGATGTCATTTGAGTTTCGAACACATCGAAAACAACATAACACATAAACCAATACACCACAACCAAACTTGCTGCCTATCAATTTAAAATTTAATTTGTTCGATGTACTTCTCGGTGAATAAAACTTTACCGGCATACTTTGGGATTATTTTGTCAAAACTCGGTATGCACCACACCTGGTTGCAAAGCCTTCATGATTACATCAAAGCCCACTCAGAGGAGAGGGTGCATTGCAAAGCCTTCATGATTACACCAAAGCCCACTCAGAGGAGAGGGTGCATTTAAAGGCTCATTTATCGTAAAGTGTTTTTGAGTGTTGTCTTACAACTAAGTTATCTTTAAAATGAATTGAATTGAAGTTGCTTTACTTGTAAGTTCATAGTACCTACAACATAAGCTGTTTTATTTCACTATGCTTATAATCACTATGAACAAGAATACTTGGCTTATGTATTCCATTATAATTAATCTCTATACCGGAGTTAAACCTGTTTCACATATAAAAGTAAACAGAACATTAATCAAGATATGGTAGTCATACTAGTTAAGCTTGATTGAATTAGTACCATGTATAAGCTTGTTCAAACATGTCTCTATAAGTTAATATCAAGCATGTAAGTTGGTGTTCAAGCTTTCAAACTAATACATACTTATAATACATACTTATGGTAAAACATGACTATGACCGTAATTAGGGAAGCTTTTTATGTAGAAGCTAATATGTACAAGTTAGTTATAACATCTTCATTATTGTGATTAAGTGATAAGACCTATTATTACGTAATACTCATCTCTTCGAGGCTGTAATGGTATAAAAGCTCATATAGGGTCTTGACTTCAATCTGAATCTTATAAAATTATTAAAAAAAAAATTCCTTCTTATTTTAATTTATCTATTCTCAACATCCCACCTAATCCTTGTCTTATTTATTTTTATATGTATACCTAATCTTTGTCTCTTATATATATAAATATAAGATTAAGATAAAAATAAAATAAAATTGATAAGAATTCAAATATATATAAAGTTTTAAAAATAAAATAAAGATTAGGTAGGTTGATGAGAAAAAATAAATTAAAATAAAATAGAAAAAAATTTCATATATTTTTTTTGAGAAAAAATATACACAAGAAGAACATAAAATTCAATCATAAGTCAAAAACATACTTATCAACATCCCAAAAAGTAAGAAAGGAGGTAAACTCCAATTACATCCAAAAGTAATTCAAAGATCCCCTACCTTCTAGCTTGTTTTCAATATATTATTCCCATCAAAGGAAGCCTACATCTCCAATTGAGTTTCATGATTGATTTCTAGGTATATATGATTAATGTCAATGTGGTCAAATGAAGAAATAAGCTTCTTAGTTCTCTAACACCAATTAGATAGAACTATCACATATAAAACTATCTAACTATCATAGATAGAACTATCTAACTATCATAGATAGAACTATCACCTACAAACTACAATGTTCATGTACTCAATTTACCATCAAGATTGAGTCCCATAGACCTTTTACGGAGTCAATGCCCAGAGACAAGGCCACCCTGCATAAACACCATAAGTCATTTATCTCAGGAAGATTAATGTGATAATCTTTGTATATACTTGTAATCTTCACACAAATTTCATTTTCATCACTCACCAATTTTATGTCCTAAAAAATATGAGTATTCATGGTATTCCAAATTCCACATATATATATGTAACTAATCAATAATCATCAAATTATTGAAAATTCAAAAATATTTGTATATGGTTTGAATTTTTTTATTTTTTTTGGTAGTGAATACACCTAAATGGCATTCAAGGAAACAACTACTACTACATAAATATCAAAACATTATGGCTGAATCTTTTAAAAGCATACTTAATACTTAAAAGATATAATTTATGATATAAAAAAATTCTTGTGCCTAACCTAATCAAGAAGAAATACAAATATTAGTAAATAATAAGTTATATTTTTCAATCTAGAACTTTAAGAGGTTTATGCCAACAATTTAAGAGTGACTTTGTAGTTCAAACATGTAGTAAGGATAACAATTATATGGTTTCATAAATATACATTAAACTATTTCACAATTGGAATCTCAACTAGATATTCATCTAATTTTATGATAGGTAAAGAAGAGACTCTAATTTGAGTCCATTAGGAATGGTCATAATGGTTAAAGACAATATTAATGAGGTTTTGATATCCAAATTTTAAATTGATGCTCATGCTAGTCATAAAAAGTTCTTGTTGTTAACAAATATAAAACTATGTTGTGAAAATTGCCACAATATAAATTAGATTCATAATTTTTATGGAAAGTTTAATGAGAAATGAGTTTTAATGATACAAATAGATAATTAAGTTTATGCTTTGCTACACAATCTCCCTAAAATATTATTTCAATAAATGCTTACAACTAGTTACCATTATACACATATAAATTCTTGCAAAAACAATCATTAAAAATACATTCAATTGAAAACAAATTTAACCAATATACTTTTGTAATTGCTAAAATCAATTACTTAGTAAAGCCTCGTGAATATGTTTTATAATTAATGTAATGTTTATTTATTGGCATATGCGATTCAACATTGGAATTAGTAACTATGGGTAAAGTTAAAGTAATGGTAAAATGAATTAATAACACTTACAAATTATTATATTAATGTATCACTAATATATTATATCACTTTGTAATTAGTGATTTGATATTTTCTTCATTTCAATATAGAAAATTATATATATATATATATATATATATATATATAAATTATTAATTTAATACCTTTCTCTAAATGGTTAGATAAATGTTTTAAAAAACTTCAATTTTGATAACTAAAACAGAAAGAGATATTGCCACATGAATAGCATGGAGCCACTAGCTTAATTAACTTTGAAGTCTTTGAAATCTGAGTCATGCAGAAAAATATATTGTTAAAAATCTTTCAAAATAAAAATAAAAACGCGCATATGAAACACGGGCTGATTTTTAAATTTGCATTGGGTCTCTTTATTTGTCACTTTTAATTTTTAAATGGATTGCGTAAATTGTAACATTTAAATAAATATATCGCGTGCAGACATAAGCATGAAACATGGGCTGATTTTAAAATTTGCATGGGTATCTTTATTCGTGACTTTTAATTTTTAAATATAGTGTACACTAGTTCTTCGATAATATGTACCTTTCTGCATATTTTAATATATTGTGCACGTGAAAGTGTGTACCTTTTGTTTTAAATTTTAATTTTAAAATTAACGTGTATATTAAATAATTGATAATTTGCGCCTAATCCGAATTTGGATCCAAATAAAGAATGTTGACACATTATGATTGGTAAATGGCTCCTCATGGTTAAGCACGAGGAGAGGACATAGTGGGGATGTAAAGGCCTCTTGACATGCATCGAGCAATTATCCTTGTATTAATGTACAAAATATTAAATATTTATTGCATTCAATTTTTTTCTTTAATCCAAGTTGTATCTCATTTATTGTGAATGTATCTCATAGATAAATGAAGAAGAGAAAAAAGGAA
Source organism: Larix kaempferi (assembly GCA_027924585.1). Lineage (NCBI taxonomy): Eukaryota > Viridiplantae > Streptophyta > Pinopsida > Pinales > Pinaceae > Larix > Larix kaempferi. The sequence goes on from BSBM01000955.1 coordinate 5,195,506, forward strand.
GGAAGTTGAATGTTTCGGGAAGTTGAAGGGTTGGGGACATTTGACCATCTAGATATCCCCCTAAGTCAGCCATCCATCTATTTACCCTAGGGGTTTTTGGTTGAGGTTTATGGAACGTTGTTCAAAATGTTCCACGGGAAGCTGATACTCCAAAGAGTCTATAAGTGTACCATTTCCAACAATAAAGAGAACTATGTGGAGCTTTGAATGTTGGTTTTCCCATTTGGGTTTCCAAGGTAAACTTTGTGTTCATATTCAATACTTTCTCATGTGTGTTCATTTTTCTATATTACTTGTTTATTGTGTTGATTGATAGATTCCTAGTGTCATTAAACGGTTGTCAATAAGCTATCAAAAGTATCGTGTGAGCAACAAGTAGTTTAAATGGTGTTATTGTGGTATATCTCCTATGTTTCCTAAACTAGGGGAGTTCCAACAACTAGAAGATCTCTCATTCGTTGGTGGGAGAGTGATGCAACAAGTAGGGCACTGGAAAATGAGCCACTGGTGACTGATTGAGGAGTGTTCAAAGACATGATCAAGGAACAATTCTATCCAATTGGGTATGAAGAGCAACAACAAATAATGTGGCATTACTTCAGGAAAAGACAAGGGCAATCCGTGCAAGATTTCACTACTGAGTGAACAAGAAGAGAACTATTCAACTTGGAGTATCTTTGAAGAGTCCAAAAATGTTGATTAAATACCTAGGTGCATTTCTACCCGAAATTTGGTATATTGTTTCGACTTAAGACAATTGATGAAGCTAGCATCCAAGCACGGTATCTTAAGTTAAGCAAGGGGAAGCAAGAACCTACTAAACATAAGAAGGTAGAATCCCATGAACAAAAGAAAGGGAGAGGACAGAAGAAATAGAACGAGAATAAGACTATAGCAACAACACATGAGACCAACCGCTCTTCCAAACAGTGTAAGGCTTGTGAAAAGACTTGATCATATAGAGGAGAATTGTTGGAAAATAAATCTTGAAAATCCCCAAAAGAAATTTCAAGGAAGGAAGAAGAAAAAGAAAGGCCTTCATTACTGTGGATGCGAAGGAAAACGTGGAAAACACCTCAGACTTGGAAGGAAAGGTGAGTTGCACCACTCTATAGTGGGAAGTAGCTATGGTTGGTTGTAGTCAACAGGAGGACAAGGAGATGGCAGAATTATTCAGTATCAAAATCCACCTCAAATAGAGTAAAATGGATTGCTTGTTTGATCTAGGTTCCTAATCCAACTTGATATTTGCACTGTTGGTTGAGAAGCTTGGCTTAGAGACCCAAGAACATCCATGGCCATATCCCCTAGGTTGGGTGAGACAAGATCTGGAGCTGAAGATCAATAAGCAATGCATGTTTAAATTTTCCATTAACCAAAAATTTGTGGATGAGGTAGTTGTAGATGTGGTTCCTTTGGATATTTGTGGGGTCATCTTGGGAAGCCCATACTTATATGTGGGTGTTGGTAGACAGTTTGGTAAGGAAGAATCGCACCTTCGCCGATGTTGCAACACGTTGGAAGAGGTTGTGGAAGGCAGAAGGCTAGAGTATTTTTATGTATTTTTGAGTCGATTGTACTGCAGAATGCGAGTTTTTGGGCCATTGGACCAAATAATATGTGATTTTGAGTTAATTGTACCACAGTAGACAGGTTTTCAAGTCATTTGGACCGCGTCAGCTAGATTTTGGGTCATTTGTCCAAGTGTCGGTTAGGAAGTCGTTAGTAAGTAAACAAGCTTTGTAAAGGCGGAAGCCTATATAAAGTCATAAGTTGTAAGTGTAATGGCATCTTGGTACGGATCTTTGGATGTTGATTTGTGCACATATTTGGGTCTGTATGTGAGATCGAGAGATATTGCCGAGATATGGTTTTGTGGAGATATTGTATCAAGGTTTTGGCTGAAGTAATATGACATGACTGAACTGTTTGGTGAAATTCCTTGTGTACCTTTTATGCATGTTGCGATGGTTTCTTGCTACAGTTAATACTTTAATATTCTACTTGTCGCGATGAATGAATTTGTGGAATGATGCTATGAGTATGAATGATGTTGAACTTGAATGCATAATTCTGTCTTAAATGTTCCGATAAGTTAAGTAAGTAAGATATTGCCACAATCATCCTCCTTCATTTGGCAGAAACATGGTTCGATCCACACTCCCTTGATCGCCTCGTATGAGACCTCATCTTCTCTGCAGGTGTTGTTGGACAGGGTAAAACTTGTCTGGGTCGGTGCTCATGGAGATCGCGGTGGGTTGGTGTCAACAGTGATGGAAACCCCTGTCGACTAGGTCTGAGTCAACAAATGGTTCCATTGCCGAGACTGTGGGAAAAATGAAAGGAGGGACATGTTGTGGCATCCGATGAAACCAAAAATATAGAGATGGTTTGATCAGAAGTTGCGGGAGTTTGCTGAAGAAGAAAGCCGAAACACTCGACTGATAGTAGATCAATGGGTGGGCAGATATATTCATGACGGTCCGCATGAATGGTTTTTATGTGAATCCCCGGTCCTTTTGTTCGAGTGGTTGGCGAAGTTGACATTTCAGAAAAGGAACCACCAAGGTGGTGAGCCAACGACTTGGACCCCGGAGTTGATCCAAGAACTGCAGGAAGTCGACAATAAAGCATCGCGGGCTGTCAAAGTGTGGCTTGATAGCATCTTGGAAGGATATATAATTGAATTCGTGGTTGATACGCAAAAGTCCTACAGTGAAGCTGAAAGGTATTTCTTCCGCGAACCTCAGGGAAGGTTTTTGCTGTCGCTTCAACTATCCATTAAGATGCTTATTTGCGAGAAGGGTATATTGAAGATGCATCTGGATCAATAAGCAGCCTGGTGGGTGGAGTCCGTGGGTGTCGCGACGGCAAGGGGGCGACGCATGGAATAATCAGGGGTAGATGGGTGCAGGTCACAATGAGACTGTGAGTGAAGCCGAGGAAGAGAGTGGTCTTACAAGGGGAGGAGCATGGTTTTGATAGGAAAAGAGGCAGAGGATAGGAGAAGGTCCTATTGCGATCGAACCACAAGTTCGCGAAGGAAGACCACACGGGACAAAGAGACCTCACAGTCCGGACAAAGACGCACAAGCTACGCCCAGGATAGCGGCAGGACCTAACCCCAGCAGCAACGTACCCACACCTCCGCTCACTATCTGTCAACCAGTAAGAAACACCACTTCGACCCCACCGAGTCAACAAAACTTGATCGCTAGTAGTTCAGTACCTATAGGAAGGAAGCCCAGGATGGCAGGCGATGATGCGAAGTTACCATTCTTCCATGGGAATGGAACAGATAACCTAGAATAGTATTGGTTTTTGTGTGAAGCGGTATGGACCGTAAAACAGATCACTGATGATGATGCCAAGAAAGGACAGCTGGCAACAACTTTGTGAGGTTGCACCTTAGATTGGTTTATGAAATTTTTTCTAGTCCCTATAGGAGCTCCAACGAAGTCACTCAATGAGATCAGGGATGGGTTGATTGCAAAATTTAGGAAGCCCAAGTCTGAGGCTCAATATATCACAGAATTGAAAGAAATTAAGCAGTATCCCAATGAGATGGTGTGGGATTTTGACCAGCGGTTCAAAACGCTGATGGCAAGGGTTAGTTTCGACATGAGTGCGCTCCAACATCAAGAGTGATTCATCACAGCACTGCTACCGCACATTCGGATACCGTTGATGCAACAGAACATCACAACGCCCAGTGAGGCTCTAGAGATTGCAATGCAATTGGAGGCATCGCTGATTGGTGAAAATGCAGCTGGGATGTCGCAGATACAGACACAACTGGCTAACTTAATCATAAAGCTGCAAGATTTGAAGAAGGGAAAGGATTTGGGCAAAGAAGTATGGTGCACACGATGTCGAGGGGAAGGGCATACAAAGGACAATTGCCCCAACTCCTGCAACTATTTGGTTTCAGGAGTGCCAAACCCATTGAATGGGGGTGGCATGCTGTGGTGTTGCATTTGTCAGGTATATGGGAACCGTCATGAAGAATGTCCATAAATGTAGAAAATGGTCACCAAACTGATGAATCTGTATTGCACTTTCTGTAAATCGGTGGGACATGATGACAAAGATTGCCGGGCATATGGGTTGCTCCATGAGAGAACGTACGACGCATTCTACGTAAAGGATGACCAGCGTGTTGTACAACAACTGCAACTACAGCCGCAAGTATCCCAGCCGCTACCTCAACCACAGGTAGAGTTTGTACCGTAGCAGCAATTTGTGCCACAATATGCCCCGATGCAAATGGCTCCACAACAGCCACAGTATGTTCAGCAACTGCAATATGCGCAGCAAGGGCAAGGCACGCAACTAGCTCCGATGCAGCAATAGTACAACCAACCGTAGTACCAACAATAGGGTGGATTCCATGGAGGATTCTGGGGTGGACGCGGCGGAGCATTTGGTCGTGGAGGAGGACGAGGAGGTCGCGGACCTGTTCAGTGCTATCATTGTGTAGTATGGGGACACTATCAACGTGATTTTCCACTACTGCAGATGCAGTGTACATTTTGCATTGTTACAGATCATACAGTGGAGAACTGCCCACAGTTGATTGCATGATGGCAGGCAGGGAATGTTCCGCAGTTGCAGAACCAGGCACAACCACCAGTACACAATCAGGTGCCACAATTGGTACAGCAACCGGTGCAGAACCAGAAACAACGTCCCATTTCGAATGCTAATCAAAATGTGAACCAACCAGGGAACCTGGCGCCAAATCAGAATCAGGGTGCAAATGTTGCAACAATTTCTTCGGAGCCGAGACCATAAGATGCAGCTGTCGCAGTTATTATGCTGGGAGGCGCAGCAACAGGAGGGGATATTCGAAAGACCAGGTAGAAGAAGGCATCATTTGATGTTGAGTCGGAATGCGATACATTCTTTCAGGCATGTCATGCATTGGACCAGGATCGCGGCAAAGCTATCATCTGCGACATGCCCCCTGTTTTTTATGCAACTTCAGAGGCAGGTCCATCAGCACAGTATGGAACCTTATAGAAGTTTTTTGAGAGATATTTATTGTTGGCAAGAGATCCTGCAGCCCTTACTGAGATTGAAGGGTTGTTGCAGCATCCATCTAGGGGAAGACAGGAGTCCGCGATAAACTCCTTATAGCGGCGAAAGACAGGTAAGGAGATTCGAATGAATATATAGATTGGGGACTATGATGTTGATTCACTTATTTTCGATCTTGGTTCGGATTTCAACATCTTAACCAAGCAGGCATGGCAGAAAATGGGGAGCCCCCCATTGAGCTGGTCTCCTATACAGCTTCGATTAGCTAATCATGCTAAAGTGACGCTGATTGGGAGAGTCCCACGATTGGTGGTGGATAGGTAGGGCATGCAGACCCACACTGACTTCAATGTCATCGAAGTGGTTGAAGGAGGGAGTTCATATCCCGCATTGTTGGGGATCGGATGCGCTAACGACAGTGGAGCGGTAATCAACTTCAAGCGGTGAATGATGACTTTTGAAAACCGTGATCTTAGAGTCATAGCCCCGTTGGATCCAGCTGAAGGACGCTGATACATTGAGCCAATAAAGGACGACAATCCCAGTGGATGGGACCATGCATTCAACATTTCTAAAGACTATATTCATCCAACTGCCAACGGTGAGTTGGGATGGTGTAGTGAGAACTCTACGTCTTCTGACTCTGATGACGTGCTATAACACTGGAAGAACCACTTGCATGAGGTGTCATTCCGTAAGTGTGGATTAATCACGCAGTCACTATGCCGCATCGCAACTGAAACAGTCACACTACCAGTATACGAAGGGCTTCCTGGTCTGTCTGACTTTCTGGCGAATTTCGAGGAACGTGTTTCAGAACCCCAGCGATTGATGGCATTGAATGAAGCATTGAAGGCTGCTCTAGCATGCTGGTGGGAAATGCACAAGGAATCAATTGATGGATCATGGTTGAAATGTCAAAGATTGATGATAGTTTGCTTCAGTGATAGCGAAGTTTACCACACAAGGAAATATGATGGTCGACATGATCCCAGAGGCCATTTGATGGAGTTTCAGACATTATGGGCATCGTGACCAAGAGATGAGTGGGTCCATGCATTTATCCAGACCCTGGATGAAATGTCGCGGTCCTGGTATACTGCGGCTGAATTACGGGGAGAAATCACTACTTGGTTGGATTTGACAATATGCTTTACTCATACGTTCAGTTTTTCCAATCCCAACCTGGATGTCCATAACGCTCTGCAGATCATCCGCGATGTGGTTCTAAAGGTTGTTCCCATGGCGTGCCCGACGGATCCGCATATGCACTATCAGATGCAATCTATAATGAATTGTTATAATATCACTGGTGGGCCCGAAGACGGTGATGATCCTCGGAATGTCAATATTTCAGAGTCTGAAGGAAGTCACGACGTGGTTCCATCTAGTGCGCCAACTGATTCATTCAGTCAGCCCTTGAAGCTTCGCAAGATCAATATTGGGACGTAGGCCACTCCCAAGTTTGTGAATGTTGGATATTATTGGGACAACGAGATGATGGGAAAGGTCACTGAGTTGCTGTATGAGTTCCAAGACCTTTTTCCTACAAAGTTCTTTGAAATGAAAGGTATTTTGGGTGATCTAGGCGAGATGAAGATTCCCTTGCGACTAGATGCTAAACCAATTAGGCAGCGACCTTATCTACTAAATCCATGACATAAGGAGAAGGTCAAGGAAGAACTTGATCTCATGTTGGATGCTGGTATCATTGAACCGGTTGAAGATTCAGAATGGATCAGTCCTATGGTGGTACAGGACAAGAAGATTGGTGAGGTACGCATATGCGTCGGTTTGCGGAAGTTAAATGATGCCTGCTTGCATGATCCCTTTCCGACCTCGTTTACTAATGAAGTACTGGAGGGATTAGGTGGCCAGGAGATGTATTCTTTCACGGATGGGTTCTCAGGCTATGATCAGATCCGTATTGCAAAATATGACCACCATGAGATGACTTTTGTGACAAAATGGGGATGCTTTCAGTATAATGTGATACCATTTGGATTGAAGAATGCAGCTGCGATATTTTCGCGGGTTGTTGTTGTTGCATTCAAGGATTTCATCCAGAAGTTCTTGCAAGTATACATGGAGGATTGGACAATTTATGGTTTGATCCACGATCATCTGGCCAATTTGTAGTTGATGCTGGAGCATTATCGCCAACACTAGATATCACTAATTTTGAAGAAGTGCATCTTTTGCACACCGTTCGGGATATTGCTGGGTCACATCGTGTGCAAACAAGGGTTGTTAGTCAATCCAGCAAAGATTGCACTCATTTTGAGCTTGACACCGCCAACCACTGTTAAGAAACTGAGGGCGACGTTGGGGCATACTAGGTATTATCACAATTTCATCAGGGGATATGCAGCGATCACCGCCCCTATGGAGAATCTATTGAAGAAAGATGCCATATTTCAATGGAGCACTGAATGTCAGGATAGTTTTGAATAGCTGAAGGCTAAGATGGCTTCAGCATCGATACTCGTATTCCCGAAATGGAGTAAGGAATTCCATTCCATGTTAATGCATTGTCAATTGCACTTGGTGTGGTGCTAGCTCAACCAGGAGAGGGGGATCTTGATCACCCTATTGCTTTCGCTAGTCGGAAGCTATCATCAGATGAAAGGAACTACACCACTACTGAGAGGGAAGGATTGGCGATGGTCTATGCGCTACAGAAGTTTTGACACTGCTTATTGGGTGAACATTTTAAGATGTTCAAAGACCACTCTGCATTGAAATACCTAGTCAATAAGCCTGTGTTGGGGGGGAAGATATGCCAATGGTTACTTCTTTTTCAAGAGTTCAACTTTGAAGTAATTATGAATCCAGGGCGGTTGAATTCCGGCCCTGATCATTTATCGCGGATTGACACAGGAGAGGAGCCAACTAACATTGAAGACGGGTTTCCTGATGCAAAACTGTTTAGGGTGGAAGTAGCCGATGTCTATTTTGAATACATCATTCAATTTCTGGCAATAGGTACCACACCAGACGAGTTCATCACTAGTCAAAAGAAGCAGTTGGTGGTTAAAGCTGCCAAATTCCAGCTCATCGCAGGAGCGTCATACAAGATGGGTGTAGACGAGATATTGCGACGGTGTGTCTTGCCACATGAGCAAGCGTAGATCTTGTCAGAAGCACACGGAGGAGTGTCTGGAGGGAATTATGGCGATCGGGAAACTTCCAAGAAGGTGCTTCGTGCGGGGCTTTGGTGGCCCGCGCTGCATAATGATGCGACAGACTATGCACGGTTCTGCGATGTTTGTTAGATAAACGGGAAGCCATCCAGGAGGGACGAGATTCCACTAATCCCTCAGCTAACACTACATCCATTTGATAAATGGGAAGTGGATTTTGTGGGACCAATTAATCCACTAGGGAAGTGCATTGGGGCAAGATACATCATTATAGTGACAGATTATTTGACGAGATGGGCGGAGGCTGCACCAGTTGTTGATTGTTCCATGACCACAGCAGCACAGTTTTTGTTTGACAACATTGTCACTCACTTCGGCTACCCCAAGATATTGCTGAGTGATCAAGGAAACCACTTTCTCAATCGCACTATCAGCACATTAATAGAGGAGTTGTAGATACAACATAAGAAGAGTATGCTGTGTCATCAGCAGTTCAATGACACCGTGGAAGCTTTCAATAAGATATTGGAGCATGCGCTGACAAAGCTGTCCAATGCAAACCGCGGTGACTGGGATCTAAAAATCCCAACAGTATTTTGGGCCTATCGCACCACATGTAAAAGGTTGATGGGTGAGACACCCTTCAAGTTAGTATATGGACAAGAAGCGATTATGTCGATGGAGTACATTGTTCTAATTCTACGCATAGCGGCAGTGATAGGTATGGATATAGCAACGACATTGGAAGAATGTCTGGCACAGGTAGTACAGCTGGAGGAAGATTGCTTAATCGCAGGATTCCACCAGGCGGTGGAGAAGGATCGTCAAAAAGCTTGGCATGATTGCCATATCAAAAACAAGCAGTTTCAGCAGGGAGACTTGGTGTTGTTGTACGACAACAAGCTTATGAAACATCCAGGAAAATTGCAGATGCATTGGCTTGGTCTGTATCGCATCAGTAGCATCACTTCAGGAGGTGCGGTACAGTTGCAGTAGTTGGATGGAGCGATGCTCCCAAAGTTGATTAATTCTAGCAGGTTGAAGCCCTATCGGTCGGGCTCGGAACAACGTGATGCCTGAGTCACATCGGGAAAAAAAAAATGTAGGGTGATCGGTGGCAAGATGGCGCACCGACTGAGACGAGAATTCGCTTGTGGGGAGGCTTGTGCCGCAAGTTAGGAACGGTCCACACCAAGTGGCAGCACTCCGACTGGGTCAAATCAACAATAAATTCCAAAATCTCAAACAGTTAATTAACGACGATGCTCGAATGATGGGAATTAATGGTTGATCCGTCCAATCAGCTGACAAGATCGACAGCGTATTTGCATCATTAATACGGGATTTCGGTTGAATTAATGTAGGATTTAGTGATGATTATGGAGGATTCGGTTGGATGCTATAAGAATGGGTCGAAGTTGGTCGGAAGGCACCGAGAATTCAATTGTTAAGTGCCTATGCAGAGCTGTAGAGTCTCGTTGTTTCCTAGTGCGTGTAGTTGTGAGTTGGGCAAGGTTCACTTGAACTTGTAGAGTGCTGAGTGATCAGTGGGTCCATCAATTACACCATTGAAGCCATCAGTTGCGAAGCTGGGTAAGGTATTCCACGAGAGCTAGAAATAGTTGAGATTAGCAGTGAAGCCGAGTCTCCTTCCACCGGGATTTCTATTGAAGAAGAAGTCGAGTCTGCAAGAGACATCAATCTTGAGTCTTAGATTGCAAACATGCATGTGGGAGAGTCGATAATTGCTAGGAAGCATCGGGGGGGTCAGCTATTTGAATCCCCGCAGAGCAAGCATCAGCTTCGGTCGTGTCACCTACCCAAATTCTGAAAATATTATTTTATTGGCAAAATACTTTATGTTAAATTTTAATTACAAAGTTTTGTAATTATGACCAAGTTTGGTCAAGGATGAATGTAATTACTGATTATTATTATTTAATAAATTAAAGTAGGAGACAAACACCCAAGGGAACTGTTAAATGAGTGTTCACTGACCCAGTAGGAGGAATGGAAGCTGTTAGAAGGCATGGGATAGATGGCAGCAATTGCACTTCACCACTAGCTGTTGGTTATGGGACAACTACCCCTAAAATTGTGGCATTATTCCTCATGTGGTGGGAGTGAGCATGCAGCTCATTAAATGACCAATTAACCACTAAAAGGCCTAGGCAGCCTACATAAGGAAAATTCGAATTGATCAGGTGGCTCTTACAATATTTTCTGCAGAAATATTCCTCAAGTGCATCAGGTGATCACTGAGAGATCCAAATAGGGAGGCTATGTGAGAGTGCAACAGTAAGTCTGCAAATTATTCTGAGAAGGAAAACCAGAGGTGTTGGTGCAGGCCCCTTCGACTGCTAAGCCTTTAAGACTGGGTAACTATTGCTACTGTAAGTTGAGGTCCCAAGCTTCTAAGTTTCTTCCTCCTGGTGGTTTAGTGAACAGGCTCGGGGTCCCTAAGGCAAGTAACTTAGCTGTCTTCAGGAATTGGTTGGGTGGAACAGGTTCCTTAGGCTGTTTGTTTCCCTACAGTTAACCAGGTTTTACTGTTCCTACTTTTGTTACAGTTCAATGTTTCTGCTTAGTATAATTATTAAACTGTCATGTAAAAGAAGTTATTTTATTTTATGATCTATGTTTGATTCTGAATGATAAAGCTTTGTGAAATATTTGATTATATAACCATCTCTATATTTTTCCCATGATGTTCTCTGCATAGTACTCTAGTATAGAGAAGAAAATTAATGATATATGAGAGATAGGCAGAATGCCATTGATTGGATATATGATTTCAGTAAGTGTTCTGGTGAAAATTCTATCCTATGTTTAAACACAGTAAACATTACAGTTTAGCATCAACAGTAATATAGAATCCATCTAATTACTACATGAAATAAAAACACAGTATGTTTCTGCATAGTGCTATATATTTTCTTGTAACTCTATTTATTTCAGATGGCAAGCAAATGCAATCAATATTAAACATTTCATGTTTTCAAAGTAATTGTATTTTCAAGAATTATAGCAGCTACAAGCACTAATCATTGCATAGATTTCTTGTCATTATACATATTTTATTTCTTCACTAATTTCCCTCTTTTGATTTCAATTATCGAATATCTACACAGTAGTATCAAAACCTAGATTTATTTTGGTACACAGTTCATAACACTTTGTCAAATACTATCGGCAACATTAGACATTATTGTCGAAGTTACAGTAGTTGATAACTAAACCCTAGACAACATTTCAACTATCTTCTTTTTATGCTAAGACTAACAGCAAGACATTTTTATCTATTAGCCAACAACACGATTCATATCTATGTCTAACATTAGTTCACAACTCTAGCATTAAACATATACAGATTCAAATATTCACATATGCGAGCTAAGACTCTCTTTTAATGGTTCGAATTTCTCTGCACAAGTAAGGTTGACAAGGAAGAGTCCAGGTAGGGTTTCATTCTTTGAACAAACTAGAACCCGGAGGCAATAACCATTTCAAAAACAATGTAACAGTCAATTATTTCATTCTTTTTTCCAAACAAGTTTATCATCAACGAGCACAAATTATAGGCATACCTTTTTTATACAATTATGCAAACTTTAACCCTAGGCCAAAGACAAACATCGTGGTTCAGCAAAACTCAACATTTATTATTACACAATGTTCTCCACTGTTAATCAAAAACATATTGTACCATTGCAGAGAAACGAACCATAGTTTACAAGTGTAAGAGAACTCTCGGTTCTTGCTCTTCCATTTAAATTTATATAACATAAAATTACATTACGAACCTGTCAAGGTTTCACAGTATATGGGACTTGCCCTTATCAACCAAAAACTTAAAATAGAATCGTGAAGCAACAAACTACACAGGGTTTTTACCCATAAAACATCTAGCGAAACAAACGAAAGTTCGAAGTCTCTATCGACAACATAGCCAGGCATCAAATAGCCAAGAGGCAACTTAAAAGACTGAGAGGTGACCCTCTGTATAGTTTGAATCAAAACAAAACAAGTTTAAAACTTCACACTCAACCATCACTGAAACAAGTCGAAAGGTTCCAACTCTCAGCACTCGAAAATCACCCTCAAAACCGTGTCAAAGAGCACCTACAAGGTTTTCGAGAACCACCAGAGCTTACCAAGAGAAGTAGAAGCATATTCCATTCTCCATGCTTGCATAGAAACCATCCTATGAAGTGGGTACCTGCAAAATTACATTTCGAAGGGATTAAAACAAGAATACAAGAAAGAAACAAGCAACACAGTATTATTTTATCATCGTGAGCAATTACCTTTTTATATGAAACTCGGATCAATGGCACATCACACCATCAAAGAAAATGATGAAGCATAAAGATTTGTGACAGCAACCCTAAGTTAACACAGAATACCATTTTCATGCACAGGAGTATCGAACCCTTTCCAAATCACCTTCATTACACTGGCTGGAGAAACCTCATCACTACAATGGCGTATTGTGGGTTGAGTGCAGAAATCTTAAGCCTGCAACTATTAAAAACTAAGTCTCACAGGTCACAGGATCGAAACCCCTGAGAGGAACTCTCTCTCCAACCCTACATTTTGGCAGCCTGTCGACCCAACTCCAACATAACAATGAAGATTGGGAAAATAGCTACCATTACTTACAACGAAGTTTAGGGTTACAAAATCAACGATCAAGAATTGATGAGATCAATGAGCATGGAGATGCCAACAATGCTACGTTGAAAGCTGAGAAACATTGCATTGATATCTCATTAATTGCAACAACCACGAAGTTGCCAACACTGCATGCCAAGTGAACATTACCGTGTGGAGCACGGAGGAGAAGCGTTATGGCAACCTTACCAGAAAGGATTCCAAGTTATGTTATAAACCCTAGTTCACATGGATGGATTGCGTAGTATGATAGCCACACTTTCCACTGTGGAGTTCGGTCAGAACATTTAATGCATGATCGGGACACTGTCAACTTGTAGTTGGCAAATTAATACATGTCAACTCATCACTTCAATAACGAGTCTATTGTGAATACAATAACATATGTTAATAATATTAGGAAAAGAGTTAAGTCATATAGTATGGTTCAATCTTTTGCTCAAGTCATAACCTTTCAAAGGTTTGTTTACATCGTATTCATGGTTTGTATAGGATAATATCCTATATTGCTAAAGTTTAGCCAGGATTGCATATTGGTAATCATATCATTACATATTGAAAACCATATCATTGTAATTGTAGTGCATATTTTATATAGTTCCAAGTTTAAAACTTAGGCATCGTATTATTTGAATTACATGTCCATGCATATTGAAAATACATAGCAACTATAAGATATATCTATTTCATTTCTATAGTTTTGTATAAGCGAAGAATGAAGTTTTATAATGCTAGTTCATAGCATATATATATATATATATATATATATATATATACCATATTCACAATAAAATCCCATATGATTTGCCATGTAAGGTCAAGACTTTGGTATCATCCTAAGTATAGTTTAAAGTGTTGACGAGATGCACTCTACAACCAAGTTCTTATACAAGCACTAGTCACTATACCTTATATATATATATATATTAACTGTGTATTCAAATGATAAATACATGATGTAGAGTAGTCTAAGTCCTGTAGATGCTAAGTTTAATGATAGTTCGAAGGTGTAAACATTATGCCTACAAGCTTCATAATAATATACTCAATAGATATTAGTATTGTTGTTTTAATGACCATGATAGTAGTCATATGATAATAGATGTAGTATTATAACGGAACTCTTGAACGACATGAAAAGATAACACTAAAGAGATTAAATGTCATTACATAAACTAGGATTAGAACCATGTATCCATACCTCCAGTAACTGGTGTCGCAAGGGAGTACTTAGCATTCTGATTTTACATTGACGATGAATTGAAAGACACAAGTACGCTTAACACATGTTGTCTCATAGGATTTCTTACCTGTAGTCTGCACATGGAAACAAGATTCAAATGCCTTAGCTAATCATAGCTAAGTAAACTCCAGGGTACCTCATAGGACCCCTTCATCATCATACAAAAAAATTGTCAGCACTTCATCAAAAACATCATAATAATACAACATGTAATCACATTGAAGAACTTAAGAAAATCTGTAATTTGCTCTTATATGCATAATCATAAAAGATATGTCGTTAAGGAGATTAACATCCACTTAAATCTGAAATAGCAAATACAATTATACGATATTTATTTGAGATATATGATGTGTCATCGTCATTAATCATTTTAGTTAAGAATTAGAATTAATTTGTATGTTCCGCATTAAATGACTTTGATAATTATTGCTAATATAAAAAAAACTATTTTGGTATTTTTCGAGATGTTATAGGTCCTCCACTGCTATGGTGGGGGAAGCACAAGGGAAAGCTGGGCCATCCAGCCGTCAGGTTGATGAGTCTTCCGCATGGGAAGGACTCTCAACCACTAATATCCTGGGGTATGTCGCTCCCAGTCGACCCAAGGTACCCGGGGCACCTTCCCGGAAGGTGCAGAGGAACCAGAAGTACCCACTAAAGATGCTAGCACTCCCTGCTGGGATGGAGTGTTCTATTGATATTGCGTTGGCATTGATGTGTATGAGGTATGATGACCATGACATGGTGGCGTACAAGGAAATCACATTGGCCCCTTACGAGCTAGGATCACAATTGAGTTGCAAGCCGGTTCCGCGTGATTGGGCGCGGGGTTTGCAACAAGCAGGTTTCCTAGGACTTATTAATATGTCCCATTTTTTATGGCTGTCGGAGGTCAATGCATGTGTGATGTAGCTGCTGGCATGCTTTCACGGAGGTACATTGTGGCTGGACAAAGGAATTCCCATCATAGTGCACTTGATCGCAGGGATCACCGGGTTTCCCAAGGATGGGGTCGACTCGTCGCAGTATTTTCACGGAAAGGAGAATGAAAAAATGTTGGCCGCGTAGTTGGTTAAGCGGTACAAGTTGGAGAAGGATAGCCGGGGCTACCGCACCAACAACATCAATGATAAGGCAGTGCTCACCGGCACTAAGATACTTTCCTGGAAGGTGGTACGCAGTGGCCGACCCAATCAGTGTAATTCGAGCATTGTTGCATGTGCTAAACAGTGTGCGTCTGGGGTGCAAATGAACTGGTCACTGTTTCTATTGAATCAGTTGGAGGAGGATGCCATGGCGGTCCAAGCTGGTAAGGGCTTGTTCACATATAGCTGGTTGTTGCTGTTGATTGCACTTGTGGCTTGGAAGGAGCCCAACATGTACTAGGGTATGGAGGTTGACGCTGTGAAAGAGCGTCATGTCGTGTGGTATCAAAACCTATGGTTTGTCCAAGAACCATAACGGAATAAGGAATGTACACTGTTATTCTAGTTATACTGGGAGATGCTCTGTGCGGCTGCGACGAGGGTGCCCTGTTTGTCTGAAGAAACCACAACACAATTTAAGCCGGTCATGGTATTTGCAATTAGACCACATTCAATTTATGTCCAAGCTCGCCGACCTAGATAGGCAATGGTTGCTGACATCATATAAGGTAACGATGGCAGAATTGGAGGCTATTGTGAATGACTGGCCAGCGGAATGGCGTGAACCTATGGGGTTGGACGAGATTGAGGCTGGGGAATTGGGGCAAGGTATAGATGATCTTGTATCGGTGCAGGACCAACAAAGTCATCGTGACTCAGACCGAGAATCCATGAAGACACCAATAGATGACGACAGTGACCGCGCCCTGGAAGAAAACAAAACGAAAGGGCACCAGGACCCTGCAAAAATCAGTGGGATGCCATTATCGATGGAAGAAAAGTTGGGCCGATTTATAAAAGCAATCACTGATGTATCCACCACAACAGCTCAGAAGATGATAAAGGCGACCGATGAAGGATTCCATGCACTCACTGCTCGTATGGACTCTTTGTGTGACATGGTTTCACGAAGGGCACCTAAAGAAAAATTAGCACAATCAGCACCGGGTCAGGAATGTGGAGATTCCCCTGACTGTGATTGTGACTGAAGATGCAGCCGTGAACACCTTGCTACAGCAGTTGAAGAAGGTGTCCATCAATGTTAATGCATTGCTGGCGCAAGGATTGGTATCTATGCAGATGGTGGCTAGCTGGTAAATGACTGACAGAATGAACGAGATCAGTGTTAAGTGTACAACCTTGTAGGAGCGCGAGGCAGCTGCACAAGCAGACATTGCAGAGTTGACGGGATGGGCCGCTGCAGCATGGCAAGCTGTGGATGAACTCGAGGAAGATATCAAGAAGGAACGAGCTGATGAATCTTCTATTTCCCGAATTAGACTTGCTCATGATAGGTTTCAAAAACTTTTGCTGATGTTTGGACTTAATACCACGCTCAGGGTTCATGTCATCGTCTTTTACCACACCCTTTCCCTTTTCTTCCAACCTATCATGCTGTGTATTGGAAGGGGTTGGATTGATTAAAATTTCAGGAGAAGGAGGGTTTTTGTCATCCTCAGTCACAAGTTTTTCATCATCCATCGGAATAGGTTTTGTATCATCACATCCATTATGCGCTAGCACAAGGTCGAGATCATTGTATGTTCTGGTAACATAATATTTTCTTCGCTTCTGAAGTGTCTTTGGGAGGAGAGTAGGCCAATATTGTGTTAGCACAGAACCATTTTCACTCATAAATTCATCCCAAGACCTACCAACTAAGGCTAAATGATACTGAATTAAAATATTAAGTAAGCCATGGTGAAACATACTCCTTTCCTGATCCCCAATGGTATTTTGGACCGTGAAAGCCTTTTTCTTTAAGCTATTTAATAAAAAGAAGGGAAAACTTATCTTAGATCCCTTTAAAGCCATAAGAAGTAGAACATGATACAAATGGATATGAGAGAAACAACCATCACATGTAATGTACCTAACTATGATCTCAAATCAAGTACACTATTGTGGTTTCAAAAATCTTGCAGGAAAGTTATGCTTGATGTCTAAATCGGCCCGTAATGGAAGAAGGAAGGTTTTCCACTTTCTCTTGTTAATTTTTTTCCCTTTGAACCAGTGTTCACGCATTTTCGGAAGCTTAGTGGATTTTGCAATAATATCCTCGGTTATAGACAACTGCAAATTGCCAATCTGGGCCACACCTTCGTTAAACATTAAGGAAAATTTCCTAGTTACTTCAACATGGTGTCTGCTAAAATGCCTATAGAAGGTACCCAAACCTATCTTTTCAAAACATTATACTTCCTCTAAATAAACTTCCAACATCTCGCGACCCGAAACCTCAAAACGAATAAGAGGTGTCATTTCCTCACTACAAAGTTTCTCGATGGGATTCAATTTTGGGATCGTCGTGAAAATGGAGGGTATAGGAATACAAGGTATGGAAGACATCGACCAAGCGATTCAGTCCCCACCCGATCTTCTCAAAATCATGGGTGAAACCCTAAGCTTCATCATAAAACAAGCATTTTGAAAACAATGAGGGTAATAACACCAGGTAATGTAAAATGATGATTCAAGTGGTGAAACTATCGATATAATTGACACCTTACAGTACGATTCATACAGGTGGCCTTCATGATGTGATAACTCTAAATTCGATGATAGTTGTAATATGGGTCCGCACCATGTTTAATTAATCAACATCTTGTCATATGATCCATGTTGGGGCTAGGAAAATACCATATAAAATGTGATTCAATCAAAATAATATCACTAATTTTAAATACATATAATAATGTTTAGGTGATATAATATATAAATTGATATATACCTAGTAAAAGAGCTAATATACAAGAATTATCCTGCACCCCTACTATCCTCAAATTGCAAAGTAATTGATGCAATGTAAAATTGTACAGTATTGATCTTGATAAGTTGAAAAGGATTAAAGAAATGGAAGCTTCAATTTCTGCCCTAACTCTAGTAAGGTAATATATTTATGTCAGGAGTATTAAAGAGATGGAAACTTCAACATAAGTTGAGCATATTGCTAACCTCATCATGCTCTAAAAATGTAAATTGAAACTGCTAAAAGATTATCGTATTATAAATATAGTCAATATAGTAGAAAATGGAACTAAAATTTGACTATATTTATGTTGATGTATATGTAACTTCGAAATGTATTTCACCTATGTATATTGTACTCCTATAGAGATGTTATTATTTCTCTATACGGAAGTGTCATCATTTGTATTGACAAGTGTCACAAGTGTTGCAACTTGCAAGTGATGGGTTATTAGACCACCAAGTGTGGGGTCGACCCTGATTAGTATTACCATGGGTTATTAGACTAAGTTAGACAAGTCGACCCTGCTAGTTTATTAGGTAGGTCAGGTCATGTATAAATAGAGTGCAGGAGGCACTCTATTTGATCACTTCATTATTCACTTCTACACTCACTAGAAAGTGGCGCACAAGTGAGGAAGGAGGAGTAGCTGCTAGGAGTACTATCTCTTGTACTTGGGTTGTACCATTGCTCTTTCTATCTCTGAGGAAGTTGTGGGGTTTTTCACCTTTATGGTTTTCCCCAGTGAAACTCTGTGTGTTTATTGTCTCATGTGATTGCTTGGTGTGATTGATATGTATTGTTATGATTGATATGTTGTACATGTTATTCTCTCAATAAAGATCCTAGAGTATGTTGAATTAATGCTAAAAATTTAACATGGTATCAGAGCTAACCTGAGAAGAAGACACTGCGCAGTTGCGGAAGCTAGGGCTTCTTGTTTATTGCGTTTATCTCCATATATCTTGAAAGGCAGTAGGGTATTTTGACTCTCATCATCAAGGCGCATCTTTCTGTCCAATCAGAATTCAATTATGGGCACTTTAAGGATTGGCCCTAAACATTAGGGTTTCCACAAAAATAGGAATTTCTGAATTCTGAGACGATAGCTGGAAGCTCCTTGGAAAAATCGAAGTGTAGAGCTTTGGATCGAACTTTTTGGTTAGGTGAAGCTCCGGGAAACTCAAACCCTAATTCAGGGTCCTTCCCAGTGAATCTGAGAGACCAAAAGGCATTTATGAAGGGTGAAACTTTGCATATTTCAAATTCTGAATATACCAGGCTGATCTACTCATCAAGGCGCATCTTTCTATCCTTTCAGAAGTTTGAAATTCACATTTTGAATTTTTAGGGTTTCTCTGGCAAACCCTAATCCAGCACCAGATCCAGATTTCTGCAAATCAAGTGGTAAGACCTAAATCTTTTCTATTTCCATTTGAAGTACTCTTTAAGATGTCTCACCACACCAAGCTTTAGGATAAGATTGAAGGGGTTGATGACTTCTAAGCATGAAAGTATAGGATTGGGTTAATCCTGGAAGAAAATGAATTGGACACTTACATAAGTGAAGAAGTCCCTGTCCCAGAGGGAGAAGAGGCTAAAGCCTTTCATAAGAAGAACTTGGTCAAGGAAAAGAGGATCATTGTTGATTCTATCAAATACCATATCATACCACATGTGTCATCTCTGAAGGCACCCAAGGAGATGTTTGATTCCCTAACCAAGCTATTTGAAGGGAAGAACATAAATCGGAAGATGACTCTACAGAACCAATTGAAAAGGGTAAAGCTTCAGAATGGAGAGACCATTCAATCTTATTTCTCTAAGGTCTCTCAAATCAAGGAACAACTTGAAGCTCTGGATGAAGTAGTGGACAATGGTGAAGTTTTCATGACCACATTGAATGGCCTACCTAAGTCATGGGATTCCTTCATCCAAGGAATCCGTGCAAGAAGGAAGTTAATCTCATTCAGTAGACTATGGCAGGAATGCTCACAAGAAGAAGCATGGCTTGTGGCTCGAGAAGAAAAGATGGTAAATGAAGATCAAGCTCTCACAGCATACACCAAGAAAGGAAGGTCAAAGAGGGAGCATTCTCATGCTAAGAAATCTTCACACCACCATCAACATAAAGATAAGAAAGATCTCAGATGCTTCACATGTAATGAGAATGGACACTCTGCTTCAGATTGTCCTAAGAAAAAAAAGAACAACAACATCAACTTCAACAAAAGGAAGAAGAACAACAAGAAGAGATATCATGCTCATGCTGTCGAGGATGATGAACCTCCCAAGAAGAAGGCTAGAACAGAAAGTGATGACTCATCTAGTGAAGATGAATATGTTCTAATCTCTGCTCTCACAGGTACTATCTCTCATGGATGTAATGATTGGCTTATTGATAGTGGGGCTTCCAAACACATGACTGGGTTTAAAGAATCTTTTGCAAATATTTCTGAACATGAGTCACCCCATAAGGTGAAACTTGGGGATGACTATCAATATCCTATCAAAGGAAGTGGTGAAGCCTCCTACAACCTAGAATCCAGGAAGTCTTTGAAGATGAAAGATGTTTTATATGTACCTGGGCTCAAGAAGAACCTACTCTCCATATTTTCATTGGATGCAAAAGGCATGAGGGTTGCATTTGTAGATGGACAAGTCCTAATGCGTCTAAAGGGTAAAACTATAGATGATGCAGTAGTGATTAGGGAGCAAGAGGGAGGATTGTACAAATTGAAGGGACAACCTAAACATACCATAGTACATGAATCCATGGAACCAAGTGAACTTTGGCATATAAGGCTTGCACATGTGCAGTATAGGGCACTACCAATTGCAAGTAAAGTTGTAGAGGGTCTTCCTGAAATCAAGACAAAGCATGAAGGTGTTTGCAAAGGATGTGCAAAAGGAAATAACATTAAGAAGGCATTTCCAAGCAGTGAAAGAAAAGCTAAAGAAATCTTGGAAATTATCTACTCCGATGTATGCAGTCCAATGTCATCCAGTTCTCTAAGTGGGTATGTATACTATGTCTCTTTCATTGATGATTTCTCTAGGAAGGATTGGGTTTACTTCTTGAAGAATGAAGATGAAGTGTTTGATAAGTTCAAGGAATTCAAGGATTTGATGGAAAATCAAACTAATAAGAAGATCAAGACATTCGGATCCGACAATGGCAGAGAATTCACTTTAGGTGATTTCAAGAAGTTATGCAGTGATTCAGGAATTAAGAGGGAGTTGACTGCTCCCTACAATCCACAACAAAATGGGGTTGCAGAAAGAAAGAATACAACAATCATGGAAGCAACACGGGAAATGTTGCATGACTAGGATCTACCTATGCATCTATGGGCAAAAGCAGCTAGGACAGTTGTGTATGTGCAGAATAGAACACCTCACAAGATATTGGACAACAAGACACCAGAAGAAGTATTCTCTAGTAAGAAACCTGAAGTTAGCCATCTCAGAATATTTGGTTGTCCACTAAATTCACATGTTCCAAAGGAAAAGAGAACAAAGCTAGATCCTTCAGGAAATAAGGGCATCTTTGTGGGGTACAGTGAAAGCTCGAAAGCTTATAGAATATACTTTCCAGGGTTCAAGAAGATTGATGTCAGTAGGGATGTGACATTTGATGAAAACTCAGCCTTCATCAAATCAAAGAAAACACATGTTGAAGATCATGAAGAACCAAAGGAAACCATATTTCAAGACACTACCATGATGTCACTGAAGCTTTTGTGTGATGCTTCATCTAATCCGGTTGATGTCACTGTGTATCGTCATATGATTGGGTCCTTGATGTACCTGATGAACACTAGACTAGACATTTTCTTTGCGGTGAACACATTGAGCCAGTTCCTGACGAATCCCAGAGGTGTTCACCTGGTTGTTGTAAAGCATATTCTGAGGTACCTGAAGGGTACAATTGATTATGGGCTCAAGTATGATTCGAATCAAAAGTTTAACCTCCAGGGTTATGTTGATTCAGACTAGGCAGGCAGTGCTGCAGATAGGAAGAGCACATCTGGGTGCTACTTTAGTATGGGATCAGGTGTGATATCTTGGTTTAGCAGGAAGCAATCCTGCGTAGCACTGAGTACAGCCGAAGTAGAGTATGTTGCATCTTGTTTGGCTAGTTGTGAGGCAGTATGGCTCAGGAAGCTATTGTTTGAGTTATTTGATCTTTCGATGGAGGCTACTGGTATATTTTGTGACAACTAGAGTTGTGTGAAGTTGTCTGAGAACCCGGTGTTCCACAACAGGTTGAAGCACATTGAGATCAAATATCACTATATTAGGGATATGGTGCAAAGAGGAGTAGTGAAGCTCCTATATGTTGCGACAGATGAGTAGGTTGCAGATGTGTTGACGAAACCACTAGACAGAGTGAAGTTTGAGTACTTCAAAGAGAGGCTTGATGTTCTTCATATTGATGACACTTCGAGGAAGAACTGATGGACACGTTTGCAGGATCCATTCCAAGCATGGTGAAAGGAGGATCCTTCCCATGGCTGTGGATGTAAGCGCTGGATGATGAGCATCAGGACGATGCTCCAATTACTGCTCTGTATATGCATCATGTTGGATGTTGTATATGATCAGTTGGATCATCTATATGGATATGCATCATGTTGGATGCTTGATATGATCAGTTGGATCATGTACTTGTGTATGTATCAGGTGGATACATTGTATGATCAGGTAGGTCATTTATGTTGATATGTATCAGGTGGATACATTGTATGATCAGGTAGATCATGTATGTTGATATGTATCAGGTGGATACATTGTATGATCAGGTAGATCATGTATGATGATATGTATCAGGTGGATAAATTGTATGATCAAGTAGATCATGTATGATGATATGTATCAGGTGGATACATGGTATGCATTAGGTGGATGCATTAATGATCAGGATTATCATGCTATGATGACATGCATCAGGTAGATTCTTTGACATGATCAGGTGGATCATGTGTGATGAGTCCGAAGACATAGATGCACATAGCCTTTTCGACATGGTGGTAGATGCATTCTCCCATGTGCGTTGATGTAAGTACAGAGCCTTTCCGACATGGTGGTAGATGTGTTCTCCCATGTGCATTGATGTAAGTGTAGAGCCTTTCCGACATGGTGGTAGATGTGTTCTCCCATGTGCATTGATGTAACTGCAAAGCCTTTCCGACATGGTGGTAGATGTGTTCTCCCATGTGCATTGATGTAAGTGCAGAGCCTTTCCGACATGGTGGTAGATGTGTTCTCCCATGTGCATTGATGTGAGTGTTGATCCTTTCACATATGGTTGAAGTGTGTCTTCCCAAGCCGGTGAGTGTAACTGTTGTATTGTGTGCATCTAGACTTTGCTTCGTAGATGATGAGATGATCAGTATGATCATAAGTATCAGGATGATACTCCATGGCCATGGATAGGTTGTGCAATTACATGTAAAAGATCCTGGGAGATCCGATAGGTTGAGCATTATGCTCGTAATCAGTCCTGGGATGCTCTTCGAGGTTTTGGATTAACGCACATAATCAATCCCGAGGATTCCACAGTATGGCCAGTGATGATGAAGACCTACAAGTGGTGGGCCTACATCTAGTATGAAAAAGGGCTGGCTCTGTAGAACTTCCTATGACGAGTAGATTGGAGATTGATTGAGATAGCAGCAACAGTGACGATGACGATGATTCGATGACGATGATCCAGAGAACAAGACTTGTGCTAGCAGATCTATGTCGAGAAATACCTTCCTAGTTAAGAGGGAGTTTTGATGTATATGTAACTTTGGAATGTATTTCACCTATGTATATTGTACTCCTATAGAGATGTTATTATTCCTCTATACAGAAGTGTCGTCATTTGTATTGACAAGTGTCTCAAGTTGCAAGTGATGGGTTATTAGACTACCAAGTGTGGGGTTGGCCTTGATTAGTATTACCATGGGTTATTAGACTGAGTTAGACAAGTCGACCTTGCTAGTTTATTAGACAGGTCAGGTCAAGTATAAATAGAGTGTGGGAGGCACTCTATTTGATAACTTCATTATTCACTTCTACACTCACCAAAAAGTGGCACACAATTGAGGAAGGAGGAGTAGCTGCTAGGAGGACTATCTCTTGTACTTAGGTTGTACCATTGCTCTTTCTATCTCCAAGGAAGTTGTGGGGTTTTTCACCTTTATGGTTTTCCCTAGTGAAACTTTGTGTGTCTATTGTCTCATGTGATTGCTTGGTGTGATTGATATGCATTGTTATGATTGATATGCTATACATGTTATTCTCTCAGTAAAGATCCTAGAGTATGTTGAATTAATGCTCAAAAATTAACAATTTAAGGGCGTGGTTTAACAACTCCAAATATTATATATGAAAATATGATTCAAAAGGATAATGACTGGACTATAAATTTTAAACTTTCGGTGATGAAATTTCCTTCAATTGGGAGTACCTTCAAAATATTTTTCTAAAGGCAATCCTTAATATTTTTTCCTCAAGAGTTTACTAAAAGATATTCATTATCATCTTTTATTGACCTAAATAAAAACAAAAAGATGAGAAGGTTGTTGGCTTCCAACAAGACATCATTACTTTGATCAATTACCTTTACATGAGGAAAAATCTTTACACAGAAGGCAATAAAAGTGCTCACCTCTATACGGGAGAATCAAGCTTGGCTACAGAAGATTGGTTTGGATAATGTCTCTTGGTGCTGTATATTTAAAGCCCATTTCACCCAATTTTGATAGGGTAAACTTTTTTCACTCTAAAAATCGCCAAATTATTATATAAACTATATAACATCCTTAGAAATTGAAATAATTTTAGAAAAATATCGACAAATATTTTATAGTTGACATTTTAAGAATTGGTAAAATTCGCCAAGTTTTATACACTTTTAAATAAGTATGGGTCCTTAAAATTCTCCCTGCCCCACACCCCCCCCTCTCTCTCTCCCCTACCACTAACCATCTCTCCATCCCTATCACTTTCTCTATATTCCTCTTCCCCTACCCCCATAACCTTAACCACCCACTCTCTCTCTTTCTATTAGTATCTCATCTACTCCTACCAGTAACCACGTATCCTCTCTCTCTCTCTCTCTATAAACCCATAACTCCTAATTTTTTTCTCAAAACAACTGACCACCTCCCCATTTCTCTCTCTCTATATACATATATACATCTCCCCCTTACTCCCCCCTACCCTTAGACACCCACTCACGGTCTCTCTTTTGATCTCTATCTCTCTCATTCTAAACTCACAACCCCTAATATCTCTCTCTCTCTCAACCCGTAACCCACAATATATCTCTCTGTATGTATATATATTCGGGGAATCCAATACTTCACCTTAAGAATATTTTCCTTCAATACTTCACTCTTTAGACATTTGATACTCTCTCTCTCTCTTTCTCTCTCTATCTAAACACATAACCCCTAGTCTCTCTCTCTCTCTCAACCCCTAAACCACAATCTCTCTCTATCTCTCTCTCTAAACTCCTAACCCCCAATATCTCTCTCTCTAAACCCCTAACTCCCAATATATCTTTTTATCTCTCTCTAAACCTCTAACCCCGATATCTCTCTCGCTCTAAACCCATAACCCTAAATATCTCTCTCTCTAAATCCCTAACCCCAATCTCTCTCTCTCTCTAACCCCTAACCCTCTCTCTCTTTTTATCAATCTCTCTCTCTCTCTCTAACCCCTAACCCTCTCTCTATTTCTCAATCTCTCTCTCTCTCTAACCCATAATATCCCTCTCACTCTCTAAACCCCTAACCCCCAATATCTCTCTCTCTCTCTCTCAACCCCTAACCCCCCCCCTCTCTCTCTCTCTAAACCCCTTTAAGACTTCACAATATTTCACGTCTGATACTCTCTCTCTCCCTCTTTGGGGCATCCGAAACTTAATATTAGATATTGGTCAACTTCTACATCTTTTCCTTCAAGAATTCATGCTCTTCACGTATGATATTGTCTCATCTCTCTCACTCTAAACCCGTAACCCCAATATCTCCCTCTCTTAACCCCTAACCCACAATATTTCTCTCTCTCCCTGTATTCAGGGCATCCAAAACATAATAGTAGATATTGGTCACCTTCTCCATCTTTTCCTTCAAAACAATTTATATAACTTGATGAGAACTTTATCCTCAAAACAAGAACTCTAGCCATAAAAACCCATATTATTGCATAAAAAACATCAAAAAACAATCCCGAATCAAAAAGTGGTGCTACCAATAAAACCATTTTTTTATTTGGGGTAAAAAATATAGAAATGAACTAGAACATTTGTTATTATTGTTTGCAAAAACCCTAAAATCAAGCTCTAAATTGAAAACTAATGCTACCAGTAGCACACTTTTTCAAAAAATGGCATTATTATATGATTTTATCATAATTGCAAATTGTGCTTATTTAATCTCTTAGTAACACTATATAAAACATGCACTGAATTAAACACAAATTATTCAAGAAATAATTTGACCACTCTTTTCATATCAAATATAAAATTTATGATATTCATTATAAAATCGTATATTAAACCATAAGAGGTAAAATTAATTCATATCAAAATTCAAGAACTCCTTTAGAGTTTCCATACAAACAATGACATATTAATAAAAAAGACAAAATGTTTCATGTGCAAATATTCAAATCAACACATCGATTCTAACACACCATCAAAAGCTACATTTTCTTTATATGAATGACTGGATGAAGATGTAGATGACCCGTATTATTCTCTACTATCAATGAGTGCACCATCTGAATCTTCATGTATGCCCAACATTTCATATGCCATATTCCTTCTAGATCTACGCATTGGTTTAGCAGACTCCCATGTTGCAACTATTTATGGTGCCAACAATCTTTTGATAATCTCTATAGTCTTGGAGCGAAGAGTGCCTTTCTTTTCCAATTGGAAGTCATAAACTAGTATGTAAACATCCTCTAATTTCAAAATGTATATGAGACGATGATTTACATTTTGACCCTTTCTTTTTCTCGTTTTGCAAACATTTTTCTCAATCACCATCTCCGGCTTGTAAACACCATCAAATGGGTGTGTGTTTGTTGCATACCAATGTACTTCAACATATATAACTTCTTCATTTTCTTTATTGACCTTCATAACTTTTGCAATCCAGAATGGATAACCACATGGATCTTCTGTGGCCAAAATTGCAATCATGAAACACTCCTTAATATCCTGTACTGGGCCTCTGTAAAGCTCTTCCATCACCTCACGTCATCCAGATGATCTTCTAGACCCAATGCACATTTCCCTTTATTCTAGTTGAGAAGACTTGACACCTTCAGGCTCAACATTTCTCTCCTCATTTTCATTTGACACACTTTGTGGACAACTAAATGGAGTCTTCAAAAACATATCTCCATTTGTAGAGTTTGAAATTATGTCATTTTTCTCTATGAAAAATGACTCCCACCAAACAGAATCGATAACATCAAAATAGTCATATGTATCTTTGATAGACTTTTTTATTTCTTCCAAGCATTGAGAAGAATCAACATCTCTATTGTGTCAACATGCATTTTGAATCTCAATAGCTAATTGCAACAACAATAACGTTGAAGCATACATTTGACGACTTGGGATGAATTTCATAAATGCTAAACCTGATGTAGGCCCCCATTCTGCACTTGTTGAGTACTTCTTACCCCATAGTAGTGTTTTTCTATCAATCATTTTTATACAAAATTGAAGCTGAAAGCTAATGTCATTAAGTTTCTCAATGCACCTTTCTTCACCATGCGATCCCAAAATAAATCTTCACATGCCAATAGTTTCCTCCGATGTTAGTACAACGGGATCTAGACTATGTTTTTTTCTAATAATTTCAATTAATGATGGAAAGCTCCCAACATTCTTCCTCCCTAATTTCAGTGCAAAATGACTAAACATTTTATCAATATGGTCATGTGTAGCCCAACAAGAAGGAAACCAACTTTAACCTTCTGAAAAAATCCCAATTCAACAACCATGTTCAGATAACCAAACACAATCTCATTTTTATTTTCTCAGCTAGTGTTGTCCAATTGCAGATATAGAAATCGAGGAATATTATCAAACCAATGAGTCAACACATGGTGAATTATGGTAATGGTCATATTTGCATCATTATGAATATTGGGAGCTGTAAAGCCTTGGATACATTTGACCATTAAAAACCATACAACCAACCAAGTGAAGCTGAATGAAATTTTCCTCCTTTAAATTCTTTGGTACATGAACAAAATGTGGCAAAAGTGTTTTTTTCTGATCCATGCTATCAATTATCAAACCTATATACTTATGTGGTTCACCATAACACTTCTTTCGATGTTTGTATAAATTTTACCGTTCAATTGAATGTTGATTGCAATGTTCTTGAAGTTCTTTAACAACAAAATCTACAAATAAAAACAAAACAAAACATTGATGAGATTTCGTAATAGATATTTATTCCAAAAAATTAAAGTTGTTAGAAGCATACCTCTCTCTATCCGTTCTGATTTATCCCTTTTTTGTTTAAGATAAGCACATATACTGCAAACCCCCATCCTTGACCTCTTAGGAATACAGACATTGTTGAACTATGTATTCCATTGTCCTGTAAAATATGCATATCTATTGAAATTGTTATTTCCTTCAGCATCTTGAACAAATGCCTTGTACAAGTTGTATATTTCCTTCATTGAGAAATTATGTGGAATGTGTATGGTTTCTCTATCTCGCATACTCTCTCCATTCTTAGAAAAGAAGTCACACATCCATGACATTGCAATGTTTGTTATCAGCACACTAGCTTGTGCATGATATTATTTAGAATAAAATGTAGGATCATTTTCTAGCCTTGTATGGATTCTTGATAGTCTAAGATTACCAATTGAGTGTATTTTTTGAATGTCCTTTTCCAAAGCAAAATACTTCCAATGTGATAATCATAACCTTCCTTTGTATAAATCATGCACCCTACCAAATATGAATTTTGCATATTTTTGCTCATTGACAGATATGCTCGCCTTTTCTCTAAGGCATAATTATAGTGTATTTGTTTCAGACAATTTTTTTGGCAACACTCACTTGAAATCAAATCAGTAATAGAACTGGAACTTGTGAACAAATGTTTCCTAGACCTTGTATAACTATAATGCTTTGGATTGATATAAAATGGCCTAGTTCTACACTTAATCTTTCTCATTGATACAATTTTCCTTTGTCTTTCATGAACCATTAAATAATCCTCATTAAAATGAATATCCTCATCACTATGAGGAATATTACCCCTCTCATTGAAATTATCATCACCAAAATT
Organism: Larix kaempferi; assembly: GCA_027924585.1. Lineage (NCBI taxonomy): Eukaryota > Viridiplantae > Streptophyta > Pinopsida > Pinales > Pinaceae > Larix > Larix kaempferi. Next base: position 5,224,836 of record BSBM01000955.1, read on the forward strand.
AATAGGAGAATGATTATCCTCATCAGTATCAAGTTTATCACTTGAGGTTAAATCAACATCATTGGCGGGTTCATCATCACCAAAATCATCATTTGTCCCATTAAAATCCTGGCTTAGAAGAAAATAATCATCCATGCCATCAAAATCCTTGCTTGGAGGAAAATCACCTTCACCATTATTGGTGCCTTCATCCTCACCACAATCATCATTTGTCCCTTTAAAATCCTCGCTTGGAAGAAATTCATCATTAGTTCCATCAAAATCCTCACTTGGAGGAAAATCATCATCGGTGCCATCAAAATCCTCGCTTGGAGGAAATTAATCTTCACCATTATTGGTGCCCTCATCCTCACCAAAATCATCGTCTATCCCATTAAAATCCTCACTTGGAGGAATATCATCATTGTTGCCATTAAAATCCTCGCTTGGAGGAAAATCATCATTGCTGCCATCACAATCCTCTCTTGGAGGAAAATCATCTTCACCATCATTGGTGCTTTCATCCTCACCAAAATCATCATTTGTCCCATGAAAATTCTCACTTGGAGGAAAATCATCATTAGAGCCATCAAAATCCTGGCTGGGAGGAAAACCAACATTAGAGCCATCAAAATCCTGGCTAAGAGGAAAACCATATTCAACATTGTTTTTACCTAAATATCCTCACCAAAATCATCGTTTGTCCCATTAAAATCCTTGCTTGGAGTAAAATCATCATCTATGCCATCAAAATCCTTGCTTGGAGGAGAAACATTATTAGTCCCATTAAAATCCTCACTTGGAGTAAAATCATCATCACTGCCATCAAAATCCTTGCTTGAAGGACAAACATTATCAGTCCCATTAAAATCCTCACTTGGAGGAAAATCACCGTCGGTGCCATCAAAATCCTTGCTTGGGGGAGGAACATTATTAATCCCATTAAAATCCTCACTTGGAGGAAAATAATCATTGGTGCCATTAAAATCCTCACTTAGAGGAAAATCATCTACACCATAATTGGTGCCTTCATCCTCACCAAAATTATTATCGATACCATCAAAATCCTCGCTTGGAGGAAAATCAAGTTTGTTGTCTTGTAAATCCTCGCTTGGAGGAAAATATTGGCTTGGAGGGAAATCATCGTTTGTGGCTTGAAAATCCTCGATTGGAGGAAAATCATCGCTTGGAGGAAAATCATCGCTTGGAGGAAAATGTTGGCTTGAAGGAAAATCATTGTTAGTGCCTTGAAAATCATCACTTGGAGGAAAATCATCGGTGGTTCCTTGAGAATCATTTCCTTGAGCAAAATCATCATTGGTGCCTTGAAAATCATCACTTGGAGGAAAATTGTCATCATCTTCTTCAATTTCTTTAAAATATCTACATGGAGGAAGGTCTTCATCATCATCATTAATGCCTTTGAAATCCTCACTTCGAGGAAAATCATCATTGGTGCCTTTGAAATCCCCACTTAAATTAAAATTTCCATCATCTTCATGTACATCTTCAAACATTGAGATTGATTCAAACAATTCCATGACTTTTCACTAAAAAGTATAAGAGAATGAAATTTTCTCACACTTCTCACCAAAAAGTACAATGGTGCAAATGCAAACCCCCAACAATCTTATATCTAAATGAACGAAATTTTCCCTCCCAACTATTCCCTCCAAAATTTCCCCTCCCAAGCATTCCCTCCAAAATTTCTCTAATCACACATTTCTAACGCAATCATAACACCATTAAAAATAATTTAATTTAGCGCATAAAAATTGTAATAATACTAATTAAATGACATGTAAACAATGCTATATAAACTTTTTAATACAATATTAGTTATTTACATTAATTTTTTAAACCAACAGACATAACACTAGTCAAATATCATTTAATTCATTCTTATCTAAATTTAGAAATAATGCATTAGCTAATTACACATTTTTTAATCATGCATTCATAAAACGAATAATGTTAAACTTAATATTAGCCATATAAACTATTTTGGTTTTCTATTCTTCACGTTTGGAATTTCGTGCAATTTAATAGTGCTTTGAAGGTTAGTTCTATTTTTTTTAAATAAATCTTTCTATTTTATATTTCCTTTGGCAATGTTTTCTCTATGCTTTTGTCATTTTTTTTAATTCCACATTTATAAAGCGGTAAAAAAAAAACTCATTTTATACTACATTAACACAGTTTGGTTTTCTGCAGTTACCCTTTGCAAACAACGATCCACAAACCTTTGAATACCATTGAAGAGGTTTAAACATTGTCAAGGTTAGTTAAATTATTTTTGGAATGTAAATGTTTTTTCTAACCCTAAACCTTTGAATACCCTAAACCTTTGAATACCATTGAATACCATTGAAGAGCTTTTACTTTCTAATGTTTTAATATAATTTTTTTTCCTTTTGGCTTCGACATGTATGTTATCACACAACTTGTAGTTGTCCCTAAAGGTATCCCATCGTGGATGGTAGAGGTGTTGGACAACTAAAGAGGTGACCCAAGAGATGCCACGGTTCCCAATGCAAGCTGGTAGTCACGTCAACTGAGACACTCTTTACTTTAGATCAAGACTAATCAAGATCAAGGGAGAGACCCTATCCAGTCAATGAAGACTAGCTAACCCAAAGGTTCCTAGTGAAAAGTGTAATGTAAATCAAGGAGACCAACGGTGAGTTAGATCTATGAAAGTTAAGTGGACCCAATGGTTTAAGTGTGGTTGAAGAGGATTAAGGGTTGGCAAATTTTTCAACCAATGAGGCCACTTATTAGGTTTAGATAGGTCTAATGAGATCTAGTACCATGAAAATTATACAAGTGGGGCCCACTCCTTAAAAAGTGGAAAATAGTTGAAATGGGGCCCACTAGGTCAAGTTAGGGGTAAAAATGGTACTAATGGGTATGAAAAGGATGGATCTATGATCTCATGGTGAAAGAGGAATTACCCACTTATGGGATCTAGCAAAATACCACTATCCCAAGGACTGTGATTTATCCAAGGGAGACTAGTGCCTTAAATTGAGGGGAGAAATGGAGTCCAAATTCCACCAAATTATAGATAGGTATAGTTAAGGAAAATAACAAGGTGGTTTTAAATTATCAAATCCAAATGCTTGCTACATCTCCATAGATATGAGATTGAAAATGCATCACCAAGTCACCCAAGTGGGGCTCAACCCTCAAAATGAGAAATGGGGCCCACAAGGTGAAAGTCAACAAGGAGAAGCACTAAGGGTAATTTATCAAGGTTGATCTATCCGAATCAAGTGGGACCTCACCTACCCATGTCAAGGAACTAGCCAAACTAGCCTTCCTCAAGGAGTGAAAATTGCCTCAGGGAGGGCTAGGTGCCTTGGGAAGTGGGTCAAATGGAGGCCAATCACTACCAAACTATAGATTCGAATTGTCGTGGATGCTATAGAGGTGGGTTTTAAATGTTATCCCCAAAGCCAATCTATATCCAAGCAGATCTAGAAAAAAGTAAAATGAGGGTTTTGATTATGAGGGTTTGATGACCAATGAAGAAGAATGAATGCATCTAGGTACATACCTTGTAGAACATACTTCAATTGCTTGTGGCCACTTTTCAAATTGATAGAATTCCCCCTATGTGTATATTCAAGAGTGAGATATAGTGCTCCAAGACAAAACGTCCTCCTCCAAGGATAGTCAAATCATCCTCCTCCTACAAGACAAGATCAAGTTAGAAACAAGCCAAGTAAAAGAATTATGAAAATGATGAAGAGATGTAATAGAAAGCATCAACTATGTAACAAAGATACAATAATGATACTCCTTGTCACAAAGATCAACCCAAGAGAATAGATGTGGGTCGCCCCAACAACAGCCTCCTCAAATCGTCCTCCTCCTCATTAATTCGACCTCCCTGTAGAAATAAAACTAGTAGACCACGATCCACAAATGATACATAGAGAAAATACTGTATATTCAACTTGCAAGAGAATCCATCAAGACAAGAGAAGTAGATCCACAAAGTAGTATTCTATTCCAATATTCAAGGGCTCCAAAGGTGCCTTTACAATAGGGGGGTCTCCTCCTTTTATAGGATAATAAAGACCAAAACCCTAAACCACAAAACCACCTTTTAAAACTAGTGGTTGAGATCAAAAGATATAACAATCTAATCAATGGCTAAGATGAGCCAATACATAATATCACATGGATCACTCAAAAGGAGGGTGATGTCATGCCTAAAATGTGTCTAAGGAGGGTGACATCACACCTAAAGGGTGGCTATATGACATGGAGCCACAACATATGACATGGAAAAGACACTAGGAGCACATGGTGGGGCTAGTAGGCATTGATATCCTTCACTAGCATGTCCCCATGGCACAATAATATAAAATATAGGTCTATGACATGTCCAAGTAACACAAATGATCAAATCATGTCTCCATAATCTTAGGGAGACATGCAGCAAAAGACCTCCTGTAGCCACTGTGGACCCCACTGACTGATGCCAACTAATTTGGAAGAAGGGGGGTTCACCATGGATGACTGATGAGAATACCAAGTTCCAAAACCTTGCTTCAATTACTCAAATCGAATTCCTCAGTGACCTTTTTATTCCATTTTGTAATCCTCCTGAAAACCCTGAAAGTGCCCCAAAATGCCATCCAGGATGCCTTCGCTGTCAAACTGAGCGTACTAGGATGTCTGGAAGGGGGGTATAATGGAAAAAAAGTGGTTGGACCACCCCCTTCCTCTGCAGTTCCCTAGGAAATGAATGGCCTCTAATGCTTCTACTGGACAGGCTGGAACAACATGCTCAAACTGGTCGACAGGTGGATAACTACTGCTATCATGCCCGGGAGTGCCCGGTACTGAAAGAAAAGTGTCTCAATGGATCCAGAAGAACCATATATACTATAGATGAGTACTCATACACCATATGATGACCTGTGGGGTCATCTGAAGGGTCCACCATACACTGACAGTGTAAAATATGTTGATCTAGAAATAATAATAAAAGTGACCAACTGCATCAATCATCATCAGAAGCATATGTCCAACATATCGAATCATCAAATAGGTGTATGTGGGACCATACATCAAAAACTAAAAGCACAAGTGGTCTATCTCATCATGGATCCCAAGAATGACCATGGTCAAACTATGTTTGACTAGGTCAAATGCAACCAAGGACTAGATTATAACAAAAGATCAAGACATGTCCCTTTAATCATATTCACAGCTTAACTTAAAGTATAAACATCATTCAGTGGCAGTTAATACATATATATTTCATTGTTATTTATAATTTACTTGCACAAAATCTTTAAAGACATACTCATTCAACTAACATGGCCTAACTGCTAGCAAAGGGTGAAGGTTAGGAAAAAAGGGATGACTTGCTCAACTCAACTAAGTGACACTTTGGACGGGGAGAGGGGAAGCTACACTCTGTGCTGGACAAAATAACAAAGGGAATGGCAGTGCCTCACAAATGGATAAGTTGTTTAGAGAGTGTTTATTCAACTTAGGCATCATGTCTACGTCAAGTTGATCCAGGTTCATTAGGATCATTCATTTCATTTCCATGACCTTTTTGGCCTATATGACCCCTCTGGGATTTCACATGTGCTAAAAATCACAACTAATCATAGCTTGCATACGGCACATATTCACATTTATGAGGTCAGCAATATTTAGATATAACATTTGTTTAACCATTGCTTTTCAGACCTTTCTATACCTTTCACAGGGTATTTTAGCAATTCATTGTTTTGGCCTTTATTCACGTGTGTTGAAAAACACATTCTAGAATTTTAAGTTCACGGGCTTTCATAATAGAATAGATTTCCAATATAAGTACTACATGAGCTTTCAGTTTTATCCAACAACAACTCATGTGACTAGAGGGAATTCTGCTATAAGCCAAACATCGGGAAAACCGACTAGAGTGATCTAGGCATAAAATCCAACTCACGAAAGGTAAGTTTTGTCACCAACTCAGAGCCAAGACACAAAACAAATGTGGATGCGGTCCAACACAGAGGTAGAAATGGGGAAGTCCTCCATATCAAGCAGTAAAGAAGGCAATTCAAGGTGAAATCCAAAATAAGGAAGGTCATAGATGGATGGAGTCAAGTGAATGTGGTGCCTAGGCTAGCAAACAAAGATGTCATGAAAGACCATATCCATGCTCATAGGAGGGTAATGAAACCAATGAGTATTGTCAAAAAACCTTAGAGTGCAAGTAATACATCCAGTTTTATATTTTATAAAATCATCCAAGGTACTTCATTTTATTATTTAGATAGTACTACCACATCATGAGTCATATACCAAGTCAATGTTATGAAGATGACTAAAAAAACAAGATAATAATCCATGATAACAATAACAAGTCCATAGGTCACATCATATCATATCAATAATCATCATCCATAACCAACTGAAACACTACTACAATAATAACATCGGGAACTCTAGGCACTGAACTGAAACTGTATGAAACAAAAGGTCACATCGGTCATCAAATCTAAGCTCTCAAGGCTCAACCTTGGCACAAGGTCTACTCAATATCTGATATATATACTTCTCTGATCTGTGAGTGATCTCAAATAACTTTGCTCATCATAACTGATCCCTATAAAAGCACAACTCTGAAAAGTGCAGATATCTGCACAGCAAGAATAGTAGCCCAACTACTATGGTGTGATAACAATGCCCTCTGTAAAAACCTGGGTAAATTTTTTTTTTCTTTGGGCCCAAGGGCTCGTGCACCCAAAGGATGGCCCTGGGGCATGCCCCTTTGGGCGCATGAGGGAGGAGTTAAGCTCCTACCCTCGAGCTTCTTTGAAGGGGCATTGGGTTCCCAAAGGAGCATCCCAAAGCATAGGCCATGGGCTATGCATAGCCCTTGGGTTATGCATTGAGCGCCCAAAGGGGCGGCCCTATGCATAACCCATGGGCTATGCCTAGGGCCGCCCCTTTGGGCGCCCAATGAATAGCCCGCAAACTATGAATTGGGTGCCAAAAGGGCACCCGAGGGGACAAGCAAAGCTCCTCCCCACTTCCAAGTGGGTGGGCTCGGCCCGCCCCTTTGGAAGCAGGGAGGAGCTCTGCTCCTCCTCCCCACCTGCCCTCTTTGGGAACCCATAGAGCCCACCCGACGGGTCAGCGCTGTGGGTGCCCAAAGGGGACCGAGGGTATTGGAGCTCCGCCCCCGGGCCCCCTTTAGTCACCCACAACACCCACCTGATGGGTGCTACGAGCGCCCAAAGGGCACCCGGGGGATGAACAGAGCTCCTCCCCTCTACCCAAAGTGGCAGGAAAAATAGGGAGGAGCTCCCTCCTCCTTTCCCCCTACCCTATTTGGACACCCAGAGTGCCAACCTGACGGGCGGGTGCTGTGAGTTCCCAAAGGGGTCCAGGGGGGATGAGAGCTCCGCCCCCAGGCCCCCTTTGGGTGCCCATAGCACCCGCCCGACGGGTTCTATGGGCGCTTCGGGGAGGAGTGGAGCTCCTCCCTATTTCCCAAAGCGACAGGACTATCCCATCGCTTTGGGCAATGGGGAGGAGCTCCACTCCTCCCCTAGGTGCCATTTGGGAACCCATAGCATAGCCCAAGGGCTATTCATTTTTTAAAAAAAATCTTGATCCCCCTCTACAATTAAAAAAAAATCTCGAGCCCCCTCTACTTTGTATTTTGGAATGTTTTCCACTTTTTTGAATTATTGATAGGTTATTTGTAGTATTAGAAATATTCATAACTTTTTGGTGTAGTTTTTGTACTGTGTGTTTAGTATTTACAAGTTGGAAGTAGCTGGTTTATATATATATATATAGATATAGATATAGATATAGATATAGATATATATAATTTGTTTTTAAAAGGTCACGAACTATGTACATTGGGTTCTATATTATTAATATAATCAAGTTCAAAACCAGTGGCTAGAGCTGTTAGAAATATATCCAATAAACCTACTAGCATACCATTAGTATATCCTATAAAATAAAATCCACGAGACAAATTTTGAGTATAAATATTTACTGCATTACAAATTTGAATATCTTCACAAAACGTTTTGAGCACTTCTTTGAACAATTTTGCATCTCATTGTTGAATCACATTGACAATCCATAAAAGTGCAGAATAAGAACCATTCTCAAACCTACAAAGGTCAATATTCACATAAAATTATTTTTGAAATGTAGAACTGCAAATTCTTGCAAAGGATGCATTTGTCTCATAGTGGGATACTATATATTCTTCAATATATTCACCATGATCAGATGAACCACTCCACATCTTAAACATTTTTTAGGAGCGACTACTCCAGCATCTTTAAACCACCATTAAAAGACGTCTTGCATTGGCTCACTCCAAGTCTAGCAGCTAAATCGGGTATTGTATCTATCTCCATAGAGATGAGCAGTGCTCTAAGTTTGACTTCTTGCTTAGTGCTTCAACAAGCCACATTCAAATATCTCATGCATTCATGCAAGCAATTATAAAATCAGATCTCAAGCAATTGGTAGAATCAAGCACACAGTGCCCTCCATTAATTCATAACATTTCAGTGCTTAAACTATTATGCTCTTCTATCTTGGATATTAACTTGTTATCCTTCATTGATTAAGCTATTATGCTCCACTGCTTCAGTTGTTATGCTTTGTTATCTCAGATCTTACCCTGTTATCCCCGGCTTCTTAAGATGTTATGCTCCGCTGCTTAAGTTGTTATGTGACAGTTAACTTGTTATCCTCCTCTAGTTACTTATTATCCTATGCTTTATTGGGATTTAACGAAACCTATTGGCAACTTATTAGCTACATTACAACTTTATTTTGTTAAAATCACTTTAAAAACTTGATATTTTATCACTTTTCATTTTCAAAATCATAATCCAATTAAAAATGAAAAGACAAAAAAATGCTATACACAAATAATAGATGATTGATTTTTTTCCTATTAATAATAAATACAAGTACAAGATTCTAGTCCAATAATATTTCAAAGCATATCAATATACTTCATTAAAAAAATACAACAAAATAAAAAATTTAGTTAAAATAAAAAATTTAGTTAAAATAAAAAAAATATAGCAACATAAAAATTTTAATTAAAATAAAATTGAAGAAACCAACTAAAAGGCCAAACATATAATTTTTGCTTATGACATGGACTAAAAGCAAGATTCATAGCTGCGAGGCAGCTTAGTCCCTGCCATACGTGAAAGCATCGTTGGAAACATAAGACTTCTAGCGCCGATGGAAAGAAAATCGGAAAGAAAATCCTCCGACATGATCTCAGAATTTAATATTTTAATTAGTGGAAAGATCCCAACTTTGTCAATTAATCCCCAAAGAGTGGAATTCATATGTTGGCCATGCATATTAAATGGTTTTTCTTTTAATTGCATGACAGGCTTGCTCAGAGGTTTAACAAATAAGAGTGTGATTGCTCATACAAATGCGATTCTTTGTCGTCTTATCAGCTCTGAAGTCCAGATATACACTATATGCAAATGATGCATTTGCCTTGAAGTCGGCTAAGATATATTCTTCAAGATATTTGGCATCAACATATAAGCCACTCTAGATCGTAGAGAACTTTTTATGAAGATACTGTTCCATCCTCTGTAAACCTCCATTATAAGCCACTCTAGATCGTAGAGAACTTTTTATGAAGATACATCCTCTGTAAACCTCCATTATCTGACTTGCGTTGGCTTATGCCAAGTCTAGTAGCTAAATATGGCAAGATATATATCTCCAGAGATAGTAGCAAGGCTTTGAGTTTGATCTCTCCTTTAGTGCTCCAACGAACAACATTCAAATATCTCATACATTGCTTTTACATACCAGCTCTTTAACATTTTATTGTGAGCATGGGGCTTTAACTAAATGCAACCCACACTATATAATAAGCACACCCCAGCACTATATCATAATGCTTTAGATTGGGTTTTAGTTGACATTATTCTTCTTGCTACAAGGCTGTCACCATCTCCCCCCTCTACAGATTGAATGTTAGTTTACGTTTATCCTCTAAAGTGTATCGCCGAAACAAAGCAACAATTCTTATAAAAAGGTGCCTATGGTAGAATAAATAAATATATTGCAGAAGCAACAGCTTTAAGGAGCCCATACTTTGGTAAGCAATTCATCCTTTCCAATTTTGATCCTGATTCATCTCTTGTTGCTTTTCTTACTCAGAAGAATGATGAAGGAGATTAAGTTCCATCCTATTTTATGAGTAAGCATTCATGAAACAACAGTTCCCGCGAAGTGCTACAAGTAGAATAGCGATGGATTTGTACACATTTGAGAAACAAAAGGGATTGCCTATGAATAATACATGAGTTGAATACATTTAATATAATTATCACCACTATAATGGCTTGTTATCTTGATTTAAAAAGGCCTCTTCTTCTCTGTAGAGTATCGCTCAAATAAAAATAGTTTCATAAAATTTAGGTTTTTTTAAAGAGGATTTTTTTGGTACTCCACTCCCCAATTAACTAAAATTTAATGTCACTGGTGCTCTATTCTCCTAATTGCGTCTTCCATTGCAACCTACCAATGGAAACCTAGTTCCAGGAACTATATTAAATATTAAAGATTGTTCAACTTAAAGCCAATTCTTCCTACTTTTTACTTATCATTTTGTTTTGGGGAGGGTGGTGGTTGCATGCCTCTAGAAGTGAAAGTAGTAGTGGCAACGTGCAAGGTATCATTAAGACATCTCTACACTATGCCAAAAAAAAACAGGAGGTGAGAGGAGTTTCGATTAAACATGCATGCTCTCAATTGCATGGATGCTGCCAATTTGCGTTTCCAAATTTATGTCCGAGTAATAGTAAGATGGTTTCCCAAAGATTTATTGAAATAAGCATCATACACTTAGTTCATTGAAAGCAATGTCAGTTTATTGTATTACAACTGAATTTACTAAAATATTGCAACTAACTATTGAAGCAGGGAGGACCATATAATAAGCAAGTAAAGGTTCAATGGTTTGTTCCATTGTCTTGTTCGCGGAAGGCGCTACAATGAACAAATGCACATATGAGGGCGATCGCAGCCTTTTAATCATTAATTAGTAATTAGTGAAAGACGACCCAGATTTAATATCAAGCGGATATTTTTTGAATAGATTCGTCGAGCATATTAATTGGAGGGCTCTTATTGAATTGGCATTTGGAGGTCGGTTTGCTAATCAAACGGTACATGGATTAGCCTAATTTGGTGGCAAACGTTTGGGGAGCTAAAGGTTAAACAAAGTCTCTTTCCACGCAGCGGAGTGAAATGTTAACAGCTCCAGTTAAAACTTCCTTCCATTTCAATATGGAAACAATCCATGCATCCATCCATCGTTTCATTGTCGAAACGATACATCCAAGCGTTGGCTTTCTCAGCCATTTCAATATGGAAACGATCCATCCCGTAATTGGCTTTCTTAGGCATTTCATGGGGCTGCATTCTCCATTTACCAAGTTTAAGGACAAACAGTGAATTAGATGGATAAAGCGAACTCCTGCTCTTGGCTGAGACAAAATCGATGTAATAGCAATGCAATGGAGCTGCAGAGCAAAGGATGAGGAATAGCAGAAGAAGAAGTACAACATCGATGTAACTTTATCGGAGAGATCCGTTGGATCGAGCAAGGTAGCCGAGAATTTGAGGGCGGTGGGATTTCGACCTTAGTTGAAATCCGGCTGAGAGGTATTTACATACCAAATCTTGATCTTTGGGCCCATTCGTGCTCATATTGAGCAAAAGTCCGAGCTTTAGAATTAAACTAATGAATCCAAATAAGAGTTTTAGAATTACCACTAAAGAAGCGCTTAATATATTGAGCAAAAGTCCGAGCTTTAGAATCATCACTGAAAAAGCGCTTAATATATTGAGCAAAAGTCCGGCAAAGGTGCAATGAAGATCGTAGAGTGTTTTGCTGTTATCATGGTCGATCTGAATGCCATGACCCTATTGACCATATTGACCATATTCCATCGCATTTCCTATTGAGCAAAACACAAACCGTGAATTTCATGGTGAAAATTTGACTTCCTATTAAAAAAGTTAAGCAAGAGATGTGGGACTTAAAAATGTATTTACCCTCAGTATAGCTATACAGGAGGGGGAGAGCAAGCTGGCTATACTATAGCACGAGACTGTACATCTTCAACATTTTTAAGTTCAGAACCCATGGTACAACACCTACACTCAATCATTTATTTAACATCACCATTATCATTTATTTATTTAAGATGTGAATTTTACTAGCATTAGAGCCACTATACAACTGCTTATTGTGGCAGGTTGAAGAAACAACTAATTGAAAGATAAACCATTAAAAGCGAATCAAACAAAACCATATCCACTGCACAATCAAAACAATCAAATTCCTTAGTTCAACATTATAAAATGATAGGGGCAGTGAAGAAGAAGTTGGCTGGTCCCAGACGAAGGGCCCCTTCGATTAACAAGAACATGAACATGAACAGAAGCGAAAAAAATTTAGCTAGTGCCAGACGAAATAGCGGTCCTCAATTTGTCAATCAATCATTTAAAATGCGCTCATGGTATGCCACCTTGAGCACATAGAACCACTGCTTTGAAACATAGTTCAATGAAATATACTCACGGCAGAGTACCACCTTGTAGCGATGTTGGAATGAAATCACTTTCTGAAATGAATGCAAATACTCAGATGAAAGAGACAGTTAGAAGAAGACTCCTTCACATTCGTTAAATTGATTCACCACGGGGTCAAAAGAACAATAAAGCTGGGAGAAAAGAAACAAAACCCTCACTCTCATTTTCTCCACTAACTGGCCAAGGCAAATAGCTACATTATTTTGCACCGATGTGGAATAAAAAATTCATCAACCCCGCCTCCACCCTAAAGTTGAAATAAGAGGCCTATCAGCCTAATGAACATACAACGAACAGAGGACATTGCTTTGCAACTGAAACCGAGCAACCTGAACTTATCTCAATTCCCGATTCCCTCCATCCAACACACCCAACGCGAGGAGGAAAACTGAAGTCGGAACCAGGCCCACAGGAAAAAAACTAGCGCCACAAACACGGGCGAAACAACAACGGAACTAGCAAAATACAAGAGCACCCGCAGATTTGCCGTAAGAAAAACCCTCCACTCTCGCTCCTTGAATGTCCTAAATAAAGGCCAAGTCATAATAAATCCACCGCATGAATTCGCCCACAGCCGACTGGCTGGCACGGATATAATTGCCCACTATAAACAACATCAACAAATAAAGGAATCCCCGGAATAAATAACAGTAAATGGTGACCGAGAAATTCCCCAAACAACAGGAACCAACAACAAAGGTCGCGCGAACATCAACCAACGAAGCCGAAGCACAAACCCTAGGCTCATGCAAAGGAGAATGTATATACGCCAACGAAGCCGAAGCATCAGTTCGGTCAATCCGGCCAATCAGTTCGGTCAATCCGGCCAATCAACGTTCTGCATATTATATTTGCCGTGACGGACAAGAGCGCCTTGCTCACATTAACGGGCTTGGACCCGTTCTCGCTTTCCTGCCAAATGGAACGAATCATCTCAGACACCTCTTCCTCTCGCACGGATTGGAAGGACTCGATTCTTTTGGCAGTGAGCAGTTCTAAGACGCATAATTTTCTCATTTGCCTCCAATATTCTCCATACGGAGCAAACGCTACGTCTCTGAAATTGTAGAACAAGTACTTCCCTGCCGCTAATGCGGGTCGGCTGGCAAAGAGCAGATCGTTAGTTTTCAGAAATTCCTTGGCCATGCCAGGAGAAGAAACCACAACGGTGGGGACGGAGCCTAATCGTAGAGACATAATGGGAGGGAGCCTAATTCAGAGCTCGGTGAGGAAGCGCTCCCAGCACATGCAGATTCCCGATGATGGGCCATGGAGAAGGCCCTGGGGGCAGTTCTGGCCGATTGCTTGATCTCTTCGCTTTCAAAAGATATTTGCAAAAGAAAATGACGATCAAAATGAGTATCGTTAGTCCTGCTTTGGTAGCAGATAGCCATCTGCCTTGTGCAGCAGCTAGACTCGTAAGCAACTTCTCTTCTAAATCCATTTTTTCTCTAAGTCTCCCTGCATCTACGACTTCGGGAATACCCTAAGCATTTATGGATTTACAACGACGAAGACAAGCAGTGGAGCACAATAATTGGCATGACTGTACAGCAGCATACGTATGGTGGAGTGCACTAATTGGCATGCGCAGCAGCATCTATGTTTTCTTCTTAATTTTTTATTAGGATTTTGGTGTTAGCCACATGCTTGAAGGAGAGATTCTCCATAGCTCAACTTAGTATGATGTCATTATAGCTAAAACCCTGTGTTAACGCACATGGCGTTTGAGTTTCGAACACATCGAAAACAACATAACACATAAACCAATACACCACAACCAAACTTGCTGCCTATCAATTTAAAATTTACTTTGTTCGATGTACTTATGGGTGAATAAAACTTTACCGGCATAGTTTGGGATTATTTTGTCAAAACTCGCTATGCACCACACATGGTTGCGTAATCAAAGCCCACTCAGAGGAGAGGGTGCATTGCAAAGCCTTCATGATTACACCAAAGCCCACTCAGAGGAGAGGGTGCATTGCAAAGCCTTCATGTTTACACCAAAGCCCACTCAGAGGAGAGGGTGCATTGCAAAGCCTTCATGTTTACACCAAAGCCCACTCAGAGGAGAGGGTGTATTTAAATGCTCATTTATCGTAAAGTGTTTTTGAGTGTTGTCTCACAACTAAGTTACCTTTAAAATGAATTAAACTGAAGTTGCTTTACTTGAAAGTTCATAGTACCTACAATATAAGCTGTTTTATTTCACTATGCTTATAATCACTACAAACAAGAATACTTGGCTTATGTATTCCATTACCTTTATCAGGGTAAAGTAATTCCCATAGTTAATCTCTATATAGGAGTTAAACCTATTTCACATATAAAAGTAAATAGAACACTAATCAAGATATGGTAGTCATATTAGTTAAGCTTGATTGAATCAGTACTGTATAAGCTTGTTCAAACATGTCTCTATAAGTTAATATCAAGCATGTAAGCTGGTGTTCAAGCTTTCAAACTAATACATACTTATGTTAAAACATGACCATGACCATAATCAGGGAAGCTTTTTATGTAGAAGCTAATATGTACAAGTTGGTTATAACATCTTGATTATTGTGATTAAGTGATAGTACAGACTTGTTATTACGTAATACTCATCTGTAAGGATCTTATGGATTGTGTATCATCACCATTGCTCTTAGAGGCTGTAATGGTATAAAAGCTCATATAGGTTATTTATATTACTTTATTTATTTATATCTTAACTAATCACTAACTTAATTTTATTTTTTACTTCACTTATCAAATTATTATAAAAAAAAAATCCTTCTTATTTTAATTTATCTTTTCTCAACATCCCACCTAATCCTTGTCTTATTTATTTTTATATGTATACCTAATCTTTGTCTCTTATATATATAAATACAATATTAAGATAAAAATAAAATAAAATTGATAAGAATTCAAATATATATAAATTTGTAAAAATAAGATAAAGATTAGGTAGGTTGATGAGAAAAAATAAATGAAAATAAAATAGAAAAAAATTTCATCAAAAAAAAATATACACAAGAAGAACATAAAATTCAATCATAAGTCAAAAACATACTTATCAACATCCCAAAAAGTAAGAAAGGAGGTAAACTCCAATTACATCCAAAAGTAATTCAAAGATCCTCTACCTTCTAGCTTGTTTTCAATATATTCTTCCCAGCAAAGGAAGCCTACATCTCCAATTGAGTTTCATGATTGATTTCGAGGTATATATGATTAATGTCAATGTGGTCAAATGAAGAAATGAGCTTCTTAGTTCTCTAACACCAATTAGATAGAACTATCACATATAAAACTATCTAACTATCACGGATAGAACACCATAAGTCATTTATCTTAATGTGATAATCTTTGTATATACTTATAATCTTCACACAAATTTCATTTTCATCACTCACTAATTTTATGTCCTAAAAAATATCATGAGTATTCATGGTATTCCAAATTCCATATATATATATATATATATATGTAACTAATCAATAATCATCAAATTATTGAAAATTCAAAAATATTTGTATATGGTTTTAATTTTTTTTTTTTTTTGTAGTGAATATACGTGAATGGCATTCAAGGAAACAACTACTACTACATAAATCTCAAAACATTATGGCTGAATCTTTTAAAAGCATACCTAATACTTAAAAGATATCATTTATGATATAAAAAATTCTTGTGCCTAACCTAATCAAGAAGAAATACAAATATTAGTAAATAATAAGTTATATTTTTCACTCTAGAACTTTAAGAGGTTTATGCCAACAATTTAAGAGTGACTTTGTAGTTCAAACATGTAGTAAGGATAACAATTATATGGTTTCATAAATATACCTTAAACTATTTCACAATTGGAATCTCAACTAGATATTCATCTAATTTTATGATAGAAACAAAGAGACTCTAATTTGAGTCCATTAGGAGTTGTCATAATGGTTAAACACAATATTAATGAGGTTTTGATATCCAAATTTTAAATTGATGCTCATGCTAGTCATAAAAAGTTCTAGTTGTTAACAAATATAAAACTATGTTGTGGAAATTGCCACATATATAAATTAGATTCATAATTTTTATGGAAAGTTTAATAGGAAATGAGTTTTAATGATACAAATAGATAATTAAGTTTATGCTTTGCTACACAATCTCCCTAAAATATTATTTCAATAAATACTTACAACTAGTTACCATTATATACATATAAATTCTTGCAAAAGCAATCATTAAAAATACATTCAATTGATATACTTTTGTAATTGCTAAAACCAATTACTTAATCAAACCTCGTGAATATGTTTTATAATTAATGTAATGTTTATTTATTGACATATGCGATTCAACATTGGAATTAGTAACTAGCAAGCCATATTAATAATTAATATGGCTTATATACGCCGATCGGCGTATATCAACCATAGCAACACATTTAAATGTGGTTGATATACGATCGGCGTATATAAGCCATATTAATTATTAATATGGCTTGCTAGTTGACGGCCGACCCACTGGGAATATTTCGTCATTTTTAATATTAATATCATGATTGTGAAAATATTAAAAATAATAAGTATTACTATTTTATAATTATAATTAATAAAATTATAAATAATTTATAGTACTAAATTATAAAAAAAAATTAGTTTATAATTATGTTTAATAAATTATAAATAATTTAGAATAATAATTAAATATTTTTTAATAATAATTACTTAATTATTATAATAACAACATCTATTATTATTATTTAATAATTAAATATTTTGTAAAATTAATTATTTCATTATAATAATAATAATAACATATATTATTATTATTTAATAATTATATATATTTTTAATAATAATTATTTAATTATAATAACAATAACATCTACTATTATTATTATTCAATAACAAATATTAAATATCTTATAATAATAATAATAATTAAAAAAAAAAGTATTATTGTGTACATATACGGTTTTTGTAAACAATACAACGTAATATGACATATGCTTTTATAATAATAATAATAATAATATTGGTTATACTAATATTTATTATTATTATTAATTTCTTATTTTCTTTTATAATTATTATAACTATATTTTTATTTATTATTATAAAAATATTAAATAAGAAAATAAGAATATATTTATTACTATTTTTTTATATTATAAATAAGAAAATATAATTATATTTAAATAAGCAAAAAATAATAAATGAAAATAATTTATAATGAGGGATTAAATGAAAATAATTTATAATGAGGATGGACAATTATAATAAGAATAATATTAATAATAATGATTATTTATTATTTTATTTTATTCTTCTTAATAATAATAATAATAATAATAATTATTATTATTATTATTATTATAAAATAACAATTTTTAAATATTTTATAATAATAAAAATAATTATAAAAAACAATATAATTATAATACTTATAAATGAAAATAAGTTCTTATTTAAATAATAACAATAATAATAAATAATTGTTATTAATTATTAATTAAAACAAATGTAAATGAAAATAAGAAAATATAATTATAACATTAATAAATGAAAATAATTTACAATGAGGAACAGAGTTGACCGTGGTTGACTTTGGTTGATCATGGCTAAGCATTAGTTGACTATGGTTGAGAATGTTTCATTATGGTTGTCCATGGTTGATTATGCTTGACCCATGGTTGACAATGGTTGGATTTCGTTAATCAAGGTTGAAATTGGTTGACTATGGTTGAATTTCACTGACCATGGTTGACTTGGTTGAACAGAGTTGACTTTAATTAACCATGGTTGACTTTAGTTGACAATGGTTGACTCTCGATAACTATGGATTACTTTGGTTGAATATGGTTGAGTGTGGTTGACTTTGTTTTACCATGGTTGACATTAGTTGATCATGGTTGAATTGTCTGACCATGGATGACTTTGTTGAGTTTGACTTACCATGGTTGACGTTAGTTGACTTTAGTTGACCTTTTAGCTGAATTTGGTTGGCCATGGTAAACTATGGTTGACTTTAGTTGATCATGGTTGAATTTTGGTTGTTTATGGTTAACTATGGTTGATGGTCGATTATGGTTTATTATTGTTATTCACGTTTGACTGTGGTTGTTCATG
This sequence comes from Larix kaempferi, assembly GCA_027924585.1. NCBI lineage: Eukaryota > Viridiplantae > Streptophyta > Pinopsida > Pinales > Pinaceae > Larix > Larix kaempferi. The sequence continues at coordinate 5,243,576 of BSBM01000955.1, forward strand.
GGCTTATGGTGGTTGTTCATAATTGACAATTGGTTGATCATGGTTAAATTTGGATAGCCATGGCTAGTTTTTCTTTACTTTGGTTTTTCATGGTTGGCCAAAGTCAACCATGGCCAACAAAACACAATGATGGTTAACCATAGTTAACCAAATGTCAACCAAAGTGAACCATGATCAACAAAACAAAACAATGGTCAACCATAATTAACCCAAAAGTCAACCAAAGTCAACCATGGGTAAACAAAAACTAAACCATCATCAATCAATGTTAACCAATGTCAACCATGGTCAACCATAAACAACCAAAGTTAACCATGTTAACCCATGGTTGACCAATGTCAACCATGGTGAACCATAGTCAAATACAAAGAGAGATTAGTCAACCATAATGAGATACAAAGATATATTAGTCAACCATGGTTCACTTTCATTGACCATGGTTGACTTTAGTTTATAATGGTTGACTTTAGTTGATAATGGTTGACACTGGTTGACTTTGGTTAACTATGGTTTACTTTGGTTGAATATAGTTGACTTTGTTTTACCATGGTTGACATTAATTGATCATGGTTGGAATTTATGTGACCTTCGATAGCTTTGGTTGAGTTTGGCTTACCATGGTTGATGGTAGTTGACTTTGTTTATCCTTTAGTTTACCATGGTTGACGTTAGTTGACTTTACTTAACCTTTTATTGACTTTGGTGGGCCATGGTTGACCATGGAAAACTATAGTTGACTTTGGTAGGGCCATGGTTGAATTTGGTATACCATGGTTGACTTTCATTTACAATGGTAAAGTATCATTGACCATGGTTGACTTTGGTTAACCATGGTTTGAATTTGGTTGACCATGGTTAACATTGGTTATCTCTTGGTTTACCATGGTTGACTAAGATTGACTTTGGTTGACCATGGATGACTTTTGCTTGACCATGACTTTTGTTGATCATGGTTGACTTTTAGTTGACCATGATTGACTTTGACTGACTTTTGGTTGACCATCGTTAAGTTGGTTAATTATGGTTGATCATAATTGGCAATTGTTGACTATGCTTGATTTTGACTATCCATGGTTAACTTTTAATTGACTTAGGTTGACTATGGTTGACCATGGTTTACAATGGTTGATCATTGTTGGCTTTGGTTGACCATGGTTCAGTTTGGTTTACTCTTGGTTGCTCATGGCCAACTTTGGTTGACCATGGTTGACTTTTGGTTCTCTATGGTTGACTTTAGGTGAACACGATTATCATTGGTTGACCACTGTTTACTTTGATTGAATTTTGTTAACCATGGTTGACTTTGGTTGACCATGGTTGACTTTGGTTTACTGTGGCTAAATTTGGTTTACCATGGTTGATTGTAGTTGACTTTGGTCGACTATGGTGGACTTTGGTTAGATATGGTTGACCATGGTTGAATTTGTTGACCATGCTTGACTTTGGCTAACCATCGCTCACTGTGGTTGACTTTTGGTTGATCGGTGGTTAACTTTGGTTTACAATGGTTGAATATGGTTGACTATGGTTCAACATGGTTGACTTTGGTTTATCATGGTCAACTGTTGTTGAATATGGTTGACCATGGTTGACATTAGTTTCTCTTGGTTTGACCATGGTTGACATTGGTTTACCATGGTTGAATTCGGTTGACTATAGTTGACTTTGGTCGACCATGGTTGACCTTTGGTTGACTATAGTCAAATTTGGCTAACTTTGGTCAAACATGGTTGACTTTTGGTTGAACAAGACTTTGGTTGACCATATTTGACTTTGGTTGATCGTGATTGATTTTTGGTTCACCATTGTTGACTTTGGTTGAGTTTTGGTTGACCATGGTTAATTTGGTTAATTATGGTTGACCATGGTTAAATTTGACTAACCATGGTTGACTTTTAATTGATCATAGTTGGATTTGGTTGACCATTGTTGCCTTTGGTTGATCATTGTTGACTTTGGTTGACTTTTGGGTTGCTCATGGTTGACTATGGGTTGACTTTTGGTTCTCCATGGTTGACGTAGGTTGACCATGCTTGACTTTAGTTGACCTTCGTTGACTTTGTTCGACCACGATTGGTTGAATTTGGTTGAATTTTGTTGACCATGGTTGAATTTTTTCAACCATGGTTTGTTGACTTTCGTCGACCATGCTTGAATTTTGTTGACTTTTGGTTGGCCCATGGTTGGTTGACTTTGGTCAACCATGGCTAACTTTGGTCGATCATGGTTGACTTTGGTTGATTATGGTTGAATTTGGTCGACCATAGTTGATGTTGGTCGACCATGGTTCACTTTGCTATGACTTTTGGTTAGGCTATGGTTTGACCATGGTTGAATTTTGGTTAGACATGGTTGACCATAGCTGAATTTTGTTGACCATGGTTGAATTTTGTAGAGCATGGTACGTTGACTTTAGTCGACCATGGTTGACTTTCTTTGAATTTTGGTTGTCCATGGTTGAATTTTTATGATCATGGTTGACTTTGGTTGACTTTTTGGTTGACCATAGTTTGCTTAGGTTTACCATAGTTGACTATGGTTGAATTTTGTTTACCATTGTCTCTTTGTTGTGTATGTTTGATCAAGGTTGACTTTTGGTTGCAAATGTTTGACCACAGTTGAGTATAGGTTGACCATGTTTTCACATGTTTGAGTTATGATTCTTTATGTTTACGCATGGTTTACTTTTGGTTCTCAATGATTTGCAATTATAATAATAATAATAATAATATTAATATTAATAATAATGATAATTTATATTCTTATTCTTATTCTTATTATTATTTTTTAAATATTTTATAATAATAAAAATAATTAGAAATAAAAAAAATATATAATTATAAATGATTTTAAGGAAAGTAATGAAAAATAATTATAACAATGTCTAATAATACTAATAATGTTTAATAATTAATGTGTAATGTTTAATACTAATTATTATTATTATTATTAATGTCTAATGTTTATTGTAAACTAATGTTTAATGTTTAATGTCTAATGCCCAATGTAAACTAATCTTACTAATGTTTAGCATTGCATAACATAAACACATAGTTTCAATTATTCTGAAAATACAATGTTGACTAATGTTTGTCAATGTTTAAATGTTTATTAATGTCTAATGTGTAAATTTAATGTTTATTAATCTTAAATGTCCAATGTGTGATGTTCGACCACTCTTTGACCATCGTTGACAATGGTTGAAATTTGTTTTACCATCGGTTTACTATTGGTTAAACGTTGGATAGCTATTGGTTGACTATTAGTTGACCATTGGTTATGGGTTAACATTGGTTGACTATTGGATGACTTATGGTTGACCATGTTTGACTATTGGTTGACCGTTGGTTCAAGTATTGGTCGACTATTGGTTAAGCATGGTTAATTGTAGTTGACCATTGGTTGATTATTGGTTATCCATGATTAATTATGGTTGACTATGGATGACTATTCGTTGACCATGGTTGAGTGTGGTTGATAATGGTTGACTATGGTTGACATTGGTTAACTATGGTTGACCATTAGATGACCATGGTTGATTATTGGTTGACTATGGTTAGCCATGGTTGAATATGGTTGACCATGGTCGACGATGCTTGATGGGTTGACCATCACTGACTATAGTTTCCCATGGTTGACCATGGTCGACGATGCTTGATGGTTGACCATCACTGACTATAGTTTCCCATGGTTGACTATGGTGACTATGGTTGATTATAGTTGACCATGGTTGACTATAGTTTTCCCATGGTTGGTGATGGTTGACTTCGATTGATTTTAATATCATATGGTTGACTTATTCGCTTCATCATGGGTGATAGTAAGGGTTGACTTTAAAGTAATATGTTTCATTATAATTCCACTATTGTATGACAATTGTTGAATTTCATTGAATATGGTTGACTATGGTTGACTTTGTTTAACAATGGTTGACTTTAGCTGAACATAGTTGACCATGGTCAACTATGGTTGACTTTGGTTGACCATGTCTAACCATGTTTGACTATGACTAAACATGGTTCAAGTTGGTTTAGCATAGATGACCTTGGTTGACTTTCGTTGACATTGGTCGACTTTGGTTTACTATGGCTCACTTTAGTTGTCCATGGTTGACTTTTTGATTAACTTTGCTTAACCATGGTTGACATTAGCTGACCATAGTTGACATTGGTTGGATTTTGGTTGACCATGGTTGGATTTGGTTTACTTTTGATTTATGTTTGGTTGGAAATGGTTGACCAAGTTTGACTTTGTTTGAACATGGTTGACTTTGGTTGACAATGGTTGACTTTGGTTGACCATGGTTGACTTTGGTTTAACTATGGTTCACTTTCGTTAACATTGCTTTACCATGGTTGACTTTAAAATCATATAGTTTTATAATTCAACTATTGTTAAATTTGGTTGAATATGGTTTATTGTGTTTGACTTTGCTTGGTTGTGGTTGATTGTAGTGGACAATGGTTGACTTTGGGTGACCATGGTTGACTATGGTTGACCATGGTTAACTTTGGTTAACCATGGTCAACCAATGTAAACCAAAGTCGATTATGGCCAACCACAATCAACCATAATTGAACATGGTCAACCATAGGTCGAACATAGTTGAACATTGGTCAACCATAAATAACTGTATCCAACCATGGTAAACCATTGTTAACTATAGGGAAGAGTCAAACAAGGTGAATCAATAGTGAACCACAATTAACCGGGGTAAATTCAAAGTTAATTATGGCCAACCAAAGTCAACTAAAGTCAACCATGGTCAATTGTGGTTACCCATTTAAAATAAAGATATATATAAATAGGGGATAAGTCATTTGTTGAATTAGTGTTATCTATTTATTTAAGTCTGATTTTGATTATATATAGAGAGAAAGATAAGAATACATTTTATATGTTCCCTTTTTGGGGTTAGCAAAGTTCTGAGATTCCAATTTGGGAGACTAAAGAGTAACACAAACCCCTACAAATACTCAAAAATTGAGTTTATTCATTAATTATGAAGTAAAACAATTATTCTTGTAACTATTTATGAAAAAAATTATTTAAGTTTGATTTTGATTTTATATAAAGAGAAAGAAAAGAATACATGAAATTTTCTAGGTTTTCAAATGAGTGGAATTTTAAACTTAAATTTGAATATACAAATGTGTTTTGCAATTTAATTAATTTAAATTTGGATCTGACATATTTTTGGTTTTATAATTTAGCTTTTTTAATATTCTTTTTAGAGCTTACATGTGATAGACATGACACATTTCACTCAATGGAGATGTAGAAAGGGCATCTCGCCCCAATGAGCTATAGAATAAGGATATATTTTCAAAATCTATTTTAATCTCTTTAAAGTAGACTCAAAAGATAACAAATGTGCAATATAGTATATATTTTCAAGGTAAAAAAACATTGAAAACATAAAAAAAAAAAAGATTAAATGTAAAAGTGAGTGGTTAATACAAAGATTTCTATTTTCCTAGATATTGAATTGATATTAAACATGTAAATGAGATATGTAAATGAGATAAGATGAGAACACACTTTTACTTAGCAATATAGAATCATGTGAAATTGCCAAGATATTAAACAAAAAATGAATCATAATTAATAATTAAAAAATGAATAATTAGTAATCACTCAAAATAATATATTGTAAATTTGTAAAATTATTACAAAGTGCAAAAGTATTCTTTTATGTTAAGTTTCTTAATTACTCATATTTATATAATTTTGTATTTTTATTTAAACAATAATATAATAAAATAATGTATTTATTTAAATGGTTATAATTTTCAAAACCATACCATACAAATGATATAGTTCATATAATATAAACAACAATACAATGTGAAACAACTTCTTTAATTTTAACCATGATAAATTATATAACAATTTACAACAAATTAATATAAAATTCAAATAAAATAAAAAAACAATATTAAGAAAAACAATTTAACACATTTTAATACACTCTTCTTAGCATAATAATGGTTTACAAATCCTTAAAATTTTAAGACATTTTATATGTTCCATTTTTTAGTTAGCAAACTTTAAGATTCCAATTTGGGCTACTAAAGAGTCACACAAACCCTACAAATACTTAAAAATTGAGTCCATTCATTGATTATGAAACTATATTTAGAAAAACATCATAAGATTATTCTCATCTCTAAAAACTTTTTTATGAAAATCTTATCTCTAAAAACATCCGTATGAGATTTTAATTTGAATACATTAATCAAATTAATCAATAACTATAGACGTTAACATAGACCTCATAAGATAATATATTAATAAAATAAATTATACCTTAAACGTAATATATTTACCAAACTCATATATAAACTACTAAACAAAGCAGTGTATTATACTAATGAACTGCAAAATATATATCATGGTTTAATATTGGCATTCAACATGGTTGTTAAGACGTATACACTATTTTAATATATAAAATTGCTACATGCATTATAGTTAAAATAAAACGGATATGTAACATTTGAATAATAATCCAATGTAACATTTGACTTTCGAGTTGGGTGTTCATTACACGTTTTTGCTATCTGTGCTATTTGTATTTTTATGAGCTTGGAAAGAAATCCATTATATAATGAATATCCCGTATGGAAATGAAGTTTTTTTTGGTTGAGAATAAAGATACAATAGAGGAAGCTCTTCCCTGCACATTTTTGAATTTCGATTTGGACGGTGGAGATTTTTTGAGTGATGAACAGTGGAGATAATGATTCGTTGGTTTGTTAGACAAATCTCACGAAGCCTAAATACTTGCTGCCTAAAACTTATTTTGGTGGAGTGTACAGTTTCTTTGACCATTAATGATTAGAAGTGCATCTTCGGTTTTGACCTATATTAATGGGATTCCCAGGCATCATTTTATTATTTATCTGATAACATTTTTGTGAAAGGAAGAATCCGTATCGGAGGAAGATAGCTGGGAGGCAGAGCAACCAACTACACTACTTTACATCCCATCACACTAACAAGTTATTTTCTGCATGTCATTCAATAACCAGGAACTAAGTTTATTTTCCTTTATAATCAATAAGTCAGCTAATACAACCATGCTATATATCGTTCGATTTGGAAGGGCCCCAAATATTTTGATTAATTATGAAGTTTTGCATTAGCAAATTTCTGACATTCGAAATTTATGAAGTGGATCTGGCTCCCAAAGTGAGCGTTTGTTAATATTCATCAAGTTCATAGTCGTGCAGGCATTATATATTTTGGAGCATGGATAATTTATATTATTTATGCAAGGTATTTTGATTACTTATGAAGTTTGCATTAGCAAACTTCTGAGATTCGAAATTTATGAAGTGGATCTGGCTCCCAAAGTGAGCGTTTCAGACTGCCACATTATTTCCTCTAACATCCACATCTGTTTAATATTCATCAAGTTCATAGTCGTTTCAGGCATTATATTGTGGAGCATGGATAATTTATATCATTTATGCAAGGTATATATGTACAGGAAGAAAACTAAAAATCTAACTCGGATACTTTTGAGCAAGATATATGGATTATTTTTATTGCTTTTATGCAAGATATATAACTATAGGAAGAAAATTCAAACCACATTCTTGAGTATCTCCGATTAATAGATCCAGGATCATATAGTCAAATATGTAGGATTTTATTAGTTATGCCAGTAAATGTACAGAGAAAAAATAATAATAATAATAATAAAACAGTTGTGACTATACTTTCAGTTAATTTTGAGTTTGATAGGTCTCACATCGTTGCGCTGAGGAGTCGAATCTTAGAAATCAGATAGAATATTATATCCCTTGTCTATCTTGAATCGTTATCCAGCTGTAGAGCAAGAAATTTTGATAATAAATAACCGATCTGAATATCAATTGTTTAGTTGTGTACTACATTTTGTTTGCCAAATTTAATGTTTATAAAAATAATGAGCAGCAGGCCAGTTCTCCATTCCACAGAGGGTCGCAGCTTGCTATCTCACATCCAACATCTCAAAATCATAAACATGAAACAATTGTAGTATTTAGCTGGGTCGGTCCTCTCTATAGAGACCGCATCTGCGACTTCACTCAGAACAATCAAAATATATAAATACAAAACAAATATTGCAATACAGTTGGCCGGTTTCTCCTCTTTGTGGAGTCCACCACTACCAATCTATTCAAAGTAAATCAGTAAATAAAACATGGATTATGTTATGACTGGGTCGGTCCTCCTCCTCACCGACTCTTCCACTGTCAATCAACCCAGAACATATCCAAACATAAATATAAAATAATGATTGCATCTTAGTTTTGGTAGTTACGATTAACGTTACATTTAGATTTATGCATGTATTATGACTTGTCCCTACTCCATTATTTAGTCCAGATCCACCATTTCCTTATTCCAGTCAACAAAACTCTATTAACAATTATTTAACAATCACTGATCATTACCAATGAGTTAATTGACCATACTTAATCTTAAGCTCTTCATGTATACAGAAAAATTCCCCAAAGAGGGCACTCAAAGAAGCCTAAGTGAGATAGTTCCAATAATGCGCATCATCAAGCATATTGATCTTAATAAAGATTAAGATACACAGATAATAGAATTGACATCCACAAAAGCATACAAAAAAATTACTAAACCGCCTACTCTTTTGGGAGGGCCATTTTTCTTGAGTGCGGATGCTCGTTGTCCTTGTTCACAGCACCTGTAGGATGGTTCTTTGCACCGACTATGACATGTTTCCCTTGAAATTTAGGTCCAGAGCTTCAAGATTCAGGGAATCGCACGGAATTCCTTAAAGAAGAACTCAAAGAAGCGTAAGTTAGTTCCACCAAGAATAAATTTTAAATGTAGTTTGACTATCAATAATATATTGATCTTAATAAAGCTTAAGATACACCGATAATAGAATAATCATAATCTTTACACTGAAAGCAACTTTCAGAAATCCAGATCGAAATTTAAGTTACAGGTCCTCTGAAAATTACAAAAAGAACTGACATCGACAAAAACATGTACAAAAATTACTAAACTGCGTACTCTTTTTGGGACGGTCATTTTTCCTGAGTGCGGATGCTGGTAGAATAATCATAAACTTTAAACTTTACACCGAAAGGAGCTTTTAGAAATCCAGATCGAAATTTAAGTTACAGGTCCTCCGAAAATTATAAAAAGAATTGACAGCGACCAAAGCATAAAAAAAAAAAACCCTTCAAGAAAGTGAATACCGGAAAGTCAGAATCAGCGTTCCTGTATATGCCTTCACGTCTCTTAAAGTAGCCGGGATTGGGAGCTTCAGCTCGGATCTGCAGCTCGGATTTTAACTAAAACCTGGCTTAGCAGGGGTTTTGGAACAAGAAATTCCCCGAATTGAAAGACGTATATGGATCCATATTCTTTGTAGAACCAGGCCTTCTGCATTTTTTACTCCTATCTTGTTTCAATGTGCGCTCGTTTGTTTCGTTTTGATATGATCGGCGAACCAATACTGAGAGAACCATGATAAAGGAGACACTGGTATGTTGGTGTGTATTTGTAGCGATAATTCGCCCGCTGTCAATTGAACAGGAATACCAATCTCCAGCGTTTTCAATCGTTTTGTATGGCCACAGAACGTGGCCATTACAATGGCCATTACCAAGCAGCGCTTACCCAACATCATACCACAAATAAAAACCCACCCAGCCAAGAAACACTTGGCATTTGAAATTATTTTAATAAATTATTTGATATAACCATGCGTCGTTTCGATTTAAACCTGCTCGTGAGTTACCACACCAAATCTGAATGCTTAATTAATGCACCAGACGAAGCATATTCCGGGAAACATTAAAATCTGGCCGTCGATTATTAAAAAACTAATAAATCACCCACCCCGCTCCCACCCCAAAAGTTAAAAGAAAACGCCTATCGGCGTAATTATGGGTAAAGTTAAAGTAGTGATAAAATTAATTAATAACGCTTACGAATTATTATATTAATGTATCACTAATATATTATATCACTTTGTATTAGTGATTTGATATTTTCTTCGAAAAAAAAAAAATATATTTAATTATTAATTTAATACCTTTCTCCAAATGATTAGATAAATGTTTAAAAAAACTTCAATTTTGATAACTAAAACAGAAAGAGATATTGCCACATGAATAGCATGGAGCCACTAGCTTAATTACTTTGAGGTCTTTGAATCTGAGTCATGCAGAAAAATATATTGTTAAAAATCTTTCAAAATAAAATAAAAACGCGCATATGAAACACGGGCTGATTTTTAAATTTGCATTGGGTCTCTTTATTTGTCACTTTTAATTTTTAAATGGATTGCGTAAATTGTACATTGAAATAAACATATCGCGTGCAGACATAAGCATGAAACATGGACTGATTTTAAAATTTGCATGGGTATCTTTATTCGTGACTTTTAATTTTTAAATATAGTGTACACTAGTTCTTCGATAATATGTACCTTTCTGCATATTTTAATATATTGTGCACGTGAAAGTGTGTACCTTTTGTTTTAAATTTTAATTTTAAAATTAACGTGTATATTAAATAATTGATAATTTGCGCCTAATCCGAATTTGGATCCAAATAAAGAATGTTGACACATTATGATTGGTAAATGGCTCCTCATGGTTTAAGCACGAGGAGAGGACATAGTGGGGGTGTAAAGGCCTCTTGACATGCATCGAGCAATTATCCTTGTATTAATGTACAAAATATTAAATATTTATTGCATTCAATTTTTTTTTTAATGCAAGTCGTGAATGTATCTCATTTATTGTGAATGTATCTCATAGTGAATGTATCTCATAGATAAATGAAGAAGAGAAAAAAAAGGAAAGGGAACTTGAATGTTTAGGGAAGTTGAAGCGTTGGGGACACTTAATCATCTAGATATCCCCCTAAGTCAGTCATCCATCTATTTACCTTAGGGGTTTTTGGTTGAGGTTTATGGATCGCTGTTCAAAATGTTCCACGGGAAGCTGATGCTACTCCAATGAGTCTATAAGTGTACCATTTCCAACAATAAAGAGAGCTATGTGGAGTTTTGAATGTTGGTTTTCCCATTTGGGTTTCCAAGGTAAACTTTGTGTTCATATTCAATACTTTCTCATGTGTGTTCATTTTTCTATATTACTTGTTTATTGTGTTGATTGATAGATTCCTAGTGTCATTAAATGGTTGTCATTAAGCTATCAAAAGTATCGTTGTGAGCAACAAGTAGTTTAAATGGTGTTATTGTGGTATATCTCCTATGTTTCCTAAACTAGGGGAGTTCCAACAACTAGAAGATCTCTCATTCGTTGGATGCCCAATTGATCTCAGAGATCAATGGACTAAATTTAATTTTTGTTGTAGTTGTTTAGTAGTTTTTTGAATTGATTTTTATGAGTTATTAGTGCCTAGGGAAAACTCAAAAGTACCAAGGCGAATTTAAGCTTGTTGGGGAAAATGTAAATTACTGAAGATAAATAAAAAATGTTTTAGGAGATCTATGCTAGTGAAACTGGAAAGCTATGAGCTTTTATTTTATGGATCACATGGCATCAGAGCCCATGTTCGAATACATCTGCTGAGACATATATGGTTAATACATGTAGTGATTATAAAAGGAACGGAGAGGAATTATTGATAGGCTTGGAAAGAAGCAGAGCATCAACAATGACAAGAGATCATCATGAAGAAGAAGAAAAAGACCCCAAGACTAGATTAGATTAGCTAGAGTAGAGCTTAAGCAAACTCACAAATATGGTAGCAAAACTGTCACTGACATCAAAGGGCATAAAGTTCCACTCTCAGAGCATGAGATTAGCATAGAGAATCAAAATAAATATGAAGTAGATATGGAGTTAGAGGGAAAGTGGAGATGGATGTAGGAGAGTGTAGTTATAACAAGCTATAGGTACCTTTTCGTGTGGAGGACAAAGTAGACATCAAACCTTATGCAGGTGAAGTGGATGCCATCGAGTTGAATCAATGGCTACAACATATGGAAGTGTACTTCATTGTACATGAGGTCACGAGAAGACAAAGGAATGCATGTGCCCACTTAAAGCTTGAATCCCATACATTGGCTTGGTGGGAGAGTGATGCAACAAGTAGGGCACTGGAAAATGAGCCACTAGTGACTGATTGAGGAGTGTTCAAAGACATTATCAAGGAACAATTCTATCCAATTGGGTATGAAGAGCAACAACAAATAATGTGGCATTACTTTAGGAAAAGACAAGGACAATCCATGCAAGATTTCACTACTGAGTGAACAAGAAGAGAACTATTCAACTTGGAGTAACTTTGAAGAGTCCAAAAATGTTGATTAAATACCTAGGTGCATTTCTACCCGAAATTTGGCATATTGTTTCGACCTAAGACAATTGATGAAGCTAGCATCCAAGCACGGTATCTTAAGGGAAGCAAGGGGAAGCAAGAACCTACTAAACATAAGAAGGTAGAATCCCATGAACCGTAAAGAAAGGGAGAGGACAGAAGAAATAGAATGAGAATAAGACTATAGCAACAACACATGAGACCAACCGCTCTTCCAAACAGTGTAAGGCTTGTGAAAAGACTCGATCATATAGAGGAGAATTGTTGGAAAATACATCTTGAAAATCCCCAAAAGAAATTTCAAGGAAGGAAGAAGAAAAGAAAGGCCTTCATTACTGTGGATGCCAAGGAAAACGTGGAAAAACACCTCAGACTTGGAAGGAAAGGTGAGTTGCACCACTCTATAGTGGGAAGTAGCCATGGTTGGTTGTAGTCAACAGGAGGACAAGGAGATGGCAGAATTATTCAGTATCAAAATCCACATCAAATAGATTAAAATGGATTGCTTGTTTGATCTAGGTTCCTAATCCAACTTGATATTTGCACTGTTGGTTGAGAAGCTTGGCTTAGCGACCCAAGAACATCCATGGCCATATACCCTAGGGTTGGGTGAGACAAGATGTGGAGCTGAAGATAAATAAGCAATGCATGTTTAAATTTTCCATTAACTAAAAATTTGTGGATGAGGGTAGTTGTAGGATGTGGTTCCTTTGGACATTTTTGGGAGTCATCTTGGGAAGCCCATACTTATATGTGGGTGTTGGAAGATAGTTTGGTAAGGAAGAATCGCAGCTTTGTCGATGCTGCGACACATCAGAGGAGGTTGCGGAAGGTAGAAGGCTAGAGTATTTTTATGTATTTTTGAGTCGATTGTACTGCAGGAATGCGAGTTTTTAGCCATTGGACCAAATAATATGTAATTTTGAGTTAATTGTACCGTAGTAGGCAGGTTTTTGGGTCATTTGGACTGCGTCAACTAGATTTTGGGTCATTTGTCCAAGTGTCGGTTAGGAAGTTGTTAGTAAGTAAACAAGCTTTGTAAAGGCGGAAGCCTATATAAAGTCATAAGTTGTAAGTGTAATGGCATCTTGGTACAGATCTTTGGATGTAGATTTGTGCGCATCTTTGGGTCTGTATGTGAGATCGAGAGATATTGCTGAGAAATGGTTTTGCGGAGATATTGTATCAGGCTTTTGGCTGAAGTAATATGACATGACTAAACTGTTTGGTGAAATTCCTTTTGTACCTTTTATGCATGTTGCGATGGTTTCTTGATACAGTTAATACTTTAATATTCTACTTGTCGCGATATACCCACTCGCTATATGAGATTGGGTATATCAACCTTGCATCTAACAGCTTTTGTAATTCTAGCTTGACTATGTCCTTTAATGCTGGGTTCATTCTTCTCTGTGGTTGCCTGATAGGAACAACGCCTTCCTTTATATAGATATAGTGCTTACAGATGTTTAGGTGCATACCATTCATGTCAGTGTATGTCCATGCAAAGGATTTGTTTATTATTTGACAGTACCTTCAGTAATTATTGTTCTTGTCCTGGCTCTAGATTGGAGTTAATATTAATTGTCCTGCTAGGAATTATCTCAATTGTTTTTATCTGAATTGGATACTTTTCAAGTGTGAGTACCTATGCCCACATTTTGTCAGGATCGTAGTTTAATGTTTCCTCTCCTTGTTGCTTACCTATGCCAAGAAAATCTTCAAACATATTTTGATTAGAAGAAGCATTTTGTATAAACCTATCTAAATGACTATCTTTGTCGGTGGCCTTTAGTGATAGGGGAAACTTCAATTGTAAGGACAGGTCATATGTTTTGTTTGGATGTGTCATCATAATCGTCTGTCCAGTTCTGATATTCCTAGGTTTGAAGACTTCCTTGCTAGGGGATAGATCATGATTTTTATTCCTAGCTTGGCCACTAATGATTGTCATATTGCCCGATCTGCATCCTATGTAAGCATCTGCAGTTGCCAGCCAGGGTCTCCCTAGTATTATTGCGTATCCACTAAGTTTACTCTTTACCTTGATGACTATGAAATCAGCTGGGTATTCCCAGGATTCTATATTGATAATAATGTCCTTGAGTATCCCTTCATGTCTTACTGTAGATGTGTCTACTAGATGTAGGACAGTAGTTGTTGGTCTGACCATTGATTGGAGTCCTAGGTGTATCATAGTATCCTTGGTCATCACATTGATAGCAGCTCCTAAATCAATTAAGCTTTTGTTTATCTGTCTATTATTGATGGTCACGTTGACTACTGGGCTTCTTGGATCAAGGTATTTGGGGTTAATAATGATACCTAACATTAGATCTACTAACTGGCCCACTACATTTATCGTGGGGTGGGTCACGTCTTCTTCTACCAGGTCTTTCCAAACAATTTTCTTTAATAAACTTGTTGCAGATAGGCACATCTCGGATGGCCTCTAAAATTGGAATTTGGATATTCAAGTGTTTCAATTCATTCAGAATTGCATTTTCATCTTCTTCTTTTGTACTTTGTACAAGTTTTTCAGGGAATGGAGGGGTTTCTATTTTGTGTGAGTGGTCGAATTTCTTCCTCCTGAGGGCTTGGCTCATATGGATGCTGAATATGAGGTTGTGTTGTTTGCTCATGAGCCTCATCTTCTTGATTATTCTGTGTGTGTGTATTTTGCAATGTTTTCCCAGACCTTAAATTAATTTCGTTTATCTCTAGCGTATCCACAACATAAGTTGGAAACTGTACCATTTCAGTATTGTAGGCTTGTTGCTGTCCTGGCCTGTTGTTGTTAGGGTTTGGAATTGGCTGGGTAGGAATTGGTGGAGGTCTGGGGGGTGGTTGATTTGGTGGTGGGGGCATGATGAGTGGTAGCTACTGCTGCAATGGAGCTCTCTAATTCGATGAATAAGGGTATGGGTTGCCATAATTCGTGGTTGGATGAGCAAAAGGTGGGGGGTATGGAGAGTAAGATTGTGGGTAATAAGTCTGTTGATATGGTTGGTTTTGCTGCCACTAGTTTGGACTTGGCTGAGATGGCCCATGGGGCCGGGTACTGAGTTCCAATTTTGTTGGCTATTTCCTTGGTTATAGTAGGCTTGGTTGTTGGGTTGGTTAAGGCCTAGGAAAATTATTCCTCCTTTGATTCACAAAACAGATGTTCTATTGCACCTTCAGTTGTGGGATCTTGAATAATAGCTTTACATGAGGGAAACAAAGGACATTTATCGATGGAGTGATCATCGGTGCAGAGACCACATATTTCTATGGTGTTTAGTGTGCACTGCCCCTTCTCATGTTTTTCTCTGTAGCATGGACAAAAGACTGCCAATGCTTGGTTTATTTCGTCCTGTTTTTTCTTGATTTGAAGTGCAATCAAGTTTCATGGCTAGAGATTGTAAGATATCAGTCTTCATGTCATCTAACAGGTTCCCTAAATCAGATTTTGTAAGGCTTCATCTTGAAGATGATGATCCCCCAGTAAATGGGTATGAATCCCTTGTCCCACTTATACTTTTCTTAGATCTAGAGTAGTTTTTGAAGATTTGTAAGATTTGGTCATAAGTCTTCTAGAATATATCTCCATCCCCTAGAAGGTTTAATACTTCAATATTTTCCTCTTTTATCCCTCTAAGAAGGACAAGTTTTAGTGATTAAGGATCTAAGGTGCAGTGACTAGCTCGTTTGTAGCTGAGTTGAAATCTTTGGGCATAATCTTATAATGATTATCTTTCTCTTTGTTGCATCCTAAAGATTTCATCTCTTGTATCCTTTGATTTGTAGTAGTCCCTATATCTTTACAGAAATGCCTGTTTCATTTGGTCCCAACTGAAGATACTGTTTCCTTCAAGGCTCATGAACCACCTAAAGTGATAGATCTTTTAGCGTGGAAGGAAAAAGCCTCAGCTTTTGTGCATCAGTAGTGTAATCAAAGGATCTGCAAACTACCTCAAACTCAAACAGGAATGTGTCAGAGTCTTCTGAAGTCAAACCATGGAAGTTTCGAAGATTGTTAGGGTTGATATTCTTCATCCTGGCATCTCCAAGAGCTATATTGATGGGAAAGGTGAACAATTCTCTAGGTTCTTCATCTTCTTCTACCATAGTAGTGTTTGATCTAGAGCTAGAAAAGAAGTTATAAGTGGTGGTCTCCAAGAATGGATGCCTAATTAGGGCAGCTAGACCAGGAGCGTACTTTAATTATTGACCAGGGGGACGTACAAACTTCATAGGTGCTAGCACTGTATGTGCTCTATAGGATAGTCTTCGTTGTGTTTGGGTCGTAGCTAGAATCAGTTTCTTCCTCTGAGTTAAGGAATTCAAATTGAGAGTTATCAGAACTATTGTTGCTCATAGGACGGGCAGGCAGGAAGCGTCCAAATCTATCTCTCTGTCATCTAGGCATTCATGGTAAATTTTTTTATGTTTTTGGTTGTTTTTTTTTAAAGATGTCTCGTAAAGATTAAGCAGCTCCCTAGCAATGATGCAAAAAAGCAGTGGAATCCAGGAATGGATGCCTAATTAGGGCAGCTAGACCAGGAGCGTACTTTAATTATCGACCAGGGGACGTACAAACTTCAAAGGTGCTAGCACTGTATGTGCTCTATAGGATAGTCTTCGTCGTGTTTGGGGTGTTGGTATATGTCTTAAAGGTTTCTTTAATTGAAGAAGAAAGTGAGATAAAAAGATTATGAATCTATGAATGACAAATTCCTATGCTAAGAAGTTAAATGATGAAAACTATATGTTATCTCCAAATTTATGGCATAAAATTTTGAATCCTGACAGCATCCAAGTAGTAAGAAACTACAATATTGAATGTTGAATGCTATGCAATTTGGTAGCAACATGACCTTAATGCATTCTGCAAAGCTTCATCATATTTATGTTCTCTGCATTATCTTCACTGGGTTCTCCAAAGAATGGATAAATTAAAGTGATAATGCTAGAAGCAGCTTCTATGATGGCAGAGACAGGGTGAGGGGAGGCAATTTCATATGTGCAGTATCAAATGTATGGTGACATCATAGACCTTGGAGATAGCAATGCCATCTTTATTTTTATTTAGTTCTGATATGTTTGAATGCGTTACTCCAGAAAGGTTATGGATTGGGGTCTAGTATTTCATTACTCATTGCTACTAATATATGTTAGCCAGAGCATCATATGGAAGGAATTTTTTCCTACAACAATTAGTAATGGACGAAGTTGCAGGGTTCGATTGGGATGTCATTGAATTGTTCCATTCATTAATAAATTGAACTAATAAGGATTGAGTTCTACGGGAAGCTTTTTACTATCAGAATCTACCAAATGTCATTGACCCGCTTCTCATAGTTTTGTTTGTTCCGATTGTCATATACTTCCAAGGTTTTTGTGTTATTTTTTCTTGTGAGGTCAAAGAATCGACATGGTCAGCAAGAATGCTCCCGTTGCCATAATTAAGGCAGCAGGGGTTTGAATTAGGATTGAATCATCCAAATGACAATCACAGAGTCAAAACCGAATTCAAATACCAGACAGTAACATCTAGGAGTCAATGTTTTAAGGAAAGTGATTTCAAATGACAGGCATTCAGGCAAGAAACTCATATTACCATGACGTGAGCCAAGAAAACAGGAGGGATGAAAGCTCTAATGCTTAAAGTAGATGAAAGCAAACATTTAAGATGTGCTATAGTTGTTGATAGTAATGGAAGTGCTCACAGAGAATGCCCACATCGGAGTTTCATGGTGTTACTTGATTTAAATATGCTGGTCAAATTGAAGTAAAATGCCAAAGCTCAGTTGGAAGTCAATGTTCTAGCAATCAGAATGCTCACAGGTGTTCAATTGGTTATGAGGTTCAAAATTATTTCCTGACATTCATAGTAATATTCAATAGTTTAAAAATATCAATTCCACAATGATGAATGAGGATCCACTCCCGGTTCAAAGGAAAAGTTGTGGCACATAGTGTAAAAACGCCCAAAGAAAGTCTGCGCTAATTTTCAACTTCCCATATTTGACATTTTCGACTTGGATGAATCCATAGCGTTGGCAAGTTATAGAATTCAAAGTACTCATAAGATTTCCAGCTGTGAGCACCAGATCCACCAAGCTTCAGCAAGATCATCAAACTCCTTCTTCATGAGATGGTCATAACTGAGCTCCCAATACATCATCCAAGAGCATCCAGAAGCAATTCCAGGAAGATAATTATGAGAGGGCAGAGTATTGCATAAACACCTGGTAGCAGTAATTAATTATATATTCTTCTACTAAGCTGAAGTTGCACATTTCCAGATGGCAGAGCATCTCATAGTTCAAGCGGTTCTGATAATCATACCCATATTTAAAGGAACTTAACTTCATAGGTGGCAAAGTATTGAGAGACAGAGGATTATATTAAATTCTTCAAGAATTTAGTTCCAAATTTCTAGGAGTATTCTTAGCAGGCAACATGGGAAAGATTTCGAAGTATCCAAATTGGTTTGAGATTGAAGAAACAACAGCTAACCAAGTCATTTCCAGCACATCAAGACAGATTCATTTTGAGAACACTACACTTGGCAGCAGTAGATGGTGGTCGAGGTGTCAAGTAGCCTCATCATTCCCATATTTCCTGCATTGATTCGAGATTGATTTACATCTTTTTTATCCCTCAAAAATTTGTAATAAACACATGCTTGTATTTTCTATTTTAAACTTTTAGTATTGAATAGAGCGGGGGGTAGAAGAGGGTAGAGTTCTAGCCGAGGGCTGTGAAGGTTATGGAAATCACACCATGAACCAGTTTGCAGACATGTGTAAATTTTTCCTATGTTAATTTTTGCAGAAATTGACTGTTTATGAATTAAGATATGATCTTCGAGCCTATTTTGTTTAATCTATGAAGTGTATGCCTTTGGTATTCTGTCCATATGTGGTCTAAATTCGATGTTAAGATTCTTCCAAACAACATATAACTATGCCACCATCATGAAATAATTTCTGAGCTCTTATATTCGTAGTTTTAAGATCACAATCATTTTCTGTCCATGTACTCCCTGCTACCTGATTATTGAGTTGCTTGATTTCTGTTATATACTCAGCTGCCACCAGAACCCCATAGAATTGTTTCATATGTGTCAGATATCTCACATTTACTGTTAAGATTTCCTTAAGCTTGAAACCCAGCAGTCAGTTTCAACTTTAGGGATAACACTGTAAATCTATATTAAGAATTGAAATGTTGAAAATTGTAAATCTATACTAAGAATTGAAATGTTGAAAGCTAGATAAACTTAGTCTAGAAATAAAATGCTGAAAACAGAGATTTTAATCTAATAAGTGAATACTAAGAATCAAGTACTGAATATCGAAAGTCTAATCTAAAAACTTAAATACTGAAAACCAAATAAGAACGTAAATTTCCAATGCTAAGAAGTAACCAATCCTATCTATTCAGATTAAACACTCAAAGTGATGATCATTAATTAAACTAAAGAACTGAAAATGATTAACCTCTATGATCTAACTCTGATAAGGTAAATATGCATGAGCTCCTAGATCTGAATCATTGTTTTAAAACTAATATAAGAATGCATGAAAATAGATGTCAACATACACTTACGCAGAATGCAGCAACTAGACTATGTTAAATTTTCTGAATTTACTTCAATATGATCTAGGATCTTAACTGAGAGAACAACATGTACAGCATATCTACAGCATATCAATCATGGAGACAATAATGCAAGCACACAAGAGACACAAAGATTTACTTGGGGAAAACCATAAAGGTGAAAAACCCCAATAACTTCCTCAGAGATAGATAGAGCAATGATACAACCAACCAAGAGAGATAGCCATAACCTAGCAGCAGATCCTCCTCCTCCATAAGTGCGCCACTCCTCCTTGAGTGCATGTGTGAGAAGTGAGTGTGTAAATAGAGTGCCTCCCGCACTCTATTTATACTTGACTTGACTTGCCTTTTTACCTAACTCATGTAGGCTCGAACTTAACCACATAACATAATGCTGAGTGGGCCGACCCCCAATAGGGTGGTCTAATAACCCTTTGACCCACATGACTTATACAGGGCCGACCCCAAATAAGGTGGTCTAATAACCCATCAAGTATAAGTTACGACACTTACAATATAAATGACGACACTTCCTTATAGAGGAATAATACCATCTCTATAGGAATAAAATATACATATATGTGAAATACATTCCGAAGTTACATATACATCAACACTCCCTCTTAACTAGGAAGGTATTTCTCAGCACAGTTCTTCTAGCACAAGTCATCTTCTCTGGATCATCGTCACTGGATAATCGTCATCGAGTCATCATCATCATCGTCACTGCTGCTGCTATCTCCAATCAATCTCTGAATCTACTCGTCATAGGAAGTTCTACAGAGCCAGTCCTTTTTCATACTGGATGTAGGCCCACCACCTGCAGGTCTTCATCATCACTGGCCATACTGTGGAATCCTCAGGACTTATTACGTGCGTCACAAAACCTGGCTGCAGCATCCTAGGCTATTACGAGCACACAGCTCTACCTGTAGGATCTCCCAGGAGCACATTACATGTGACCCATCACAAAACCTGGCTGAAGCATCCCAGGCTGTTACGAGCACGCGGCTCTACCTGTCGGATCTCCCAGGAGCACATTACATGTGATCTCACCACAAAACCTAGCTGAAGCATCCCAGGCTGTTACGAGCACACAGCTCTACCTGTCGGATCTCCCAGGAGCACATTACATGTGGTCCACCACAAAACCTGGCTGAAGCATCTGAGGCCTTTTTCATCCTGTCCAGATCTCCCAGGAGCAAATTACATGTGGTCATGGCAAAACCTGGCTGAAGCATCTGAGGCCTTTTTCATCCTGTCCAGATCTCCCAGGAGCAAATTACATGCCATAGGACAAAACCTCGCAAGAGCATCTGCCAGATATCCCAGGGCACCGAATTACATGCCATAGGCAAAACCTCGAAAGACTATCTGTAGATCTCCCAGGGCACAAATTACATGTCCTCCCAAGCAAAACCTCGCAAGAGCATTTGCCAGATGTCCCAGGGCACCGAATTACATGCCATAGGCAAAACCTCGAAAGACCATCTGCAAATCTCCCAGGGCACAAATTACATGCTTTCCTGCACAACCTGATCCACGGCCATAAAGTATCATCTGATACTCATCAAACATCATCCTGATGTACACATGATCAACCTGATCATCATCACTGCAACATCCTGCTGCATGTCATCTGGAGAAGCTCGTCATCCACGATCATCCAAGTATCCACCCATTTCTCTGCTTCACACCCTACTGAGATGTGCTCAATTTCTGCTTCCTGGTGAGGCTCAAGAGGTGATTGTAAATTTGAATTATGTTCCTCTTTTGGATCAGATCCAAGAGATGTCTCACCTTCATCATTCTGTCCCATTTCTTCTGCACTTATTTTGAAATCAACCATCAAAATATCGAGAGTGATTCTACCTCCCTCATCTCCAACAATCGAATGTTTGACTGCTGGATCTTCCACTGTGCATTGACCTTCTTCATCCACTTCTTGGAGTAATGGGGCACCAGCAAGGTCTTCTTGGTCATTTCTTTCCAATAAACTTAATGTCTCTCCACATTGTGTGGTGCTCAGATCACAACCTTTGGAATTCCTTCCCGAAGGAAACCAAACAGTCTCAAAATGCTTGGCCCTGCCAATGGCCTTGATGAAACTTCCTTCTTGATTCCTTTTTTCTGAGATTGGTATGGATCCATATGTAGGGCTGCAACTTCATTTTTATTTTTTCCTACTTCTTCTCCACCCAAAGAACTAGGTGGCTCTTGGTTTCCTCCCTTGATTTTTCCTGGCTGTGAGGACACATCTTTATCCCTCCTATCCATCTTAGCTCCTAGGGGTAAAAATCGTTGTTCGACTTCCTTCCACACACGATCAACCATATGCGCAATCCTTCTTCTGCTATCACTATTGCAGGGGTCTTTGAATAAACTCTGAATCTCTAAATCACAATAGTCTCTAAAGGTCAGGGACTTCTGAACCTCCTTCTTCAAGGTAGAGTACTCCATGAAGTACTCATAGGATTTCTTGGGGTTCCCTCCTTTGAGTATTCCTTCATAATCCCAGTTAGCCATAGGTAGGTATTTTCCTCTGCCCTCTTCAAACATATGTTCAACAAGGGAATCATATTCAACTTTCTGCAAATAGAAATTTCCAACAAGGGTCGACTCCTCTTCATATGGTTCAACATATTCATCATCATATTGCTCATAAAAAAACATCATCTAAGTAAGAGTTTTCTTTACTGAATATTGACATGACTGCAAATTCATTAAATTAAGAGTCTTCTTTCCACAGGAGTAGAGGAAATATCTCTGATACCACTGTAATATCCTAGTCAAGATCTGACCAAAATATTAACTTCAACTTTAGAGTTTTAATGGAAATTTTCTAACAATTTTTAAGGCAAACTCTCAGACTGTGCAGGATGTAAGTGACGGGGATGGAAACTCTGAATCGGGATGATGGGAGAGATATTAGGTTCTGGAATTTATAGGTGATAGTGTGCAGCAGCAACAAAATATGGTTTTAGCTGAAGTCCTTGGCAAAAAGTACTAGAGCCATTCACTTTTCAGCAATAGAACGAATCTATTGCCTACTTCGAGGCTTCCTGGGCTTCTAGCATATGCCAACAAGACTAGGTGAGGGTTAATAATGTTTAGGACAGAGATATATCAGTCATGTAAATCATAAGGTATGCTGGAATAAATATTGGATGAACTTGGAAGAGTTTGGAGTAATTTGGGGATTAATTGCACATGGTGGACTGTTGAGCTAGTCAAATTACAGGATTTCCAAAACGAGGCTAAAAGCATCCAAATTCTTATTAAAGGGACTGATATGGATATTATATTGAGTTATCAACCTCTTCCAACTGACAGAATGCAAAATGCACTCTCAGAAAATATTTAGCAGTAAATATGGTGAAACTAGTCTAGAATAAGCACCCAACTAGCTAGTCTTGCATTGTAATTCATCTAACTGCTCCAAAACTTCAAATAATATGTTCTTCTATTAGATAATTATATGATAAAGGATATTAAACACATATAAGACAAAATATGGGTTCATAACACTTTCTTTATCATTATTAGATTACCTTCCAAAGTACATGCCTCACAGGCTAGATTTTCATTACAATAGTGGGAGAAATGGAGAGAAGAATGAGAATATTACTATGGATATGCTCTTGAGCTATGATAGGTCACCTACAGGTCATGTGACTGTCATTGGCTGCATACTGAACTTCTAGACTTGATTGGGTCACATTCATTGAGCCACCCTCTCCTTCAGGGAAAGCTCCTCTAGATTTAGTTGTGAATGGGAGAAGAATGTAAAAAGAGAGCGAGGATCATATATGAATCTGATATCTGGACATATAACTCTATGATATGCTACAAATCATGGCATACTGAACTTCCTGGAGATTCTAGGTGCAATTCCTGAGAACTAGCTCCTCCTTCTGGTTATTTTCCTTCAAATCTAGCTGCTATTCCACTGTAGAATTGTCCTCCTCTTCAAGCTAACTATATATATTCATGGCTGGACTGATATGAATGTTATTGGCTGCAATAACATATTCTAGACCTGCATAACACTCTTAGATAACTCACAAAGTCTTGGGGCACATCACCCAAGCAAACTTGTTGAGGCACAACACTCAACCAGAGAGGCTCAGAGCTCTCAAACCAAAATTGCAAATGACAAAAGTTCTTCATTGGAGTTGGTTGGCTTCTTTTATAAAGTTTATGATGACCTGTTGAGTAAGTTAATTAGCTTTGGTGACTTGTGAGAGTAGGTTACCACTTGCCCATCCTACTCCAAGTCATGTAGGCGCCTTCTTGGAATAATTAGCAAGTTTTGTCTTAGGAAAACTTGCCAACTTTTGTCTCTCTTCACCTAGAGTAGCAACTGCGCCTTAGTTAGCTTTCTGGATGTTGCTAAATCTTTACTTACGACTTTTCTTATTCTTTCCACTTTATTTACTTTCCACTTTTATGCTTTTGCCATCTTTTCTGTTTGCTTTTTCCATTTTCTAATTTGTTTGCCTTGTCTTCTTTCCTCCTTTGCACTCCTTGCTTTTCCTGAGATTTGCCACTAAGGCAAGAGTGGTCCCACATGACCAAATTCGACCTCCTAACCATATTATCACCACTTGCCATTATTTATTAGCAATATTTATCAATAAAAATATTCCAACTCAGAATTAATTCCAAATTCAACATTTAAGCAATTAATTAATAATTAATTAATTCATGTGGTATAATTGCCTCAAAACTAACCCCTACTCCAATTTGGCAACATCTTCCACATGGGTGCCCTCTTGGCCCACTTTCTCATTATCCATTAATTTTATTTATTAAAATTACCTTTAATAAATAAATTTTCCAACTTGG